>OZ024829.1:18714226-19036134 GCA_964016985.1 Anodontia alba
AAATTCTGATATTTTTCTTATTTCTGCTCAAAACATAGATTGTGGGTACTCGTTAGAACCGCCTTCCCAATCTATGTTTTGAGCAGAAATAAGAAAAATAATGTTTACCCCTGTAGTTTTACTATATAAAAGTGGGGTTTAAGGGGGTCAAAAGTATATAGGCGTGTTTTCGTGATGACCAGCTGAATTTGCAGGCTGATCTGAATGTTTGTGGGGGCCTATCCCCCACGGAACGGTTTCTAATGTTGCAGCTCGATTAGTTGTGCAGGCAGCGCATTTCTGATTGCAATAATGGATGCTAAATCGGAGTTCTTAGTGTCACGTCTAGAAATTGTTCCTTTGAATAATTTATATAGGATTTGAAGACATCTTATGTAGGCAATCCTGCAAGTCGCTGCAAGCAAATTGCAATTTATATTGTGAGAGAAGCGCCAGCGAAAACGCGGTTAAAAGCACATTGTATTTGTCCTAAATATCGAAACAGACTGACTTGAAGAGCCAGTGAAGATCCAGATCTAATTCATTATGGTATACACTCTTTGACAGCATCCAGAACGTGGTATAAGATCAGAGTCTACATTGTCTGCCACTCATCCACCATTCCATTCGACAAATCAACAGGAAACTGAACTTAATTAAACGTCAGGTCCCAGTTGTTCAAAACCTAACGAAGTTGTTAGCTAATGCGACGTTAACATTTCTATTTTGAAATATGGCAAAACACTGATATTTTTTGCTGAAAAAAATTATGAAAAGTTTTTGCATTACAAAAGCTACTCACATTTTTGCAGCAAAAATATCAATGGATTTGAAAACATTCTAGCTACAACAGTTAAAGTGTTTATCATTAACGAGCTCGATAAGATTACCATTCTTTGAACACATCACGAAAACATACCTATATAATTTTAACCCCCTTAAACCCCACTTTTTATTTCTGCTCAAAAACATAGATCATGGGCACTCGTTAGAATTGCCTCGTCGAGGACCGACGAGGCGGTTCTAACGAGTGCCCACGATCTATGTTTTTAGCAGAAATATGAAAAGTATTAAGGAATTTTTATCTGAAAAATTTCATTTTTGAGTGGTAAAATTTTCAGTATATTTGAATAGGGATAACTGGGCCCCAACTGATTTGCAGTGGTCCCTGATATCACAGTGCCTGATATTAGGGTACGTACAATATAAGAGATACAAAGCCATATTTGGTTTTGAACATATTACGAAAACGCGCCTATTTAAATATATTGAAAATTTTACAAACAAAGAAGGAAAATTTTCAAATAAAAAAATTCTGATACTTTTCATATTTCTGCTGAAAACATAGATTGTGGGTACCCGTTAGAACCGCCTCGGCGAGGCGGTTTTTACGAGTACCCACAATCTCTGTTCGCCGAGGCGGTTCTAACGAGTATCCACAATCTATGTTTTTTTGAGCAGAAATATGAAAAATTATGTATACCCCTGTAGACCCCAGTTTTACTACATAAAAGTGGGGTTTAAAGGGGTCAAAATTATATAGGCGTGTTTTCGTGATGCTGCGGACATCCTGACAAGAGTTTGAAAAATAAAATACGCATACGCCACATTTGACAAACTACATATACTGAAAAATAACATAAATCTTCACTTGAATGTGTAAATAATTGTACATGTTGCAAAACGCCAATTTTCTTTTGGCTTAATTTATTCGTGGTGATGAAACATAGGTGGATCTTTATCAATTTAACCTATACCACGTTTTGCACACATTTAGCAGACAACTAGCTGATATTTTGTTTTCATTTTTTCAGAAAATATACTTTCATGTAATTTGCATCTTAAGAGAATGTCAAAGCCCATTTTCTGGAAGAAAGGAAAGACTTTTTCAAAATCTCGTCTGTATGGAAGCCTATGGTGGACATTTTTACTTGCGACTACAGACTTATGACATGAGTTTGTTTAATACTATTTTATTGCAAATAATTACAAGCAATGGGGTTGGGCTACAAGTTCTCTCAACCTGAGTTACAGCCCTCCCCCTACAATATAATTATAGTAGTCAACATGGCAACAGTAACAACATTGAAGACATTTTACAAGATACAGTCAACAGACATAGATATGTAAATAAGTAATAAGTAAATGAGTAAGTAAGAAGTAAGTAAGTATGTAAATAAATAAATAAATAAATAAATAAATATATAAATAAAAGGGAAAAATGGATATAAATAAATCATAAAGTTCAAAGAGTGATAAATGATAATAATAAACGTTGTAAGAAGCTCCTGGGCTGTGCCGCTTGCATGGGACATGGGCATGGGGTTGATTGTTAATGCTGTTTGCAGTGACATGTCTTGATAGTCACACCTGAAAAGATAAAGAGCATATGTAAGATATAACTTTATATATCACCCAAGTATCGATATACGGCCTAATTGAATCAATGATATTTATTACGCTACCTGGTAAATCTACCCGTGGCATGTATGTAATTTTGAACGTGGCGAAAAAGCTAAGCATAATTAGAATCAGAAAGTGAATCTTTTCCGTTGAGAAGCATGTTAACGTTTAAAGGGTGAAACTCTCGTGTATTTCTAAACAAGCGAACACGTTGCTCTATGTAATGCTCGCATGAAAAGATATAGTGTTCAGCAGTTTCATTACCTTTTAGACAACTGCACAAAGGATCTTCTCGTAGGTAATTGTCAAAAAGATCTTGATTAAGATTACTACAGAAGTTTCCTAAACGTGCATGAAAAACTGAAAGTTTCCTTTTACCATCGAGAAAATAGCTCGGGATCTTATTGTATGCTTGCATTTTGAGCATAGTGCAAAACGCATTATATGAATCACATTCACGAAGTGGCGCTTGTAAATTATTCCATTCATGTATGGCAGATGGAATGCACGATTTGCTGAAAGTTGCTGCCCTGACTGGTGTCCGGTAGATATTATTACTATCTCTCAATTCATACCGTGATATATTCGCGACTGCAGGTGGCATTATGTCCGATATGTAGGAGGGTACCAAACCATTTACAACCCTATACATTAATTTCAGTTTTTGGTTTGTACGTCCCTCTTGAAGTGTTTGCCATCCGCATTCACGATATAACCTATTCTGTGAAACTGATTTTGTGAGTCCAGTGACAATTCTGCCTGCTTCATTTTGGAGCTTCTCTGGTGAATTTCGTTGCTCAATGGTACATCCGTCCCAGACGAGTATTCGAGAATGGGTCTAACATATGTAATAATATATATTTGATTTAGAGCCCCCCCCCCCCCCCCCCCCGCCCACACTAGAAAACACAAATTTTAGTTTTCTCATGATGCCTATCATTCGCGAGGCACTCGTTAAAATGGACTCTATGTGATCCTTCCATTTCATGTTTTCACCAAGTGTCAGGCCTAGATGTTTATGGTTAGGGACAAATTTAATATTTACACCGTCAATGATTAAATGAGGATAGTCTCAAGAAGAAAGATAGGAAAACAGCATAGCTAGCGTTTTATTAGGATTGAAATTGACCAACCATTTGCGCGCACATTCAGATATAAGAACCAAGACGTGATTAAGTATACCCTCTATATCGTGTATGTTCGCGGCGGAGAAAAAAAGTGAAATATCATCAGCAAAAAGTCTAGCTAAACTTAGTAAATTTTCAGAAATATCATTCACGTATAATAAAAATAAAAGAGGACCAAGTACAGATCCCTGTGGTACTCCTGCTGTTGTTGACCTTCTTTTTGATGTTACAGAGTTTAAAACAACACTTTGGGTTCTATTGGAGAGGTAATCAGTAAACCAGATCAGCAAATCACCCGAAATTCCGTATTGTTTGAGTTTACGCAATAGCCCTGTATGCCATACGCGACCAAACGCCTAAGATATGTCTAGGAATACCATGCAAGAGAACTGATTTTTGACAGATGGGATGATAAATATCAATTAACTGGAGAGTAGTCGAATGACCAGGAACACACGCAGACTGATATATGTATAGTAGTTCATTTTCAAGTAGAAATTTATACAATACGTTCCGTACCTTTTCCAACATTACTCAGAAGAGCAACGGTTCTATAATCTGATGGAAGACATTTCACCCCCCCCCCCTCCCACCGCCCTTTTTAGGTAGTGAAGTTACAAGAGAGTATTTATAAATTTCTGGAAATATGTGGTTTTTAGTAAACGATTATATAAAGCAGTTAGAGGCTTTGCAATGGCCTGCGCAACAGCTTTCATCATTTTATTACTTATACCATCTGGTCCGGAAGGTTTATGAGTATTAAGTATCTCTTGCGTGTCAAGAACTTCCTGTTCAGAAATTTCAGTTTGCTCCAGCTTTGCATCTGTTTTAGGAGTTAAATTCGGTATTTGCGGTACTTCGTCTGGTATTGTAGAGATTGATGTAAAATATTCATTTCAGCATTCATTCTTAATCTGTAACATGCATTTTGGTTTCAAGATTTTCGTCTGTAGTTACAAGAGGCGGTAGGGAACCTGATGGTTTGTTCCCCTTGACAAAATGTCTGACTATTTACCAGAAATCTTGTTTATTGTTTGTCATAGTTTCTGTTAACGTATCTTCTAAGTTACTATAGAATATTTCCTTCGCATGTTTCTTGAGAATATTAACTTTACTACGGGCGGTTTTATAAGCGTGCAAGTAGGATGGATTTTGGGAATTTAAGGCCTTTTTCCTAAGTCAATCTCAGTGTCGGGAATATTTCTGTATTTCATGATCATACCATGATTTATCGTCAGTATGAATGGTTACTTCTTTTGAGGGAAAACATACATTTACAAGCCCAAGAAAGGTGTCTTCGAAAAGTTTGGCGACATCATTTACAGGTTCATCATTAATGAAATTCCAGTCGTAAGATTTAACTTTCTCCTTCAGTTCCTGATAATTGCCTCTTTTGTATAACCAGACGCGCGCGTCTTTTGTATGTATAAGTAATTGGATAGCCAAATGGTATAGTAAAGGAAAGACATGAATTTTGAGTTATGAGTTATGACTTCACCCAGGGTGAAGTTGGCTGGCCGTAAATGTGCTTTTAATTCCCCGGTCCCTGAGGTTTATTTTACTGGCCGTTATAAGGCGGTGGTGCCGGTGTTAGTCTTACACTTTTTTGCTTTGTGGTTTATTCTACGAGGCGATTTGTTTTAAGTCTTGCCTTGTGTTATTCTTTCTTTTATTTTTCAGTCCTTTTAGCATTTAAGTCTTGCCTTGTGTTATTCTTTCTTTTATTTTTTTCAGTCCTTTTAGCATTTAACCTAGCTTGGGGAAGAGAGAGCTAATTTTGGTGCTTTTCGTGCATTTGTGCAATTTGCGCTTGTTTGGTTTTGTCTTTGTCTGTTTCCTCTTCCTCTTCGTGTCCGGGATGGTCTGCGGCTTGTGATTGTGGCACTTCCTGGACTTTTCTCTTACCTTTTTTGTGACTTTTGAATTACGATTTACAAGTAAGGTGGGCGAAAACCGGAGAACCCGGGGAAAAACCACCTGAACTTTCGTAAGCAGAACCTGGCTTTCCCACAAGTGACCCGAACGAGGCTCGAACCACAGCGGTGAGAAACGTTTTAAACAGTTAGCATGCCTGGTAAATTTTCATTAGGTGCCATTTTAAAATATTGTTTATTATTTGTCCTGGAAAATAGTTTTTGGGATTTCATGCAATTTGCATGAAATGTCGAAACCTTTTTCCTTGGAAATAAAATGATAAATATCATTCTGTCGTCTGCTGAATATATAAAGGAAAATATTGCACTTAAGTACTTTGTTCTTGTCTTAAAGATTATACAAGTCATAACTTAAAAGTCACAAGTCATAACTCAAACGTCAGAAGTCATAATTCAAAACTTGTAAGTCATAAGTCTTTAGTCGCAAGTCAAAATGTCCCCCATTGGCTTCTGTACGTATGCTTATTATTTATTTATTTTTTTTTACTAAGTATGCTAAACCGTTCTTACAGATTAACCTCCAGATAATGTTTTTTTTTTGCAATACACTGTAAGCAACCGGGTTAAATGCATAAACGAAATTCATCAATTAAATTGAAATTACCTTATTAAAGGGTTAAGTGGAATTTATGCACTTTTAAGGGAGACAACTGTCAAATTTCTTTTGCTCCCTTCTAAAATCAGGTCTACACTACGAAGAAGGAATATGAAACAATGTGCTCTGTCTGGGAGCAAACTGTTTCCTTTTACGAGGCATAGTGGATCCCTATTTACAAGGGAATTGGTGTGAAATATAGCAAATAGGAAGTCACAAAGTTGTATACATTTTTACCTTAACCCTTGTCATGCTGCATAAATCAAGATGTCAAGCCCATTTCTAATCATCAGTTAGTTAGATTATTTAATCCAGATTGTTGATATAAATCAACATACTGAATGACAAACAGTGCAGATCCAGATCAGTTGGCTTCTGCAGAAGCCAATTGATCTTGATCTACATTGATTGCAAAATCAGGGCATATCCGGGTTCAGCAGGACAAGGGTTAAGTTCAGTTTGGCCAGTTTATCAACAATATGTCTTGAAAACATAATCAACCAAGCAAACACACAACATGGTTACAACGTCGCTGCAACGTCACGACGTTGCAGCAACGTTGTATCGACGTTGTTGCGACAATGTGTGTTTGCTGTGAAATGAGCCGAAAGGTCAGAAAAGTTCGCAGTTTCAGACATGTGTGGCCAGCGTAGATTTAGATCACCCTGTGCATTCGCGCAGTATGATCAGAATCATCACTAGGCGCATTTTGGATAGTCTAGGAGACAAAGTTTCGTCATGCGGACAACAAAGAATCTGATCAGACTGCACGGATGCGCGGACTGATTTGAGTCTTCGTTGGGCGCACATGTCAGATGGTATTTTTCTCGTGTTGCTGTTGTAACTGAACTTATATATTTGTAAGCACTTAGTTTCGCTGCTTAAGGAAACCCTACAAGTATAGCATGACAGTCATATACGAGCGTACCACATTTACTAATTTGAACATATTTAATAACATACATTGACAAATGTAAATTACTTATGAGATATTCAAATTGCAGAACCAACATTCAGACATAGGCAAACCAAATAAACCCATACACAGACTGCGAAGATATACATTATTATTATTATTATTATCATTATTATTATTATTGTTATCAAGATAGCATAATAATCTCATACGTCTCCATATTCGTCTTAAATGAGTTAACCACCGAGCATACAGTCTGTCACATAACATCTCCATTATATTCAGTACGTTCAACCTTCGTCTATACAGTCGACTCCCGTTATCTCGACTTCGCTTGTCTCGAATAACCGCTTAACTCGAAATGAAAATCGGGTTCCTGTTTTGACACGGTATCTAACAACAGTGACAAGATATTGTGGAACAGTTTCTCCTCTTTTCCACAATATTGTCAATATATCTCTACTTTCAGGAGTCAAATTACATTTTCATCTTGGAAATGTGGCTGTTCGATTTATTGTTTGCTCAATTTGAAAATCTGATATGTCGAGGTTCGAATATCTCGAAGTATTTCAGAGAGTCCCTTGGACTTCGAGATGACGAGAGTCGAATGTATATCAACACTACCTTGATAAGTTAATTCATTCGGTCTCTGTGTTGATCCACTGATGCGTTAGGCAACCCCAAGGCAGGATAAACAATTACGTTTACTTGGAGCTGTATCAGGATTGAGGATGATGGATACCAATAAGGCCAGCCACCTGTTTGTTGCAGATTTGTTTCTGTTTGTCGAAACATTATGTATACCCTTTTCCACCAGTCATGCCGATACTGAAGCTTCTTTTTCACCTTTTCGAAATTTGCATTACTTATTGTATATTGACTTATTGGTCTACCAACTGATAAATAAAAACTATCAGAGGCTTATAATTCTACTAAGCCTCTGAAAATATCTAAAAGAACTTTAGCTAAATAAAGCTAATGCCATTGATACAGAAATTCAGTTTCTGGAATCAAATTTAGCAATCTCAAATGGGCCGCGTCAGGCAAAAAAGTGCCTTCGAGCATGTGCAAAATGTGCGGGTTCACAGCATACTGCACATGCGCAGTTTTATTCGGGCAATTGCTACGGAGTGAAATATCCTATAGTATCCAATGATTATGTCTGCGGACAGCGAAGGGACTGATCAAACTGTGCGGATGCACAGGCTGATCTGGACCTTCGCTCTCCGCATATGCCCGGAGACACGAATTCGCTTACCGATGCCCAAATGATATAATAATACTCTCTCGTTCATTAATGACAAACGGGATAACTTTGATTTTGTTAATTTTCCGGTATGGGATGGCGATGCCCCTCGTGCTACATTGAATGGTGCTCGAATTTGTTTGGACCACGTAAATTTATTCTAGATATGCGTAGTTCTGAGGGTTAATCATAGCGCCAGGGCAGGAGGCAAAATATGTTTTTTCGATCTTCAATGAAATAATGGTATGCTGATGTGGCGATTCTTATGCGTAGACACAACATATGTGTTCATGATGAAAGAAGAAAATTTCCCTAAATTATCACTAAATATTTGTTTCTTTAGCTATCGGAAGAATATCCTAGGGACTGAAAAAATGAGTGCGACTCAGCGATGTAAACGAGCCATCAGAGTTCTTACTGTATATGTAGACTGGCTCCAGTCGTTTCTACAATTTTTTAGTCATTCTTTATCACCTCCTGTAGCTGTATTTGTCTCTTTAATCCCATTTCACTGTTTTATTGCAGATACTTTTCCACTAAGGGACATAACTTATTTGTTTTGTTTGTGTTGAGGTTTTACAGCCCAGTCAACCCAATGGAGTCATGTCGAGCGCGGTCAGTTTACCTAACCACACGCTTACTGGGCAGACTTAGTCCTCTAAGCGGTTAACCAGTATTGTGCACATTCTTTCGCCAGAAACTGACAACAACCCTTCTTGAATCAGCGGAAGGGAGAGAATGACCGTAGAAAATATTTCGTGATCAATCTTCACGAAAGAATGTTGCCGACCTCGGCGGGGGTGGAACCCACGACCTCCTGGTCTCCAGTCGGACGGCGCATCCACCTGAGCCACCGAGGCCGGCTTTAGGACATAACATCAAATCATTATAAGCTGTACTAGATTGTATATCTTTGAAAGGAAAAGAGAAAATGATAGAAAAGATAGAGTCTGGAGGGAGACTACTATATATGTCTCAGTGCATTTGTTTTGCTAGAGAATCTAGTGACGGCAGTGACTTTAATATTCGGAATAATCTTGTAACTGTTGAATTTCTAAACCCTGCGTATCGTTATCATAAACGGAGTAAAACAGTTTCTACAAACGTAGTGTTTTTTTTTTCAGGCTTTCAATCTGAATTAATTAAAAACAATATTACGTTGTTTTAAAATCACTTCTACCGTTAAGTCTGCACGAACCCAGAAAACGTGCCTTCTGACATGTTCGCCCAATAAAGGCTCAAATCCGACTGCGCATCCACGCAGTCGGATTTGAGTCTTCGTTGTCTGCTTGACAAAATTTGGCATCCTTAGCTATCTAAACTGCGAATGCGCCAACTGATCTGAATCTTCGGATAGTGCACATGTCCGACGACACGTTTTCTGCCGTTGAGGCTCATTTGTCATTACGAAAACATGCCTATTCAAATATATAGAAAATTTCACCTTCAAAAACTGAAAATTTTTAGATAAAAACTCTGATATTTTTTCAAATTTCTGCTCAAAACATAGATTGTGGGTATTCGTTAGAACCGCCTCGCTGAGGCGGTTCTAACGAATACCCACAATATATGTTTTTGAGCAGAAATAAGAAAAATAATGTATACCCCTGTAAACCCCAGTTTTATTATATAAAAGTGGGGTTTAAGGTGGTCAAAATTATATAGGTATGTTTTCGTGATGTTCATAAATTCAGGAGTGTTGATAATATTGCATTTTGGAACAATTAAAGTTCGTTGCTAAAGGATAGATTGCAACATGAATGTTCTGCGACAAACTGCATGTCTGGTTGTAACCAAATTATGGCTGATAATTTTATTTCCATTTTCAACTGCCTTACGGCGAATTCGGATGGCTCCTTCCTCAATCTATTTCATAAATAGTAAAAAAGGTTTGCTCCTGACTATTGCTGTCTGTGATAGAGGCACATTATGATCGTATTTGTGGGTATCTGGATAGCCTAATGGCAAAAAGGATTAAAACAATGATCACAGGCTTTAGCTTTTCGCTTACTACTTTTAATATTCTTACCTTAGACTTTCAATACGTATTGAAAACAAAATGTCTTCACATCTTCCATATTCAAATGTGTGAAAAGGTATATTTTACATTATCGTAAAGTCAAAGTCAACCTAGAACGTTGATTTCTAGCAAACATGGAAGACCTTAACCCTGGTCCTGCTGAATCCGGATAAACCCTTCATTTGCAAACAGTGTACATCCAGATCAATGGAAGCTAACTGATCTGGATCTGCACTGTTTGACATTGTGTATGTAAATTTGTATCAGCTGTCTGGATCAAATAATATGATTGGGTGAAAATCAGAAATGGGCGTGGCATCTTAATTTATTCAGCATAGCAAAGATTTACTTTCTAAATACATAGCTACAGATAAGAGGGATATCCACATAATAGTTTTCTTATTTATCGACAAAAACATATGTTGTGGTACTCATTAGAAGCGGCGAGGCGCTTCTAATGAGTACCAACAACATATGTTTTTGTTGAGAAATAAGAAAGATATCAGCATATTTCGGATGAAAAAAGCGTCTTACCTGTTGCTATGTAAATAGTGTATGCAAAAAAGCTATCACCAAGGCGTTCCCAAGATAATTCTACATAAACAAACACATATTCAGAAAAGAAAGCGTTTGCAGCTGTGGACTGACGGACAAATGGAGAGACAGACGCGCACGACGGACACAAAATGATTACCATAGCTTACCGACTATTAAGTTTGATATGCTTGGAATATCTGTCTCTTTATCTCTCTGTTACCAGGATGTCTTCTAGAGAACAAGATGGAAATGTCTGTTTCCTTTTTGAAAAAATTGTATACAGACATTCCGTTTAATGTTCCTGTTATTATCCTGCCAGGAGTCATGGTAGTGTCGACCCTGAACAGACCACAGCTGGATGTACTCTATTAATTTCGATCTGCAGTCGAACTTCGATGGCTCGCACCCCTTTGGGACCATGAAAATTTGTTTGAGACAGCGGTAGTTCGAGCCTCGGAAGGTTACTATTAGTGCCACACCAGGAGGCACAGTGGAGATAATTGTGGGATATCTTTTCGGTGTTCTATATTTTAAATGTATGTTGTGTGTACTCATTAGAATCGCCTCATAGTGGCGATTCTCATGAGTACACACAGCATACATTTACAAGATAAAAGAAGAAAATCTCCCTTAATTATCCGTATATCGTATTTGGAGGAAATCCCTGCGGACTCAAGAACGTGTTCGACTCATCCATGGTAAACGAGCCATCGGGGTTCGAGCCACTGAAGTTCTGCTGTATTTATTTTTGGGCTGATATGTCTTCATGAGTTGCAACTTGAGAAAATGTACCTTCTGACTTGTGCACCTAGCACAGAATCAAATCAGCTTTAGGATCCGCGCAGGCTGATTACATCATGAAAACATACCTATATAATGTTGACCCCCTTAAATCCCATTTTACATAGTAAAAATTGCGTTTACAGGGGTATACAATATTTTTCTTATTTCTGCTCCAAAACATAGATTGTGGGTACTCGTTAGAACCGCCTCGTTGAGGCAGTTCTAACGAGTGCCCACAATCTGTGCTTTGAGCAGAAATTTGAAACAAAATATCAGAGATTTTTATCTGATTTTTTTTTTTTTTTTTTTTTTTTTTTGAAGGTGAATTTTTCAATATATTTGAACAGGCATGTTTTCGTAATGAGAGTCTTCGTTATCCTATGAAGAAACTTTTTCCTTTGCTATCCAAAATGCGCCCAGAGGAGATTCTGATCAGACTGCGCGAATGCACAGGCTGATCTGAATCTTTGCTTGACGCACATGTTTGAGGGTACGTTTTCCCACAGTAATGTAATTATAGATACACTTTGTTAACGCGCTAATGTAACATGTATCCTGCTAATCTGTATCAGTGAATACAGCCGGCCTCGGTGGCTCAGTTGGATGCGCCGTCCGACTGGAGACCAGGAGGTCGCGGGTTCAACCCCCGCCGAGGTCGGCAACATTCTTTCGTGGAGACTGATCATGAAATATTTTCTACGGTCATTCTCTCCCTTCCGCTGATTCAAGAAGGGCAGTTGTCAGTTTCTGGCGAAAGAATGTGCACAATACTGGTTAACCGCTTAGAGGACTAAGCCTGCCCAGTAAACGTGTGGTTAGGTAAACTGACCGCGCTCGACATGACCCCATTGGGTTGACTGGGCCGTAAAACCTCAACACAAACAAATCAGTGAATACAATATTGAGATGCGTTTTCTTATTTCGCAATAAAGTCATACGCCGTAGGTACTCATTAGAAATAAGAACAATGATCTTTATTATCTTTTTATTAAAATGGAATAGTGTCTTATCTAATGATATGGCTCAGTAATATTCCTGTTGTATAGGGTTTAAAACTGCAAAGTTCTGAGCAATCTAATATCGTAAATCCTGTCCCTGTATTACTTTATGTGGAGGTGTTAACACTTGTTAACGCAATGAATTTGCAATAACTCATCACATGCATCAATGTTTGTTGTTGTGACTTTTATATTGTGTAAATAGATCCCATACTGGCATGCCAGTTGTTATTTCCTAGTTAAATGTAAACAGTCGCGTCAATTTCCTGACAGGCCTTTACAAAAATTCAAAGGATATGTCTGTTTAAAGAAGTTGGGAAATCATACCGCTTAATTAGTTCCTTTTCAACCAGAAAACTTCATTGGAGTTTAATGTCAATCAATTTGAATAGTATTAACTTTAGAATGTCGATATCGTTTGATGTTCGTTGTTACTTTTTAAATATTCAGAGTCAATGAGAAGTTACCAGGTACTAAATCAAACTTTACTCCTGAATGTTAACATGGAATGATTTCGTGAATAACAAGATCATGACTTATCACAATATTATCCTCCCAAGCAAAGCACTGCGGTAAATGATTTTTTCTAATGTCTGAAATGCGTTTGAAAGTCACGTACCCTTAAATCAAAAATCACAATCTTTAATATCGAGTGTGTCCTCCATTTACATTAAGAGCTGCTTGACATCTACGCCTAATGCTGCAAATCAAACGCTGGATCCTGTACTGGGGACTAGCCTGCCTCTCCCGGGTGAGTACCTGAATCAGCTGCTAACGATTATGGATACGTCGTCTGCTAGCGAATAGACAACACCATAACTGGTCCCATATATGGGGCTCAAATCAGGGGAGAACGAAGGTAAAGTAAACAATGGCACAATATTTTGTCCAAGAAAGTCTATTGGCAATCTTGCCAAATGAGGTCTGGAGTTATTCCGTTGAAACGGGGTTACGTCGACCTGATTTCTGAAGAATGGAAAAACAACTGGCTGCAAGATCTTGTCAACAATCATTGTGTTCCTTTCAACGCTTTTCACGATCCCATGATGCAAAGCACCCACTCTCCTGACTACCTCACGGAATGACAACCCCACCCCACCCCACCCCACCCCACCACCCTCAGCCATGCCAAGGGCACAGTGACGTTGATTTTCATTTAGCCGTCCCATGGTTAACGTTACAGAAGAACTAAAACTGGCGTTGTGTAGAAACAATACAGTCGACTCTCGTTATCTCGAATTCCAAGGGACTCTGAAATAATTCGAGATATCCGTACCTCGACATATCAGATTTGCAGAATTTAGGAAAAAATAATTCGAACAACCACATTTAACAAATATATGTGTAATGGACTCTTGAAGTAAGAGATATATTGAAAATATTGTGGAAAAGAGGAGAAATTGCTCCTTAGGTTTAGGAGCAATTTCTCCTCTTTTCCACAATATTTTTTTACCTGTTGTTATTCATGTTTAAGCAGGGACCAGATTTCCACTTCGAGATAAGCGGTTATTCGAGATAAGCGAGGTCGAGATAACGAGTCAACTGTATAAATCGCTCGAAAGCAGAAAACAGTGAGGTATGTTTCTGATGCTGCGGCTCATGTTTGTCGTCCTAAGCACTTTAAGCTTCAAACATGCCATGCACTCATTTATGAAAAGTAGTTGTACTCTTTCTTCTCAGTAAGCAGGTTAATGCTAATGTTTTCAACTTTGGCACCGCTATAATTTGCTTGCAAAACGCTATGATTCGGCCCTTTTCATTTGACAGTTAGAGAACTTTTATCCCATGGTTTCCGTAACCTTTTCCAGGGTTTTAAACACAATGTTTTAGAAGAAATCTTTTTTTTTATTTATAATTCAGGGAGACAAGTGAACGCATTTCACCACCCAGCTAGCATTCTACGTAAATCTACATCGGGCCGTCATCGGCCCGTCAGCTACCCTGACGGGCCGATGACGACCCGATATAGATTTACGTAGAATGCTGACTGGGCATTTGCCTGAGTCGCAACGTCAAAAAGCGCCCTCGGACATGTGCGCTCAGCTAAAAGTCATATCAGCCTGCGTATTCGCGCAGCCTGATCGGAATCTTCACTTGGTGCATTTTGGACAGCCAGGAATGCACAGTGTCGTTGCCAACAGCGTAGATTTTAATCAGACTGCGCAGATGCACTGGCTGATTTTAGTTTTAATTGGTTGCACATGTCAAAAGGTATGTTTTCGCACGTTGCTTCTCATTCAGTAAAACGGCGGAATCACATGGTTCTCAATTACCAGAATAATGGGAGATGATATCGAAGAGCAAACTCGGTCAACACAAAATATATTGCATATTGGAATCAAGCAGTCGTAGGTTTTATTTAATTTGTGTACATACACAACAAGACAATAGTATCACAAGAAGTATAGGGTGCTACTACAAGACAAACATTACACTGGTGGCGATATTGTAAATTATCAAAAGCAATTCGGTCGCATTGTGAATATCATAAGTATACTATCGAAATAAAACATTGCAACTTTAAACCTATAGTAGTCTGGAGACCCCTAAAGGGGTAATTGGCAAAAAGTGCAGACCCAGATCAGACGCCGCAGAACGCTCTAGGTATCTTTAATATATTTCAGCAGTGCATCTTTTATCTTAATATTTGATTCAGTGTCAAGTTTAGAATTTCTATGTGTTAGTATGTCAGTATTTAATTTCGATAAAAGGTTGAGAGGGGCTGTTAGCTAGTTTCTTTGGTCATTATACCGTGGACAAGCAAAGAAATAGTGTTGGATGACTTCGCTTGCAGAGACATAATTACATTGAGGGCTTGCTACTATGTTTACGCGGTAGATGTCTCCACTGATGTTACTACAATATGCCTTATTCGAGTCAACATAACACAAAGTGATCTCTGTTAACTCGTCGGAAATGCATTGGCTTGTCAGGATGATGTCTAAGAACTCTTTTGAACTGAGACAGGGTTGGGACATTCCTTGTTGCTTCTTCGGAATCATTCCAGAGTCTCAAAGTGGAAGGATAGAATAATGCTTTAAGGAGCATAATCTCGTAAATGGATTTTTTAGTTGTTTCTGTTTCGTAAACTCTAATAACTTACAGATTCAACACGACTGGGCAGTAGATCGATTAAGTTAGAAGGTGCCTTGTTGACAATGTTATACATCAATTATAATCGTTCTTGTCTACGACGTTCTGCTACATGTAGAGTTTCTTAACATGTTTCTAAATACAATGAATTCCGCGATGCGATGCAAATACAGAAAAGCCAGTAACGATTCTTGCAGCCGTTAGTTGGACTTGTTCTAATCGGCTCGCGTGCGTTTGGGTACACCCATCCCAGACTTAATTAACGTATTTGAACAGAGGGAGTATATACGTACAATAAAGTTTATTTTGTATCTCAAATGAAATTCTGTATTTACCTTTGTGTATGTACAACAGATGTTTGGATGTAGATACAATGATAGGGTCTTTACACTCCTTATACGAGTAAGTTCCCCATAAAAAAAGGAATACTTTGATGCGCGTCGCGCAATAACATAATATAAGGAAGGAGTGAAAAGTCCATTTTTGATTAACGTCTTAATACATCAACAGGTTTCGCACATGTAAAGCTGATTTAAATAATTTGAACATAAATGTCCG
The DNA here is from genome assembly GCA_964016985.1 of Anodontia alba. Lineage (NCBI taxonomy): Eukaryota > Metazoa > Mollusca > Bivalvia > Lucinida > Lucinidae > Anodontia > Anodontia alba. Next base: position 18,730,416 of record OZ024829.1, read on the forward strand.
TCGCCCCTAGATTTACTGCTAACATTTCCACGGCTATTCCTCTGTAACAGTTATTCTTTGCTCATACGTCAGTTACTATAAATGTGCCACTTTATCACTGTGTGTTTCTCAACTGTGCCTCGGGAAGACTGTGTTTTATGAGTGTGGCCTTTACTGGGAAACTTCGTTAATATAGGGATCAAACATGGTTTTTCATGCATTAACATTCGCCAGGTCCCGTGGGAGGTGTTGAAAACCGAGGCCGGAGGCCGCGGTTTTCAACACCTCCCAAGGGACCTGGCGAATGTCAATGCATTGAAAAACCATGTTCGATTGCTATTATTGCATAAAATCGGAAAACATTTGTTACAATTCGCGTTATTTCTTGCAGTATTTTGTTACGCCTTTTCACCGATGTCTCGCGAACGCAATTTCCACGGATTATGCTCGTTCTAGGGCCGGGCAGTACACATCCCGTAACGGCAGCAACTCTGTGGCCCCGGTACGATCATATTGAAAGTTGCGTAACCGTGCATTAACAGCGCGTGAATTCCCTTGTTAATTCACGGTTTTTCGCCGGTTAATGCACGACTGTTAATAACGTGCGGCACTGCTTTTTAAGCAATAATAAGCTTTAACTTGACTAGTCTGTTGAGTATGCAAATGTCGAGTATTATACGAAGTGACCGGCCATTTTATGGCATGGAATTCGAAGAGGACGAAGTTAGGAAAGGATGACATTATAACTCGCTTCCCGAAGCAAAACACAACTACCTTGAACCAAGACAATTAATGACAGGCATGAATAAGTTATATAATAGAACTCATTTTCAATGAGCCGGGCTCCATAGCGCAGTCGGTAGCGCGCCTGACTGCAGATCCAGGGATCGCAGTACGAGCTCGGCCACATAGCATTCGTGGAGATTGATCATGAAATAATTTTTAAGGTCCCTACTCCCCTTCCGCTCATTCAAGACGGCAGCTGTCAGTTACTGGTTAACCACTTAGATGATTAAGTCTGCCCATTAAATGTGTCGGATCATCATAACCTTAACAGTGTTGTGTGGGCTGTAAACCTCCAATTTGAACAAATAAATAGAATGGGCTAGCGTAACAGTTTATCATTCTTGCTCGGTTTTACCCGTCAAAAGCATGTTACCGTACAAAAATTTGAAATAATCCATTCTACAACCTCTTGATGTGTCTAAAATAGTGTTATGTATGTCAGACCCTGATAAGACGCCCCGTTCTGCGGTGTCTGATCTGGGTCTCCATTGTTTGCATAGGCCTATCTATCCCAATACTAAAGGTTATTATGGTACAAAATGTACTTGCAGTTATCATGTTTCATTACGAAAACACGCCTATTCAAATATACTGGAAATTTCACCACCCAAAAACTGAAAATCTTCAGATAAAAATTATGATATGTTTTATATTTCTGCTCAAAACATAGATTGTGGGTACTCGTTAGAACTGCCTCGCTGAGGCAGTTCTAACAAGTACCCACAATCTATGTTTTTGAGCTTAAGAAAAATAATGCATACCCCTGTAAACCCCAATTTTACTATATAAAAGTGGGGTTTAAGGGGGTCAAAATTATATAGGTATGTTTTCGTGATGTCACTACAGATCGGATGCTGCCTATATACCTATCTGTTTGGTATATACTGGTCTTTATGCTAAAGAAATCAGATGACTACTGAGTATTTTTAGAAAATAAAATATCATAGTAATGTTCGATATAACAAACACTTGCAGGGAGGCAAATCTGTCTAACTTGTTTGCCACCATTCTGAAAAAGAGTTTTTATATGAAATGTAGAATTAGCTCCCTTGGACATTTAGAGTAGAACCGTATTAGAAGGGAATTGATACGATGCGTAGCATAGCACAGTGGATGTCTAAACGTTGTCTCCCTTGTAAAATGGAGACCAATTTACCATCCGCTTCCTTATGTTAACATCACAATTTCCCACAATTCAGTGTGCTGGAAAAGCGTGAGTTTGTTTTACCCTTTACCACCTTCTGGGCAAATTCAGCAGACGATAAATCATTAATTTCCAAATAATCAAATTTAAGATTTCACGCAAATTGTCTCCTAAAAATGTTTCAAAATGTTGTCTGCTGAAATGTTTACCCAGCGTTACCTTTTCGACAGCACTAAATTAGACAAACTCAAGGAAAATGAATTCACATTTCGGAGAAACCATTCTGTCCACAGGGACTTGTATCATATTTTTTAAATGAAAAATACTTATGTTATTTATTGTTATTGAAAGGGCCGTGTCGAGAAATTTTACCAAGTTATTCTAAAATTTTGTCTCGCAGATAGCTCTAAATATTCGAACCAAACTTACTGACAAGGTTCTACCACACATTTGTGATCTTAGCCGTTGCAGCATCAAGAAAACATGCCTATAAAATTTTGACCTCCTTAAACCCCACTTTTATATAGTAAAACTGGGGTTTACAGGGATATGGATTATTTTTCTTATTTCTGCTCAAAGCATAGATTGTGGGTACTCGTTAGAACCGCCTTAACGAGGCGGTTCTAACGAGTACCCACAATCTATGTTTTGAGCAGACGTATAAAATAATATCAGGATTTTTTATCTGAAAATTTTCATTTTTTGGTGGTAAAATTTTCAGTATATTTGGATAGGCATGTTTTCGTAATGGGTATTCTATCTTGTCTCCATGTTGAGCTTTGAGAGCAAAGAAACCACAGAAATTTAGCCCTTTCTCATCGATGTAACTAAGCCTGTCCACTGCAATCCATAACTTTTTCTAGTTACCTGTGCAGTATTTTACATAAAACTCATACATGTACTTATCTCCAGCATTTTAATGATAAGCAATTTTTAAACGTATCAAACGGTAGTAAAATTGACTTGTTCAAATATAAGGACAGGTATGGTAAAAGTTAAGGTATCCCAATATTTAGGATAAATACGATATAACCCGTAAAGTACATGTCGTTATAAATGTGCGCAGTTGCGACTGATTGGATAGGAAGTCCTCTCTACAATGACTACATCGCTGTCTATTACTCTAAAATCAAGTCAGCATGCAATAAAGTGCAGGCAATAAGAATTGCATGCAGTAAGAAAAGCAATTAGGATTACTTCCCTTGATCTTCTCTGTACCGGTAGTTTTAAGAAACTTAATGTCGCACATGTAATCGCAACAGTTCATAAACAATTAAATGAAACAAATGTTTGTATGTCAAATATACGAAATTTCAACGCAGTTGACACATTGCATAACCTGAATGCGCACTTCTGGACCCCTTAAGTAATGTGACGCCACACACTATTGTTTTGTATTTATCTGATAAGCAGTCAAATCTGAAAAAGGAAGAGGCTAAATAGTGGAAAGAAAGTCGGTTTTTAGCCATATGGTCTGACTAGTTGAGGGAATGTAACACCAACCACTCTCAAGTTAATCTGTATTTAGCCACGGGATCTTGCTCTCAGATAGGTAGAGTGAAAACAGAAAAAAAGGGAGGTTGGATAGTCAAATAAAAATAATAAAATATCGTACATACGGCAATTTGTCGGGTTTGATGCAGGTAAAACCATAATCTTCGCTCAAGTGCCCCTTATAAGGGAATATGACATCAACTACTCCTTTCTGTATTTAGGACGGGATGTGGCTAGCTGATAAGCACACTCAAAACAGAAAAACATAGAGGCTGAATGCTGGAGAAAAAATAATAAATTATCGATATTAGGAATTCCCTCTCACTTGATACATTTGAATAAATTATCATGGCAGAATGTCAACAACTGTTTACACTGCTGAATCATAGATGTATTTACTTAATACATGTATAATTTATCAAATTTACCAATCCTGGTGTAAGATGTTGGCAGCAGACATCACGAAAACATACCTATATAATTATGACCTCCTTAAACCCCACTTTTATATAGTAAAACTTGGGTTTATAGGGGTATACATTATTTTTCTTATTTATGCTAAAAAAAGTGTGGGTATTCATTAGAACCGCCTCGACGAGGCGGTTCTAACGGGTCCCCACAATCTATATTTTGAGCAGAATTATGAAAAATATCAGATTTTTTTATCTGATAACTTTCAGTTTTTGGTAGTAAAATTTTCAATATATTTGAATAGGCGTGTTTTCGTAATAGTTAGTAAGAGCAGATGGGTCCTAAAACAGGAAAACGCATATTAACAGGGGCGGCAAAATACTATTGACAGTTCTCTCGCCTAAAAGTGTGTCCATTCCTCACCATGTTTTATATTATAGTTACTTTAAGGGCCATTCTGAGGGCCATCTGAGAAAGGCGATATGATGCTGGTCTGAAAAAAGGAATGGAACTTCACTGTTCCTAGTATACACTTCTAGCTCACCCGAGCCTTTAGACTCATAAGTTACTTATATAGGCAGGCTCTGACGTCAGTCTTTCGTCCGTCCGTCCGTCCGTCTGTCAAGTTTGTGTGTGTGGAGGGGGGGGGGGGTGGGCGGGGGGAGGGGGAGGGGGGCACTTGTTCTACGTAGATTCACAGAGAGAAAAAACTTAATGCCTTTGATCTTTTGTAGCGTCATCTAGGAGGCTTTTAAAAAGATTGTTCAATTTATAGAGCTGGGTTTAAAAATGGTCCAAACTCAGGGTCACTTGTTTTTACATAGTCACATCAAAGGAAAAACTTTAAAAATCTTCTTGTCTTAAAACAAGAAGACATAGACCTTTAATATTTGGTATGTAGCTTCAGCTAGAAGGCTTTTACCACGATTCTTTAAGTTGTGGCCTAGGGCTCAAAATGGCTCAGTTTCGACGGTCACTTTATATGGGGAAAATCTTTAAAAATCTTATTGTGTGAAACTACATGGCTATGCCTGACGTTTGGTACTTAGTTTTATCCATATTACCTTTGCCAAGATTGTTCACATTACAGCCCTATGGTCTAAAATGGCCCTATCTCAGGGATCACTTGTTTTACATACACTCATATGGGGAAAACTTGAACAAGCTTTTTGTGTGGAAATAGAAGGCACGTGCCTATAATATTTGGTATGTCATTTTATCAAAGCCGTATTTTATGTGATGTTTCTGTTTCGCCAAATTAATTAAAGCTGAATTCTATACCAAGGTACTGTAAGAAACAGGAACCATTATTTTTATACTGTACTGACTACCATACCCTTATTTTTTGTTTGTTAAATAAAAAACATAAAAAAAAAAAAAAAAAAAAAAAAAAAAAAAAAACACTGTTACCATAGGCTTGCTCAGTATAATTTTTTCAGGTGAACTACAGAACCATTGGTCCTCTGGTTTGATAATTACTGAGTCTTTTCTTTTTCTCTCCAACAGTGCCTTCAAATCGTCCCCTGGTGTAATAATGAAGCGTATTTTTGAAGCACTTTGTGAAAGAAAATTGCCAAAGTCTCATCTTCAGTGAATAAGAAAAAAAAATCATGAGAGAAGATGTATTTCAGTTGCCACTCCCACATATGCTACATGTCCTATGTCTCTGTACAAGGCCCGACAAGAGGCAAGCTCAGCAGTCGTCTTCCCTTGCTGGCGCTTTACAAATTTCCTACTTTGAACTTTTGCATGAAACAAAATAGCCACTGGTCATAAACACATAAACTGGATAGACGCTCACCAAATGATCATAACTACCAAATATGATTCTCAGCACTTTACGTGTTATGGAGAAAATGCAGTTTAACCATTTTGCGATTTTTAAGTCTATGGGATCTTTCAGTTGCCAGAGCAACAAAACAAAAAGCGGATTACCTTAATTTTAGCTATTTTTAAATCCCCCTACCCAAGCAACATATCTACCTAATTAGGGGAAAATCACTTCAGCGGCTTTGGAGGAGTTGTCGTTTTGAAGTGTTCACGGACGAACGGGCGGACTGACGGATAGACGGACGGATGACGCACAAAAATGATCACTAAAACTCATCCTGAATGAACAACGGACCATAGTTTCTGAGTCGGACAACTTATCCATTATATAAAAATATGAAAATAATTTCGGTATAATAATAATAGATACGCATGTGTATATAGTTTACACCATTCAAACTCTTCTTTTTGTGTTTTAACTCTGCTTATCAGCTAGCTGGTTTATATAGCTAAATACAGAACAGAGTACTTGGCGTCACTTTTCCTTATAAGGGGCTAGAAAAGTGAATAAATCTTTCATCTGAAATCTGAAAAATGGAGAGAGACAAATAAAGAAATGAAAGAATAAATAAGTAGCAGCATCATGGTTTCGGTATACACAATGCATCCACGACCCCACCCCCGCACCCCTCCACCCCAGACACATACTTATTTTTCAAAGCTGTGCTATAATCGACAAAATCCAGCCGGTGACTGAGAATTAATTGCTCTAAATAAGGTATGGGTCACTTCATGGAACATTATATATAAATGTGTATATAGGTTCCTTGAGTGACAAATGTGTTCGTTCTTTGTATTACCGTTTGTGGTCCCGGGCTGTTGAGTTATTCGTGTAGCGTACTGATTGGCGCGTTGTTCTTCTGTCCTATCTAGCTTTACTGATTGGTGCCATGTTCTTGTGTTTCTTCTGTCCTATCTAGCTTTACTGATTGGCGCCTTGTTCTTGTGTTTTTTTCTGTCCTATCTAGCTTTACTGATTGGCACCTTGTTCTTGTGTTTTTTCTGTCTTATCTATCTTTACTGACTGGCGCCTTGTTCTTGTGTTTCTTCTGTTCTATCTAGCTTTACTGATTGGTGCCTTGTTCTTGTGTTTCTTCTGTCCTATCTAGCTTTACTGATTGGTGCCTTGTTCTTGTGTTTCTTCTGTCCTATCTAGCTTTACTGATTGGTGCCTTGTTCTTGTGTTTCTTCTGTCCTATCTAGCTTTTCTGATTGGTGCCTTGTTCTTGTGTTTCTTCTGTCCTATCTAGCTTTACTGATTGGTGTCTTGTTCTTGTGTTACTTCTGTCCCATCTAGCTTTACTGATTGGCACCTTGTTCTTGTGTTTCTTCTGTCCTTTCTAGCTTTACTGATTGGCGCCTTGTTCTTGTGTTTCTTCTGTCCTATCTAGTTTTACTGATTGGTGCCTTGTTCTTGTTTTTCTTCTGTCGTATCTAGCTTTACTGATGTATGCCTTGTTCTTGTGTTTCTTCTGACCTATCTAGCTTTTCTGATTGGCGCCTTGTTCTTGTGTTTCTTCTGTCCTATCTAGCTTTCCGGATTGGTACCTTGTTCTTGTATGTCTTCTGTCCTATCTAGCTTTGTGATCACCTGAGTTTTCATATGGAAGAGGGAGCTGGACGCTTGGGTCGTCGTTTAGCAATTTATTGTTTATACGTAAACGTCCGAGCGGTCGGTCGTATCCTAACACAGCCGTCAGTATAAAACCAATGAAATAACCTAGATCTAACTCCGACACAGCCTGTGTATAGAAACCAACAAGAAAATTGTGTCCAACATACAGATCAGCGACATAAAGATCACTACACTATACCTCATACACTGTGAATGTGTTACACTTGCAACTACCACCAAACAACCTCAGACTCTTTCCAACATTGAAACCAAACTGATCGCTAACACTGCAAAAGACTTTCCAACCCCGTTCGAGATGAGCGCTGCTTACATATTCCAACGCCCATCTTTCTGGAATCAGCAACCAACACGTCGAATACAACTCCTACGCGCCGGTAAATGAGGATCTAGATGGGGGCTATCATTAAAACGTTAGCCTTTAATCAGTAACTGATAACGCTAGTTTTTATATTTTGGATTTTTTGTGGGCTTAATCGTTAAATTCTACAGCACAAAATCAGTAGTAACTAGAATTTTGTGCCAACATTTAGTAGTCAATAAAAATAAGACCATTAATTACTAATCTATAAACCACAACCATACCCTCGTAAATAGTTGGTATTGTTGGGATCCAACGTAATAGGTGACGAGAACAAGTAGAACCAGCTAGACAAATGTTGGAAAAATGACGGACCCGGCGACCTTTTAGAGCATAAACAGAAAAAATAAATCAGAAATTTAATAAATATGAAAAGCTAATTACTGAATACAATGTACCTATATGAATGTCTTGAAACTGTAGAAATGCAAGTAGAAATATAATCATATCTGAATGTAACCGCCACGTAAACCTGAAACTATCTAACATCGATCAATGAATACAAATAGATGGGGATACTATTTAGATATCAATATACATCACGAAAACACGCCTATGTTATTTTGACTTAAACCCCACTTTTATATAGTAAAACTGGGGTTTACAGGGGTATACATTATTTTTTTTATTTTTGCTCAAAAACATAGATTGTGGATACTCGAAAGAACCGCCTCGCCAAGGCGGTTCTAACGAGTACCCACAATCTATGTTTCGAGCAGAAATACATGTATGAAAAATATCAGAATTTTTTATCTGAAAATTTTCCTTCTTTAGTTGTAAAATTTTCAATATATTTGAATAGGCGTGTTTTCGTAATGGTTTTGCAGGTCGAGAGTACATAGAATCTATATATTTAAAGTACAAATGTATCACGAAGTCTTAGAGCAGAACAATAATGAATGAATAAATAAATACATGATCATTGGCCACTTAATCGCCATTTAGAAATTAATAACATCACACTTGAAACAATACTTTGCACACAAAAAAGAAGCCTATTCAAATATATTGAAAATTTAACCACCAAAAACTGAAAGTTTTTAGATAAAACTTCTGATATTGTTTTTGATATTTCTGCTCAAAACATAAATTGTGGGTACTCGTTAGAACCGCCTCAGCGAGGCGGTTCTAACGAGTACCCACAATCTATGTTTTTAAGTAGAAATAAGAAAAATATTGTATACCCCTGTAAACCCCAGTTTTACTATAAAAAGTGGGCTTTAAGGGGGTTAAAATTATATTGGTATTTTTTTGTGATGTAAAAAAAAAAATCTTTGTGGGTCTAATTTTTAAACAGCAATTGAAACCAGCTTATTGTAGTCTGCTCCGTACACGAGATTTCAAGGCGGACGTCAAGGATACGGATTTAGCTAGATTCAAAGTAGATCTTCACAAATAAAAATACAATGCTAGACGAAAATGGATCTTATACGTTAAATGAAAAACATGTCGTTCTGCGTATCCACACATGCGTCTATGGTATCAAGTTTGTCCGTTTACCCATAGGAGTTTGAAGTTATTGTTATCATATAAATGACAATACAATTTTTGAAGAAAATCGAAGAACGGATAAATACATGTCGGGTTGACATTTACGGGATATATTCGCCATCTTGTTTGTTGATGCGAATCCCGGTAATCTGCATTCGCGATCTGATTGGTCTATCTATCTATCTATCTAGATTTTAACGCTGCCAGACAACTAAGTTACATAGAGGCAGCGCCGATCTGATTGGTCAAAACCGTCGCTTCTTTTTAACTTAAAACTATCAGCCAATCAGATTGCGAATACTGATTCACCCCTAGATTACGTCTGTAAACAAAATGGCAAATATATCCAGTGACTGTCCGGAGGGTGGTTTGGTGATTTAAATAACTGATGTGTAGTAAAGCCAAGTTTAAGCTCAATGTAATCTGCGGCGGAGAATTGGTAGTCTAGTTCGCAAATATAAGAAAATATATGTAGTCTGTATGTTGGTTACTTACGAGCAGCTTCGCCTAAAACCTGTTTTATGATCCATGAAGTGTCCGTCCTTTAATTTTCTTTGAAAATCGAAAACAGGTTTCAACAATGACGTTAAGCTATGTTGAACCGTAAATTTCACACATCGTAAATTTCACGCCGTGAAGAATTGGTACCAATTCCTCACAGCGCGTGATGAATTGGTACCAATACGTCACGGATTTCATACCAATATTTCTCACGTGTAAGAGAAATACGCACGTAGTCAAATTTCAAGTTGCAATCATGCATATTCCTCACATCGATAAAATATCCCCTACAGCTGCTGCATTTTGCATTTGATTCCAATTCTTCACACGCATACCATAATTTTATAAACGTGGAAGGAAATTCCAATGTTTTACCATTGGAACTTCTGGGACAAGAGTTAGAATGCTTAAGATGAGCCGAATCGCGAGAAAACCTTTCCACGGTATTTCCAACTAGATTCGCCAGCCTGTGTAACTATAAAAACAAGTCTTAGCAAGAGCTAATTTTTCTGCTAATTTACGCCGGGCTGGAGCCCGGCGTGTCTGTTTGAGGTTGTTTCTGTAAAATGTGTATGCATTTGAAGAACATCGGTTTTCTTTCAGTTTTATGGGGTTCTAAGTGGGTTATATATAACTATTCACCCCACGCCTCCCCCCCCCCCCCCACGCCCACTTTTTTTATTATTATTCAAAGTCACACTTTTGCAGCAGAGAACTATGCTATTGGTAACGTAGTGAAATAAAAAATGGGAAGTACTGTGTAGAATGAATGTAGCAATGTGCTCATTTAAAAGAGAAATGAGCAGTTTTCCCGTAGGAGCCCCAATTTGACCATTCGAACTGAAATGAGCTTGTTGCTGTCAGTATTCGTACACGTTTGAATTTTTTTCATTTCTTTTTTTTCGACGTACTACGAAGAAGAAACAAAAGATATGTTCTTTGTTTACGATTGGAAATATGCATTCTCAAACCGAACGGATTATAAGCTGGTTTAATAATAGAGTTTAATTTGATATTCAAGCATGGAAAGATTTGGGCCGAAAGAAAACGCTATGAGTGGAGAAAAGAACGAAACACTGCTACATAGATGATTTCGGATATAGTATGTTCGGCCTAGGCTATGGATGGCGACATACACATGTAATTATGTATGCGGGCTAGAAAACAGACTATCATAGTTGATTTTTTTACATAGCTCTGATAACGTCTGTAATGTTTTTATCGTTGAGTATTGCGATAATTTATATAATTACAACCTTTCATAAATTATAACATTTTTTCACTATACTACGATCTATAGGGAGCTAAGTAATGCATGACAGATTAGTTTCCCAACGTACTGATGCTTTGCATGAATGTTTTCTTGTGTGTATTTGTAATTATATGATTTCTGTTCGGAGGGGTTTCCTCTTCCTTTTGGTGCACATGTAAGAGGAATGGTACCAATTCTTCACATGTAAGAAGAATTGGTACCAATTCTTCACACCCCAACCCCCCACCAAAAAAAAAACAACAAAAAAACACAGGTCACAGGTGTGACGAATACTTACCAATTCTTTACACGTCAGAAATTATCAACGAATTCTTCACATGTGTGAGGAATAGGTACCAATTCTTCACATGTGTGAGAAATTGATACTAATTCTTCACACCCGAGAAAAAGTCTCGCCAGTTCTTCACAGGTGAGACGAATACTTACCTATTCTTCACACGTCAGAAATTATCAACATAAGAAATTTTAGCACAAATTTTAGACCCCAAAATTTATCGAAATTGACCATACGTAAATTTCACATTTGGCAAATGTGACGTATTGGTACCAGTTCTTCTTATGGGTGTGAAATTTACGAAATAAGAAATTTACGGTTCAACAAAGCTACAATGACTGGTCTCTCGTCCTTTCGGTTCAATGCGTATCGCGCATCCGGCTTTAGCACCCTCTACTGGCGCGCCATTGTTCAAACAAGCTAAAGACGGACAAAATACTAAACAAAACTATCAAGTTGCATTGACGATTTCTTAGTTGATTCGTAGGGAATGCTATTTTCATCGTTAAAGTTTTGAATTTTATGACTGTGCATTAATGTTTTAGTTTTGTGGTGTTTTTTTTTTTTTTTTTTTTTTTTTTTTTTACGATGTGTTAGATTTGTTTTGAAGTTTACTTTTACGGTGTAAATCGATAACACTGGTCGTGTAAGCCCAGTGGCGTTTCTACCTTGACAACCATTACCTCTTGGACCATGTACTTCGTTGTTAATATGGTTAAAGGCAATATTTGGACAACAAGATATAAGCAAAGAAAGGCCGAAAAGTGGTTTTATATAATATTAATGACATTTGGTCGCTATTTTCTTGGCTAAATGAACATATAAAAATCGGCTATTTTGTCAAAGTATTAACTTGTTAATAACCCAAGTTCCACTTTTTCGAGTAAGGCTTCCGAAATTATATTTATTTTGTTTGGGACTAGATTTATCCATTTCCTTAAAAATGATGTCTTGTAAACCGTTTTATTGTCATTTGATGCGATTTGGTGGATGTTTAATGGTTTAACAAGCTGGTAAAATGACTCACAACTAAAATCGTCATCACGAAAACATACCTATATAATTTTGACCCCCTTAAACCCCATTTTTAAATAGTAAAACTGGGGTTTACAGGGGTATACATTATTTTTCTTATTTCTGCTCAAAACATAGAATGTGGATACTCGTTAGAACCGCCTCACCGAGGCGGTTCTAACGGGTACCCACAATCTATGTTTTGAGCAGAAATAAGAAAAAAAGTCCGAATTTTTATCTAAAAATTTTCATTTTTTGGTGGTAAAATTTTCAGTATATTTGAATAGGCTTGTTTTCGTAATGTTCCAGTCGTAAATCCAAGATGGCCGCCATATGACCGCTTAATCTTGATTTTGACGTATATGCATTCTGACATTCTGAACACGTTTATGTCTAACTCTTGGCAATTTTATCCCTTTTCTCAGTTTTCGTTTTTTGCTTCTTTCCCGTCGATTCACAATCGTCCGAGAGAATCAAGATCTATTTCACCATACCAGTTTAAGTCATCTTTCCCGTAAGAAATATTGATGTATTTTGCGCCTGCACATAAATATACAACTACATGTAGCAATGACAGAAAATAAATATCGACATTTGACTACACTTTCCAGTCATTGTACCTTAAGGTCACTGGTTACAAAAACGAAAATAAATCTTCAAGCTCCAGTGCGTTTACCTACATCGAATTCTCTAAGAATACCTCATATTTGAACGCCATAATCTGATAACTAGCCTACCATATTTTTTCTAAAGATTGAACAAGTCCATTTTGGTACATGTTCGTGTGATTGAACTGTTGGACAAACAGTGCAAACAGTGTAGACCTTGATTAGATGCCGTATTCTACGGTGTCTTATCCGGGGTTACTCTATTTGTTCTGTCTTGTCTGTGGCAATAGTCACATAAATATAAATAAAGAACATACAGTGCGAAATAGCCTGAGTAAGCCATAACGAAAACACGCCTATTCAAATATTTTAAACATTTCACCTCCAAAAACTGTAAATTTTCAGATAAAAAATTCTGATATTTTTCATATTTCTGCTCAAAACATAGATTGTGGGTACTCGTTAGAACCACATCGACGAGGCGGTTCTAACGAATACCCACAATCTATGTTTTTGAGCAGAAATAATAAAAATAATGTATACCCCTGTAAACCCCAGTTTTACTACATAAAAGTGATGTTTAAGGGGGTCAAATTATATAGGTATGTTTTCGTGATGTAAACCTCCAAAAACTGTAAATTTTCAGATAAAAAACTCTGATATTTTTCATATTTCTGCTCTAAACATAGATTTAGGTACTCGTTAGAACCGCCTCGGCTAGGCGATTCTAACGAGTACCACAAACTATGTTTTCGAGCACAAAAAAGAAACATAATGTATACTCCTGTAAACCCCAGTTTTACAACATAAAAGTGAGGTTTAAGGGAGTGAAAATTGTATAGGCATGTTTTCGTGATGCCTGTTCACACGGGCGACAAGACCCTTCGCTTGACATCGTTTATAACAAGTACAGTCGACTCTCGTTATCTCGAATTCCAAGGGATTCTCTGAAACACTTCGAAATATCCGTACCTCGAAATATCAGAGTTGCAGAAGTGAGGAAAACAATAAATCGATCAATTACATTTAACAAATGAATATGTAATTTGACTCCCGAGTGGGTGGTTGGGTGGTGCGAAGGTGTCATGTATCTTTTGTCACCGGGGCGTCCAGCTGATATTGGCCTATAGTTGGGCAAGGCCTGCTATCCTTGTAGCAGGTAAGGGTAGGGAGGTGATGTTTTTATTTCTTTTGTTTCTTCACTGTCATTCCTGTTCCTCTTTCTTCCCTGTCCCTCTCTTTCATCTCGTCTGCTATCTCTTCTGTCTCTTTTCTCCCTTTCTCTGGGAGACGACACAAAATGACCCACAAGGGTTGGCGTGTCGTTAAACCCCAACTCAATCAATCAATCAATTTGACTCCCGAAGTTAGAGATATACTGAAAGTATTGTGGAAAAGAGGAGAAATTGCTCCTTAGGAGCAATTTCTCCTCTTTTTCAAAATATTTTGTTACCTGTTCTTAGATGTCAATGTTTAAAACAGGGACCATAATTTCACTTCGAGATAAGCGGTTATTCAAGATAAGCGAGTTCGAGATAACGAGAGTCGACTGTACTTTTTTGCCTTAATATAGTTTTCTTCTTAATTTTTATTTTTCTTCTCCTCGAAACACACCATGGCAAAGATTCCCTTTTATGTGTGCGAAATATGTGTGTTCCGACCAGAGTTCGTATATGGATTTTTTTCTCTTTTTTTCCTTCCTTCTGTTTATTATCGCCTACTTACAAATAGTGTTTGGGTGAAATCTGCATGTTCTGACCACCCAATAACCATTCTTTATAAATCTACAGCGGGTCGTTATAGGCCCGTCAGGGGCTGGGCAGTTTGCGCATGTGCGCAGTGTGTATATATACGGTATTTCCCACCTACGTATTGTGATAAACAGGTCTGAGCAAACGTTGTAAACCAAGATCAGACGCCACAAAATGCAGTGTCTTAGGAGGGTCTACGCCGTCTGCTACTTTAGATACATTTTAACAGGTAGTGAAATGGACGATGTTAAGGGATTAACTTGTCCGAACATTTTGGGGTATATATGGCAGTTTACGTTTTCTACTGATCTATTTTGTTTTCCATGCCATATTAAGGATAATTACTGGCTAAATGTATACATATCATTTAGTAGCCTTTGATTTTTTTTTTCTTATTGAGAGGTTATCGATCTCACATACCGTATTTCCTCTTAAATATTCGCAGACGGTCTTTAGCATATTTGTTCTAAACTATGGTTAACTCCACTTTACTACCCATTAATGTGTCTAAAAACTGTTGGATTCGTGCAAACTTTGTAAGCCCTAAGCAGGTTATGCGATCTACGGTGTCTGATCTGGATCTACACTGTTTGCTCAGACCGTCTCTCCGAAAACGTACTGAAGATATTGCAATGTCTTTCAACATTAAAAATAGCATCACGAAAACATACCTATGTAATTTTGACCCCCTTAAACCCCACTTTTATATAGTAAAACTGGGGTTTACAGGGGTATGCATTATTTTTCTTATTTCTGCTCAAAAACATAGCTTGTGGGTACTCGTTAGAACCGCCTCAACGAGGCGGTTCTAACGAGTACCCACAATCTATGTTTTGAGCAGAAATATGAAAAATATCAGATTTTTTTATCTGAAAAATTGCCATTTTTTGGTGGTAAAATTTTCAATATATTTGAATAGGCGTGTTTTCGTAATGGTATACCAAATGGATTTGTCGTTTGTGTGAATCTTAGAACTGAAACGAAAGAAAATACTTTAGGGGGAATAATAATACCTTAAACTAATAACAAAAACCCACCCACCCTGTGAGTTGAGGTGCAGACCTACGCTTCACAGTAAACACACAAAGCTTCCAACGTTGCCGCAAAAGCATTTTGACACAAAGGACACAAACACTGTATTTATCCTTAATACTTGGACAGGTATGTCTTAGCTAACAATGTTGATCCAGAACGCGACACTCACATTATACCCTGTTTGTCGCACACCAGCAGTCTTTATTCACATTAGCAGATGTAGGTTAAGGCTGGCTAATCAGGCCTGAAAAAATAATCGATTATCAGTTCTGCATTTGTGATCGGTAACTGATTAGTAATCACTAAAAATGTGGCCATAATTTTACCTGTCTGAGCATGATTCTTACCATATGTTATACTTAACTGTATGTATTTGGTCAGACAGGCCTGAGCAAACAGTGTAATCCCAGGTGAGACGGCGTCTCATCAGGGGCTACACTGTTTGCCACTCGTCCAACTATTTTAGACAAAACATTTGGTAGTAAATTGTACTTGTTCAAATTTTAGATAAAGTATGATAAGGAGTTTAGGTGTCTGCAAACTAAAGGTAAATACAGTAAAGTAATAGACACAGAAATCGAATGATCGATTACTAGCAAATCTGTAAGGATTTATAGTGTCAGCCTTAGTACAGGTACAGAAGAATTCGAACTATCTAGACAGGCTTTGAGGAGCAAACTGTGTCCTTTTAGAGTAGAACCATTGTCAGAAGGGAGCAAAACAATTTTGAAAGAGTTGTATCCCTTGAAAGTGTGTTAATTCTCCTTAAGATCAGTAAAATTATTTATAAATATTATATTAGCTAAGAAATCGCACTGTCTCAACGAAATAAGATACTTTTTTTCTCGATGTTCCAGATTCGATCCTCCATTACGAAAATATGCCTATTCAAATACACTGAAAATTTTACCACCAAAAAATGAAAAATTTTCAGATAAAAGATTCTGATATTTTTCACATTTCTGCTCGAAACATAGATTGTGGGTACTCGTTAGAACCGCCTCGGCGAGGTGGTTCTAACGAGTACCCACAATCTATGTTTTGAGCAGAAATAAGAAAAAAATGGATACCCTTGTAAAAGTGGGGTTTAAGGGGGTCAAACTTATATAGGTATGTTTTCGTGATGCCTTTAAATACAACAGTTGAAAAATATCATTATCTTTTTTTTCTTTTTTTTTTGGTGTGTGTGTGTGTGTGTGTGTGTGTGTGTGTGTGTGTGTGTGTGTGTGTGTGTGTGTTAACACTGATGTAAATGTCGATGTCGTCAAATAGAAGGCAAAATGGTCGCCGGGAAATTCATCTTAATGCAGTCTCAAGTATGCTTCCGCTATAAAGCTAAAAATATTTCTTTATCATGCACTACAAGGTACAAAATGTATTTTACTTTCTATCGTATTTCCAAATAAACGACAAAGAACGTTGTCGTCTGTAGATATTTGCCTCAGGGTTGGTAGTCTACTGTATGTCTTGTGTTCCTGCAAGCTGTTCGTATTTTTTTCTAATAATCAAAGCATTTAATTTACATATTCATTAACACTGCATATTATCATTAACCGCACCATAAAATATCATTCTTTGAAACAAAGACGAGATACGAAACCAGAAGACATTCTACTACGTTTTTCTGTTGACTCTTAGCATGCTGAGTTGTAATTCCAGCAGACGACATTTGATATTTTTTTTCATCTATCCCACAAAAAAGGCTTTGGCATGTATAGACCTATTTTATGCAGAAAAATAAGACAAATGTCATCAATATGTCCTCTGCTGATTAGTCAAAGGCGTGGTAAGGTTATCTATGCCCAAGATTGTAGACAAATGATCAGGGATTGTTTTGACCCGCGGGAATGCATCCTTCTGATCTGTCTTTGAACTAAGGTACAATTATTGACTGTTCTGCAAATCTGACATTATTACAAATATATCTCATATCACCAAAGCAATGTACCAGATAGTTTCTTTTTCTTTCTCTCGTTGTTTCTTGTACATTTTATTTGATAATTTTCGTGTGTGTTTGTTTTCTCTCAGACTTTCTTTCTGTCTTGTTTCATTTTTTTTTTGTCAGCTACTGTTGTGGTAAAACGTGGGGTAACTTTTCCGACGATTGCTAGTTCCTACTTAAGGAACAGTCACAGAAGTGTTGATAATCGTATATGTATATTATAGTTGGCAAATCATTACGAAAACACGCCTCTTCAAATATATAGAAAATTTCACCTCTAAAAACTGAAAATTTTCAGATAAAAAACTCTGATATTTTTCTTATTTCTGCTCAAAACATAGATTGTGGGAACTCGTTAGAACCGCCTCGTAGAGGCGGTTCTAACGAGTACCCACAATCTATGCGGTTCTAACGAGTACCCACAATCTATGTTTTTGAGCAGAAATAAGAAAAATAATGTATACCCCTGTAAACCCCCAGTTTTACTGGATAAAAGTGGGGTTCAAGGGGGTCAAAATTATATAAGCAAGTTTTCGTGATGGCTTGTGTCGAAATTGGCATACTACTTCCTGATATTATGAACCACGTCAGACGAGATTTATGCGCACAGCATAATATCAGACAGGCAAGCCTGTTTACCATATTTACACTACGATATCTAAATATCTTACTGTCTACCTAAGAAAAACAAAAGTCCATTTGGAATACCCGAGTGCTTGTTGAATAGCAGATAGTTTAGACCTCAGACGTACGCTACGTTTTCTGTGGCGTCTGATCTGGGGATACATGTGTCATTACGAAAACAAGTCTATTCAAATGTACTGAAAATTTTACTACAAAAATAATAATAATAATAATAATAATAATAATAATAATAATAATAATGATAATAAATAAATAAAGTAAAAATTCTGATATTTTCATATTTCTGCTCAAAACATAGATTTTGGGTACTTGTTAAAACCGCCTCGGCGATGC
Organism: Anodontia alba; assembly: GCA_964016985.1. Taxonomy (NCBI): domain Eukaryota; kingdom Metazoa; phylum Mollusca; class Bivalvia; order Lucinida; family Lucinidae; genus Anodontia; species Anodontia alba. Next base: position 18,748,921 of record OZ024829.1, read on the forward strand.
GGTTCTAACGAGTACCCAAAATCTATGTTTTGAGTAGAAATAAGAAAAATAATGTATACCCCTGTAAACCCCAGTTTTACTACATGTATATAAAAGTTGCGATTAAAGGGATCAACATTAAATAGACATGTTTTTGTGAAGACTTTGCTCAGCCGTAACTGTCCAAATTTTTAATTTTGGTATCAGGAAAGCTTCATCAGGGTCATTGCTTTTCTCTGATAAATTCTTTAATGTTCCTGCAGTGATTCTGAAAGTGGAAGGTAAAGTCCCAGGTCGGACTGCACAGATGTGCAGATGTGCATGCTGACAAGTCACATGAAATGCTAAGAATTTTTATCTCTGAAAAATACAATGAAATATATCAAAATGTCGTTTGCCGCAAGTAGTATTGGGTGCCACCCAACAGTACTGATGCAATTGTGGTTGGCGCTTTATGGGCTGTGTAACATCCTTCATTTTGAGGATTTGTTATTTTTTTTCTCAGCTGTTTATGGTTGCATTAAAATATGGTCACTTCTTGTGTTTGAAAATATATAGATGTAACTGAAAATACACTCGACTCTCTCGATATCTCGACTTCACTTATCTGGAATAACCGCTTATCTCGAAGTGAAAAGCTGGTCCCTGATTTAACATGAAAGTCTAACAACAGGTAACAACATATTGTGGAAAAAAAGGAGAAATTGCTCCGAGCTCCTCTTTCGCACAATATTTTCAATTTATCTCTTACACTGTACTTCAATAGTCAAATTATGTATTTATTTGTGAAATGAGGTTGTTCGATTTATTTTTTTTCCTCATTTCTGCAAATCTGATATGCAGAGGTGCGGATATTTCGAAGTATTTTAGAGAGTATCTTGGACTTCGAGATAATGAGAATCGCCTATAGGTAGAAGTCATGCCCCGTAAACGATCAAATAATGCACCGGCGGTGGTCCGTGACAAAACCATTTGAGCAAGTTAGTTGTACAGTTTGATCTGCAATGTCTAACAAAAACGTAAGATTATACTGTCCCATCTAAGTTTATTTTATTATTTTATGATCTTTAAACTCAGCAAAAGGCAAATGCCGAGGTTATTACGTGTAAAACGTTCGAGCACAGCCCAGATGAAGTGCCAGATGTTCTGAGCAAGACTAGTTAGTTTCGACTAATCAGTTTCTTGACCACAACACTAACACAAATGGGAAGGACATAGATATTTCCCGCAGAATGTCAGTATGTGCGCCCGACATCGTACGTCTGTATTATGGCTTTAAAGTGGATCGCTCAGTCGATGGCACACAATCGCAAATCCCCACGCATTTACCAATAAGAAGCGAGAAGTGTAATATAATGCTACTCTTGCACACCCTTACCACGCAGGGAAATCATGTAGTAAGTTTGGTTAACCTCCGCCTATTGGTTTAGGAGGAGATAGCGTGAATGATGGACCGAATATCCGAATAAATAAGTTAGAAGCAGATAGTCTTATAATCGAATAAATACTGTAGGAGGAAATAGTGTGATGGACATATGGACGGATGCCGGACGGATGATCGGACGGACGCGACGGAAAAATAATGTTGCTATCGCACATCCTTTTTATGAGGGGAAGTCATGAAGTAAGTTTGGATAAATTCTACCCAGTGGTTTAGGAGGAGATAGCGTGATGGACAGACGGACGGACAGACGGAGGCGTTCAGAATACCCTCATCGCTTTTTTTATTGAATGTTTTATAGAAATTACGTTTCAAAGAAATGAATGACGATTTACATGTGTACTTAAATTGGGAAAATCCTGTTTGTGATTGTTAATGGGAAATTTCATTACCGGTTTTGCTTTTTGAACAAAGGGCGGTGGCAATATCATGCATTGCATTTCAATGCTATTAATGAATAGATAATATTTACATGCACCGTATTTACCCTACGCTAGACAAGTTGTTACCCCAGCGCAACAAAATGCCATATAAAGCATGGATCATCAAAACTCTAGTTCATCCTCTGCGACACATCTCTCCAAAATAGTAAAGATTAGGAAGAACTACAATCACAGAACACTCGTACCAGTTACACCAAAAGGGAGAGCAAATAAACGAATAAGGAAAACAAACAAACAACTTCCTCTTCCCCAACAATGTGATCATAAATCTATTAACTTCAATCTTATCTTACTGCTATCAAAACATGTAGGTAAATACGATCATACAATATATGAGAGATCTTGTAGAAACAACGTGCGATGAATTAAAAATTCTGATGAATTTTATTTAGATAATTCCGCACGTCAAGTTTGTCTACATGTGATTTTTCTTCACTCTATACAACACTGCCACATGAATTGATGAAAGAAGCTTCTTGCTTTAATCGAAAGAACATTCGTAAGAGTAAATGCTCTTTGCCTCGCTTACAATGAGAAACATATAGTCACTTATGGTTATTGTAACAATTATACGTTAGAATATTGTCAGAACTTTTTTGAGACTCTGTCCTTTCTTCTAGATACTATTGTTATTAAGTTACTTAATCATACAAAGCTTTATTATGTTACTTAATTATACAAACAAATAGTGGGTATATCGATGGTTACAAACTGTTCTCCCCTTCCTACCCCACCATTTTTTCAGATTTGTTATTATTTTGTTATGAAAGAGACTTCAGGCTGTCCTTTTTCTCACGAAAATCAGCCTATGATAATGAAGCATTCGCTTCAACGATATATTGATGACTTACGTGTACTAAATATTGATAATGATTATTTAATTGTACAAGCTGTGCCCTTTTCCTAGCTGCAGGCTTGTTTTGTTATTTTTGCTTATTTATTTATTCACTATTTATTTTTATATATTTAAATGAATTACTAAATTTTGATTATATCTAGACGAACTACGAAATATTGCTAATGATTATTTTTACTGAGAGAAAACAAAATGATGAAACATCAACGAATCTAAGTGTAAAGCAAGACGACTTTGGATTTTATATGGTTAAATTCCTGTTCTGGGACGGTGATGCCCCTCTTGCTTCATCCTAATATGTATATATATCCAAATGTATTCGCTTTTTAGCATCAAGTTACATTACGGAAACACGCCAATTCAAATATAAAGAAAAAAAATCCTAAAGTTGAAAATAAGATAAAAAAAACTTTGATATTTTTTTTTATATTTCTGCTAAAAATAGCTCTTTTTGCTCAAAACATAGAGTTTTTTGCTAGTGTAATGTATGTATGTTTTGAGCAAACATAAGAAAGTAATGTCTACTCCTGTAAACCCCAATTTTACTATATAAAAGTGATTCAAATTATATAGGCATGTTTTCGTGTTGAATCAGTGATTTTAATCGTCAGACTAAACATTTACCTGCTAAACATCTAGAACAAAGATATCGGTATAATAAACTTACATGCATGTAAGTGAAGATACCGAGGAAGTGTTACAAACACTAAGTATAGCCGTTCCGAGGCACTAAAAGAAGGAAAGACGAGGAACAAATACTAATAAAACAAACATCATATATGAAACCACCGACACACAAAAAAGAAGCACTGCAATAGCGGAGGATGAAATAATAATAGCATTAGAAGTGTGTACATTGAGACGTTTTACAGCCGCCACGCAGCACAAACACTACAGCTGTAACATGCAAAAATATAAGCGAAGATACCAAGGAAATACTATTATTGCAAAGCACAACCTTCCCGAGGCACAAAAAGAAAAAGAGATGAGAGACAAATAATAACAAAATCATATCGAAGTTTCATCGCCGAAAATCAGTGGCATTGTGGTTTGAAGGGCTGCATGCAAGCCCCACCCCACACTCCGTCTCCGGCTTAAGCGGAACTCGATTTTCCAAGATATCAGTTGGGCTCAATCATATTTAGGAAAGACGAGTAAAAACTGAACTATGATGAAGTACAATATGACACTTCACGGCCGCCAAATTGAACCCGACTTTTACCATAACTTAGTGTACAAATTCAGAAATACTTTTAGTAATACCGATTCTAAAAAGAACAATTCAAAAAAAAAAAAAAAAAAAAAAAAAAAATCGGTACAAAACAGATTAGAACAGGTTACGACCGCCAAAATATTAAAACCGAATTTTACTATAACTTAGTGTACAAATTCAAATATACCTTTAGTAATACTGATTCTAAAAAGAACAACCAAAAAAATCGGTATTAAACGGGTTACGGCCGCCAAATTGAACCCGAATTTTACCATAACTTATTAATTCAGAAATACCTTCAGTAATACTGATTCTAAAAAGAACAATTCAAAACGAATCGGTATAAAACAGGTAAGAAAAGGTTACGGCCGCCACATTGAACCCGAATGTTACCATAACTTAGTGTATTAATTCAGATAAAACCTTTGGAAATACTTATTCTAAAAGAACAATTAAAAAAGAATCGTTATAAAACAGATAAGAACATGTATGCTTTGCAGCAAAATGCACGCATGGTTGTTAACCCAGTTATGATTGATAACATTACTTTCCTCTTCAATTACACCATAGTGACTACGAACTCAGACCAAATGATATCTCCTTCCTGAATATGTTTCAGAAAGTTGGCGCTGCCTGGCATCGACCAACCCGTCATAGTACAATTATTGATATGTTATTATTATTATTATTATTATTATTATTATCCCCGCGCATTTCGAAGAAAAAGTGGGGATATTGTAATACCCCAGTCCGTCCGTGCGTCCGTACGTCCGTCTGTAATGTCACACTATTGCTCTCATAGACCATTTAAGCTAGAATCTCGAAACTTTCACAGGCGATAGCCCTATGAATGAGGACTGGAGGCACACATTCGGAATTTTGATGGGAGGGGGGACAGGGCCTGTCATTTTGTACATACATAGTAATGTTCCATATCAAATCAAAGGTAATGAATACAGTGCAAAAAAATTTGCCCGGGGGCATATCCCGGGGTCACCAGAGGTCAAAAAGTAGGATTTGGGGTCCTTTTTTGATTGTCAAACAAGTCCCCCTGTGCATTTTGAACTGTCCCAGGTAATAGCCCTATGGATGAGGACTAGACGAATGCATTTGGAATTTTGATGTGCGCTGGGATATGCGATGGCATTGGCGCGGGGATATGCGATGGTGCGCAATCGACTTGCACGAGTTATTATTATTATTATTATTATTATTATTAAAAGTATTGAATTATATTACAATGAAGTTAGTCGAATCAGGATTACGTAAACTATTTGTATTCATCAGACTCATACAATTTTACCAAAGCCCTAAGATAAACAAGTGATCCGATGATAAAAAAAACTACATAAAAGTGAAGTATGGGGTAGACATAGGCGATTCTAATGAGTATACCCAACATACAATCCCATGATAAAATAAGAAAATTTCCCTAAATATATATTTGTTTTCTTGAGCTATCAGATAAATTTCATAGGGACTCAAAAAAAGACTTCGAATTTTCCACGGTAAACGAGCCATCGAAGTTCGAGCTATTAAGGTTTTACCGTATGGTGTTGGTACTAATTAAAAGCATCTCACAATATATTTTCATGGAGAAATAAAATATCATAACTTTTCGGTGAAAAAGTGCCTTATCTGATTTTGACCTTTAAACAAAGGTATATGGTAGATTTTATTATGTGATACAGCTCATTTGACCTGTCCTTGGGCGTTCGAGAACTGTGCCTGTTCTGATCAGGCAGTATACATACAGTTTGGCAAGAGCTTGCACTGCTCACCAGGATCTTGTATATTTTAAAGTTGGGTATAATCTTCAGCAGATGATACAAAAAAGTGTTCTTACCTTTTCCTAGAAAACATAATTTAACAATTTACATGTAATGTCAAAGCCTATTTTCTAGGAAAAATAGACAGTTTACATCAATGTCTGAGCCTGTTTTCTGGAAGAAATAAGAAGATATACTATCAGTTTGTTAATTTCGGATTTTGACCAGAGAGTACTTAGTCCGGCTTAAGGAGAAGTATTTCATAAACAGTTTAAAAACCAAAGAGTAAAAGGGTAAACATTACAAAAAACACGCCTATTTAAATAGATAGAAAATTTCACCTCCAAAAACTGAAAATTTTCAGATGAAAACCCCCCAAAAAACTCTGATATGTTTCAGATTTCTGCTCAAAACATAGAATGTAGGTACTCGTTAGAACCGCCTCCCTCGGCGAGGCGGTTCTAACGAGTACTCACAATCTACTGTATGTTTATGAGCAAAAGTGGGGTTTAAGGGGGTCAACATTATATAGACATGTTTTCGTGATGAAAAGACATTTAAATGAGTGTGGTGCTATCAGGGTATTCAATAATATTGTTGCATAAATAAAATGCATGTAATGTACGCATATATAATGGTAATATTTTTAGATCGCAAACTATAGTGATTAATTTGATTTTTATGTTTTCGCTTTGATGCATTGATTGAGTTGGGAGCCTTTATGCGAACCGAATTTTTATGTGTTTCTGTATTAGGAGTAGCATCGAGACCCAGGGTGAAGTTGGCTAGCTACCTCCCCCCCCCCCCCCCCCGGTGGTTTACTCTACTGACCGTTCTAAGGCGGTGGTCCCGGTGTTGGTCTTACTCTTTGTTGCTTTGTGGTTTATTCTACGAGGCGATTTGTTGTATGTCTTTCCGTGTGTCATTTTGTTCTTGTGTTTTTTTCTGTTCTTTTAGTATTGCGATTACCTCGCTTGGGGAAGAGAGAGCTAATCTTAGTGCTTTTCGTACGTTTTTTTGATTTGTGTTTGTTTGGATTTGTCGGTTTCCTCTTCCTCTTGGGGTCTGGGAATGGCTGCGGTTTGTGATTGTGGCACACCCTGGACTTTTCTCTTACCTTTTTTTTTTATGTTAAATCAGTTTCCATAAACAGATCACATAAATACAATGTATGTTTGCCGGCCTCGGTGGCTCAGTTGGATGCGCCGTCCGACTGGAGACCAGGAGGTCGCGGGTTCAACTCCCGCCGAGTTCGGCAACATTCTTTCGTGGATATTGATCATGAAATATTTTCTACGGTCATTCTCTCCCTTCCACTGATCCAAGAAGGGCAGTTGTCAGTTTCTGGCGAAAGAATGTGCACAATACTGGTTAACCGCTTAGAGGACTAAGCCTGCCCAATAAACGTGTGGTTAGAAAAACTGACCGCGCTCGACAAGACTGAGCCGTAAAACCTCAACACAAACAAACAAATAATGTGTGTTCAGAAACACTCGAGCAGGTATATACTCGTACACTGAGTACCAAGCTATTCAATGTCGGAAACGTTACTAATGACGTGACGTTTGTTTGACGTTTCAATATATGTCTTCTTGAAAACTTGTAAATAAGTAAAATCGAGGTAGATGCAAATAAAATACAGCGTTTATTGAATATCAGACTAGTTTAATTTATATATGCAGACCGGCGGGTTTGTCTCTGACTTTATTATCCAATTATGTAAAATAAATAATTTTGATAGCTCAAATGAAATAAAAAATAACAATAATAATTTTCACTACAAATGTATTAGGACCGTAATTAGGAATTCCAAAATTCTCAATTAAATTTCCAGAATATAGGAGTTTTTTCTTGTTCACAGATTTTTTTTCAGTTTATCACAAAGTGCTTACAGACTCGACTTTGATCTCAATGTCAGCATTTCCAGATATTGTTGATAAATGCATGTATCTTTTTTCAACAGGTTTCTCGAAATTTGAATTTACTGACAGTGCAGAAATTGCAAGCTTGTTGTTTTGTTCTAGATCTTCCATATAGCTGGCATATATTTCTGCTTCTTGGTTGTCGGACACCTGATTTGAGTCACTGGCAATCCTACCTTCAGACACGCTTGGCAAAACCTGTACTTTGTTTCCATCGTCAGTTGGTACATTGGTTTGAACATTTACAATGCTCAACTGATAATCAGACGCACTCGCAGTCGAATTGCATGATTTTAATTTGAATGAGTTAGTCTTGTTGTCGTGAAAAGGATTGATAGATTCATTCCGTGTCATTGAAATTGAACCATTTGAGGTATTGAATGCAGAACTTGGGTGTAGACTATTACATGATCCAAACAGGCTTTCTGCGGAATTTAGTTGCTGGTTGTGTGGAACTTTGAGGCCACAAATGGTTTCTTGTTCCGGCGTAACACCGCCTATACGACTTGGCACTGACGGAGGCAAACGAGATGGAAATTCAGAGTGAAGCTTTGGAACGATATTATGATCACGAGAAGCATTAGTGGTTTGGTTAAATGCGCGTTTAACCTCGCGCCTAAATCTAGTTCCACTCATGCAATATAGAACGAAATTCAATGTATTGTTTGTATACATCAACATGTTTACTGCCGCCCACCAAAAATCTAAAGTTGCGTACATCTGTTGCGTATCATGTGAAACCCAGTGCGGATAACCGATAGTATAAATACTAACTGGTGACGTTGTAAACAAAAATACCATGTTTAATGTAAATAACATAGCTGTCATGGATAAGTGCTTTGGTGAGGTCTGATGATTGTTATTACTAGTATTTGAAGAAGGCACTATTCGAGATTTTGCCTTTCGTTGACTTTTAACAACTTTATATAAAATGCTACAATTTCCAATTACAATCACTGAGAATGGAAGTAAACAAAATACACACAGGTCAATCCATGGCCAAATTAAATCGAAAAACTCCTGGTACATAGTGTTGATAGTTGAACATTTCAACACCGTCAAAACATTGCCATTTTCATCCGTTTCAACACTATTGACCATCCCATACAGCAAATGTGAATTTAATACGATCAGAAAACATAATATTGTAATAACAATAACGGTGGCAGACTTGCGGTTACATTTGCTTTTCGCGGTGTGTGGAAACCAAGCTGAGATAGCTCGCTCCATTGTCACCACCATGACAATCCATGCCGAGAAGTCGAGGGACGTGTACAATAACCATACATGAATCTTACAAGTAGCTTCACTTATATGCCGTACATCGTAGTCAAACAAATAAATTAACCATTGACGTAGAAGTCCAGTATACAGCACTATGAGATCTGAAACTGCCAGAAAGGATAAATATAGCGCCGTCGTTGAAACTTTTATTGCCTTGCGTGTTAAAATCACGATTGAAAGAATGTTACCTATTGTTCCGAACAGGATCAGAATTGGTGGCACCACTTTCCAAATTAATAATCCTGTTTTATATACTGGAAAAGTTGTGTAATCCTCATATTCGTCATGTGCAGTGGTATTTTCCATTTTCTAACTCTTACATATAACTGCGACAAACGCCGCTCTCTCAGAAGTTATCACATTTTAAACCTTATTTTTCCTGAAATATTCCAGTTAAAAATCCACATATGAGCCGATGCACAGCTTATCCTACAAAATAATATGCGCGACCAGCGAAGATTCCGATCAGCCGCCTATATCTCCACACAGTCTGATCAGAGTCGCCAAGGGCATCCTGTTGGTAACCAAGGCTTCAAAGCATCTTCAAGCGGATAGCAAAGATTCTGATCGGATTACGCGGATGCGCAGTCTGTTCTGAGTCTTTGCTGGGCGCACATGCTGTCTTGTAGGGAATGCTGTGTCCGGCTTATATTTCCACCCTAGCAAATGTACATGGAAGAGTTCTATATGCCTTTTCAAAGTACTGTATCTTCACCCCTGCACAGAAAAAAAAAATATATACAGTTTCTGGTTTTAATTAGCAAAACGTCGTACAAAAATGATCAGATTACAGAAGTGTCTTTTTATGCAATACCAATTTGAGACGCACGTTACATAAAGTCAAACAGCGACATGTGGTTGGTTGGTCGCTGACAACAGAAAATTGCCTTGATTAACTTCCATTACTATATCACATAACACCATTATCATGCCTTTATTAAGCCAAATTATCATTATTATCACATCTTGCTATATACCATAAATAAGGTTTTGCCGTTTCTGCACAGAATATCGTCTAACCTTGTAGCGCAGAGAAATGTCCGTTACGGTTCACTCTTTTGCATGTATACATGTACCACGTACTCGCATCCAGCATCGCACCCAGCATCTAAATATCTTTCCAAAGGTTTAACTCATAATGCGTCAAACAAACTTTGTAGCGAACAAGATTCTACTTTTTTCCATTGAGACGATTCACATGAAATGTCAAGTTTTATTATTTTCTAGGAAAAATGACATAAGAAATAAATTCTAAAGCGTAGTCAAGACATATTGTCTATGAAAAACAATCTTAATGTAACGCTACTGAGCGGCAAACGAATGTTTTTTAATTGTTTGAAATAATAACCGCATCCAAGAATTCAAGTACACGTAGATCATTGGACCAATCTGCCATCTGATTTTAAGGCGACTGTAAGCCTTCCCTGATTGAAACTGTCTAATACCACTACATTTGAACTCCAACATGCGAAAATGGACTTACATTACAAAAACGCCTATTCAAATACACTGAAAAAATTTTACCACCAAAAACTGAAAATTTTCAGATAAAAAAATCTGATATTTTTCATATTTCTACTCAAAACATAGATTGTGGGTATTCGTTAGAACCGCCTCGACGAGGCGGTTCTAGCCAGTACCCACAATCTATGGTTTTGAGCAGAAATAAGAAAACTAATGTGTACCCCTGTAAACCCCAGTTTTACTATATAAAAGTGGGGTTTAAGGGGCTTAAAATTATATAGGTATGTTTTCGTGATGTAACTTATGGTGACAATGATGGCCCTGACTAGTCTGCATATTTGCATAGTCAGTTTAGAGCCTTCTCTTAACACTTACAGAATCTGGATACGACAGAAGATATTGAACAACAGATAAGGTCGCGTTCAGATTATGAAATGCACAGACTGAGCTAGGATTTAGCCGTTGTCGGAAGGCATAAGACCTGCGACACATTTGGGCCGCAGTTTCGAGAAACGTACCATCATTTGCACAGTCTGATCAAAATCTTTACTGGTTACGTTTTGGATAGCCAAAAATGCCTTTATGCGGACAGCGAAGACTTATCAGACTACGCGGATGCGCAGGCTTGTTTGAGTTCTTAAATGGCGCAAATGCCAGAATGTACGTTTTCTCACGTTTGCATACGAGTCTGGAAACCGACCGGGTTCCAAATGGAACACACATTGTCATTTTCCTCATGTAATACCGTAGGTTGCATAATGCAAGTTTGCTCTTTATCGTTCAAATAACCAACTGCTTTCGAATTTCTTTTCATAATGGATTCTCGCAGACATCAATTAATTATGTCTTAATAGTACTGCAAACATAATTTAATGGAATCTTGTATTCCATTTCATCCGGTTTAGATACATTATTGTATATTCCATCAGGTGCTGCTTTTTGTTCAGTGCTTACAATATCTGCTTTAAGTTCTTATTGTCACCAAGTATCAGGTATTATGTACAGTGGTGCTGTTTAATCTATTTTCAGCAGAAATCAAAACTATAATTAATGTGCTTAAATCGATATAAGAGCCGGAACGTCAGGTAACGTACTTTCTGACACGTGGCCTCAACAAAGACAAATCAGCCTGCGCTTCCGCCCATTCTGAGTTTTCGTTGTCCGCATGAAGAACTTTGCATCCTTGACTATCCAAATTACACCCAGTGAAGATTCTGATCAGACTGCGCTTTCACGCAGTCTGATCAGAATCTTCACTGGGTACATGTCTGAAAGTACGTTTTCTGACGGTTCATATTTTTTTTTTTTGATTAAATCCTGTTCGTATGATTTGAGCTTCTTTTCAAACATGACAAAGTACTAAAACGTGCTCATAAATCAATGTCAAAGATGACCACAACCATAAATCAAAGCTCATCCCTTTGGAAATCTGTTCGCAAGCGGAATGCACTACCGGAAAAAAAGGAAATTGAAAATATACCTCTTCCTTGAAAACTTTTCTCGCGTGACATATCGTGGCCTAGTTCAAGGGTTTAAGTCATCGTATTTAAGGTATTTAAGGTTATTGGATACCTTGGTAGACTTGTCGCCATTTCCGACAAGAAGACAACTTTTATGACTTCCTGTTTGCTTTACTGCAAGACCCTTCAGAAAAGGGGCTTTCTCCTTAATGAAACAAGAAGCAAATTCTCTCCTTATAGAATAGACCTTTTTTTAGAAGTGAACGCAACAGTTTAGACAAAGTTGTATACCCCTGAAAGTGTATTAACTCCTCTTCAGAAACAGCCAAGTATAACACTACAAACACGTACGTACAACATTATCTGCTCGCATTATCCGCAATCGTAATTCTTTCCAGTCATTATGATATAAATATATACTTTCCGATTCCCACATTAACCATTCTAAATATTGCTTCTTACAATACTTAACTAGCGTTTTCATAGTATTTGGTTTGAAAATACGTTTTCAGATGTTTACACTGAATATGTTAGCTTGACGACTACAACAAGATACTTATTGATTTAAATACGGGCAATAGATCCATCAGGCAAAAACGGAAATAGAAGCAAATGAGAACACGAAGTCTAAGCATTTGACAGTCTCGCTGCTTTTGTTATCTGAAGTTTTATTATCAATGATGTTTGTTTAATAAGCGAGAAAGACTAAGATGTGGATATTTAAGTTGCTAATTACTCTTGATAAGAGGCATAAGTATATTCTAATTTTCTCCAAAAATCTTTAAAATCGACTCGCCTACCCTAACTGTATGTTTTAGTTGATAATCAAGTAAATTTTTAGAACTTTTGGATCCAGTTAAACCTTGTATATAGGTCTGAGGCTCTGTCGCTGTGTCTTTGTTACACCGTTGTCTGGTATATGATAGTATAAGGTTTGTTTCTCCTATTTGCGACTCGTATTGGCGTGTATTAAGCTATCGGATGATAAGAACAAATTGAATCCTGATTCCTGAGAAATGTAAACCACTGATAAGTATAGCAGCGCTTTAAATGCCATACCTAAAGAGGTGATATTTGTCCGTATATACAATTAACCTTTAAGTGAACTTGAAAGAGGATTGTTTTCTTTTTTATGTTGTTTCTTATATTATCCAGTGGATAGAGCTTAACATTTCAAAAGCTATCCGAATGAACTCTCAAGCCTTATTATCACTTGGGTAACAAGTAACTAGTAAATTACTATTATTAAAAGGTGTCGTTTCAAAGGCATTACGAAAACATGCCTACTCAAATATATTGAACATTTTACCACCACAAAATGAATTTTCAGATATAAAATTCTCATATTTTTCATATTTCTGCTAAAACATTGATTGTGGGTACTCGTTAGAACTGCCTCGCTGAGGTAACGACTGCCCACAATCTATGTATTTGAGCAGAAATAAGAAGAATAATGTATATCCCTATAAATCCCAATTTAACTATATAAAATGGAGTTTAAGGGGGGTCAATATTATATAGGCATGTTTTGTGATGGATACAAGGACAGATACAAAACAAAACAAAAATAGAAAGCAAGCAGACTAGGTCGATTCAATGTGACCTTTCATCGATGTGTCAGAGGGCCCTTTCGTGGATGGAACATATTTTTGTAGTTTGGAGCTGCATCAGAATTTAAGAGCAAAGTTTCACGCATCTAAAACTAGCTTTAGCACAAAACCCTTCCACCGCAGTATATCTGCTGACAACTCAGGGCAGGTCTCTGTTGTAGCTCCTCTTTGTGTACATGTCATTAACTGCAATTGTGCTGCTTTGGTATGTCGTTGTTTGTGTCGGGTCTCTTTCTCTTTCGGTGCCTTGTGAAGACTGCTCCAAACAATCAAATCATTCCAATATTTCTGCTGTTTTCTCTCTTCATGCTTACTTCTTGAATACTGAATCAACCCATGTTACAAGTATAACAACTTATTCCAGTTACAGTTACAAAATTTAATTTCAATAAAAGTGTTTTTGGTCTTGATATTGAGGTTAACACCCGCAATTTCTTATAATACATGGATTTTGAATTGTGTCATCCTGCAGCTGGTCATGTTATTACCGGCAATTTGAAAATTATTTCGGATAGTAGAATTCAACTTGATATATTAGCTCTAAAGGACCTCAATATAGATTCCCTTTCCATATTGACTTCAATAAATGTCGCTTACAAGTTGCTAAAAAAAATTAAAGACATTCTGCAGAACGTTAGAGGATGCCGAGTCTAATGCTTTAAATGAGTGGAAATTAAGGGCGCCGTTACTACAAACTACGTAAAACATTATCTAAGTTTTATCGAATTCATTCTGGACTAATGTCCAAATATAACGTTAGTTTGGAAACACTCAAGGCACACCCAAACATGGCTTTCAACATAACTTAGTTATAAATTCAGAAAGATTGTTGGCAAAACCGATTTTTGGAACAATTTTAAAGTTTGACGCTCTCTACAGAAAAGGTAGGTATCAATGTGGATATTCTTCGGCAAACTACATACATGGTTGTAAACCCAGTTATAGTTGATAATTTTGCTTCCGTCTATAATTGCACAGATTAAATGTCAACTCCCTTCTCTAATTGTTTCAGATGGTTGCTCCTGACTATTAATGTCAATGGTCGGGCCCATTGTGGACATGTGTGTGTTTTTCTTGTTTTGTGGCTTCTGATAGTCTTTGAGTCATTTGTTTTTATTTCATCACAGTATTTGTGGTAATATGTATTTCAGTGTGATGTTTCACAGATGGGGGAAAAGGACCCTTATGCGGACCAAACATATGTTTGTAATCTGGAGCTGCATCAAAATTAAGGGTGACATTTCGCGCGAGTAAAACTGATTTGAGCCCTCATCCCCGCCCACCCACACAGTAAATCTTGACTGTTCCAGGGCAGTTTCTCTGTTGCTCTTCTTTGTTTGTGCATTAGCGGTTTGGTTTCGCATTACTTGTTCCTCATCTCTCCTTTTAGTGCCTTTGTAAGGCATTTCGTGATTAGGGCATTTTCTAGTTATCTTAACTTATATTTTTGACAATTCATGTAAATCGTCTGTCGGGAAAAATATAATGTCGTCTGCTACATGTTTTATGATGCTGCAATGGTTTCATGTAGCCGTTAAAGACGCGGGCACTATACAGGCATGTCGATTCAAAGCCATGGCGTCGGCGTAGACATGCCTCGTTTAAGAGGATGGGAAGTGGATCCGCATTTTCGGAGCAGACAAATAGAACTTTAATGTTTTTATGATATTTGGAAGTTAGGAAGAAAAAAAAAAAAACAAAAAAAAAAAAACAAGTGTTTCTTAAAAGATGACTTATTTAAGAAGAAAACATTTTTTTTTCTTTTTGAAGTATTTACACTTACATTGTTTTGTTTATGGTTAAGATTTGATTTTGAGAGGATTTTAGCATGCGCGCGTATATGCGTGTCAAATGATATAAGCACTTAATTTGGTGTATGTGATACGTATGACTTCGTTCACTTTTGTTAAGAATCTAGGTTAATTGAAGGCTTCATATTTCTCAAAAAAATAGACATTTTATTATTCAAGAAAGGTTTAATAAATTAATATATGGTATTAATACGATTATAAAATGTGGCACCTGACAACCTGTATAATTTCAGTAAGTCTCTCGTTCTAGAAACGATTTTATTTTATCGTGTCTCTGAATTAATGTTGTCAACATTTATTCAGAGATACGTACGACAAAAAGCATTTCATTTTTGATCCAGTTCAAGAACGAGAGACTAATTGAAATTTTACAGGCTGTCTGGTGCCTCACTTTATGATCGTATTAATACCATATATCAATTTATTAAACCTTACAAGAATACCAAATATTGATAAATCAAACCTTTCTTGGATTAAAAAAATTGTCTGTTTTTGAGGAATATGGAGCCTTTAACGTTTTGTTGCTTTAGTTTGTAACGTATATCATTTGCTATTGTTAAAGGACATGATACATGTTCAGAAATGCAACTCTGTCAAAGTTGTTTGCCTCCCTTCTGTCAAGGGATCTATTCTGAAAAGGAAGAATTTGCTTCCTTGGGAGACAATTCTGTCCTTTTAGGGTAGACTCGTTTCCAGAAGGGACTTGGTGTGCGAGAAAGCAAATAGGATATCACAAAAATGTGTCCCTTGTAGAAACGGTGGCAAACACACTACGTATTTCAAGTCCCCTTAAGTTATTGATACATTGCATGCTCGAGCGTATGACACTGTATCTCTAATCATTGACCTTTGAATAAATGGAGCGAA
Organism: Anodontia alba; assembly: GCA_964016985.1. Taxonomy (NCBI): domain Eukaryota; kingdom Metazoa; phylum Mollusca; class Bivalvia; order Lucinida; family Lucinidae; genus Anodontia; species Anodontia alba. The sequence continues at coordinate 18,765,040 of OZ024829.1, forward strand.
CTGAGGGACACATATCGGTACTGTTTATGAGAAAAAAATCGACAATATTAATGAGCCAACTCAGGAGAATAATTTCAGCAAAATGGCATGTTCGACAAGCAAAGGCTCAGATCAGCTTGCGCATGAGCAACTGCTTGTCACATTGTTCTTTTTATTGTAAGCTACCCGTAGAAAAAAAAAAAAAAAAAAAGCAAACTAAGCCTCTAAGCTGAAATAACTGCTTCAGGTTGAATTAAATCTTCACCTGTAAGAATGCCAAATTGTTGGACATCTCATGCTGTGGCCATTTCTGAACTCCTTAGCATGCTTATCGAAAACTTTAGACAAGCCAATTAGACTACCTGTTGATGTATCTAAAGGTTCTAGATGGGTGCCGAACAGTGTAGACCATGACCAGGCGCCGCATTCAGTCGCTGATCTAAGTCCACACTTTTTGCTCAGGCCTAGCCGTTCAAAAACTTGCGGTAAAAGAAGACGATGAATCTGAAACCTACGCAGTTTAGTTGTTATTTCTAAATATTTATACTGCCATTTTTTGTTACTCTGGGCCCAGTTGTTCAAAGCTAACGGTATCGTTAGTTAACGATTCGTTAAGATTTACATCGAGTGATACGCAAATATGCTGAAATTTTTTGCTGAAAAAATGTGAGTAGCTTTTGCAGTGCAAAAGCTACTCACATTTTTTCAGCAAAAAAGTATCAGAATATTGTACATTGAATCCGCTAAAACAGTTAACGAAATGACCCTTAACGTGCTCGTTAAGCTAACGACGCTTTGAAAAACTGGGCCCTGATGAACAGAGGAGTTGTCGATGATGAATATTTGTGATGATTGTATGAAAATATTCTTCACTTCTCCATAAAAGCATGTGTTTTGTGTCAACATTAGAAACGCCGCGCCGCGAAATATAAAACCATCACGAAAACACGCCTATATAGTTTTGACCACTTAAACCCCACTTTTATATAGCAAATCTGGGGTTTACAGGGGTATACATTATTTCTGCTCAAAAACATAGATTGTGGTACTCGTTAGAACCGCCTCGCCGAGGCGGTTCTAACGAGTACCCACAATCTATGTTTTGAGCAAAAATGTGAAAAATATCATAGCTTTTTATCTGAAAATTCAGTTTTTGGAAGTGAAATTTTCTATATATTTGAATAGGCATGTTTTCGTAATGTTATCTCAGAATATTATCAAATACTTCTAACAAGTGCTATGAAATTAATAGTCGGTTTCTATTCCATCGAACAGGTTATATGTTGTTTGGTTGTAATATTGCGATTATCATACGAATACACGTCACTTTCTCCTCCTCAAGGACGCTCCAAATTACATGTATTTTTGTCACAGAATAATGTCGTTCATTAAACGACCTAACTGTTCAGGGAAACAAACAAATTTCCTGACATGAGGAGAAAGCCCACAGACTTAATTAGCTTCGGTATAATTAGATGTCAATCACGAAACAATTACACGTGTCGTATGTGGAGTCTGTTTCTTGTTTTGTCTATAATGTTCTCGTTTCTGGCTCAGATATGTTGACCATTATCTTTTCGGTATTTCCATTTAACTCGATCTGGTTGTATAACCCTTATTTGCTTTGAATTGTATAGTCACACACAGGATACTCTTGCAAAGCTGACACGGAAAACTCTCTTTAAAATTCGAATTACTTCAGCTACATTACAAATTATACTTAACGTATTCGTATTGTGCGCATCCGCGCGATATAATCAGTCTTCGCTTTCCACCTGAAAAATAATTGGACCTGGACTATCCACTGAGTTACCATCGAAAACACCAGTTGGCAGGTTGATCTGAGACTTTTGAAGGAAACGTATTCGAACCGGATTGTATGTGCGCCCTGCGAAGACTCAGATCAGCCTGGCATCTGCGCAGACTATACTGTGGGTAGCCAAGGATTCTCTGGCGGACAGCGAATACTCTGCTCATCTTGCACATATGCGCAGATTGATCTGAGACTTCGGTAGGCGTACATGTAATTTTGTAGGAATTGTTGTGTCTGCTTATGTCATAAAGTACATTTTCTCATGTTATGTACAAGGGTTTGATTCCTGCATATAGTATACAATGATTCTTTAACCCATTTATGCCGAGTGGATTCTCCCACTTAAACACTTTGGACCGGTCCATTTCCAGTAAAAAGTGTGTCTGGTTAGTTTTCATTATTACCATGGTTTACAGAAATTACTTTACTTAATGCAAACTGTGTAGACCCTGATCAGACGCCGCGGTATGCGACGTCTGATCTGGGTCTACGCTGTTTGCTAATGTCCCTTTTATGAGACACCAGGCATAAATTGGTAAAATAGCCGGCCAGTTAAACAACTGATCAGACTACAGGAATGCACAGGCTAATCTCGGCCTTCACTCAGTGCATACGCCTGAAGACCTGTTTTACCCTGTGTTTTCTACAACATATATAAAACGTGGGCCGCCTCCAGCGAAAGGATGTCTTTGAGGCATATGCGGACAGTGTCGGCCCAGGTTAGCCTTCGCATTTGTGGAGCAATTGAGAACGCCAAACATTATATTTATCACTGTCGTTACTATTGCGAACAGATAACATTTTTTACAAGCTCACAGAAAGTCTACTTTTGTATAATCGTCCACTACGATAATGGATTATTATATGAAATCATATTCCAAAATGCATATGATATGTCAATCGATGTGTCTCTGCCATGCATACGATTCTTACGACTGTCGTTTACTGTGGTGCGTCCACTCCCGCTCATATATTTACTGGCATTTGCTGCTGGATTTATTATCAAGAGCCTGGTTGTTTTGTTTTGTACTGTTGTACATTCCTGGGTCTAAGAATATATCCTACCAATGATGCCAAGAGGAAATAAAAAAAAGACACACACACACACACACACACACACACACACACACACACACACAGAGACTCAAAGTTATCAGCTTCCCATCACGAAAACATACCTATATAATTTTGACCCCCTTAAACCCGACTTTTATATAGTAAAACTGAGGTTTACAGGGGTATTTATTATTTTTCTTATTTCGGCGAGGCGGTTCTAACGAGTACCCACAATCTATGTTTTGAGCAGAAATATGAAAAATATTTGAATTTTTTATCTGAAAATTTGCCAGTTTTTGGTTGTAAAATTTTCAATATATTTGAATAGGCGTGTTTTCGTAATGTCTTCGACAACGACATAATCGCAGTGTTACACAGGACCCACCAGTGACAAAAACAGCAAGACTACAAAGAGAACAAAAGCCTTGAGTGAGCAGCAACACGTCACAACAAAGAGCGAATTCCACCAGAACACCTTTGAAATAACTGATCAGACTACAAGAATGCGCAGGCTAATCTCAGTCTTCATACACCTGAAGACCTGTTTTCTCCCGAGTTTTGTACAAAATACATAATAAGGGGGCCACCTCCAGCGAAAGGGTGACTTTGAGGCATAAGCAGACACCGTCGGCCCAGGTCCAACGTGCTCGGACCAGACTGTTCTGATGTACAGATTGACCTTGGCACCCGTCGTCCGCCTATGATCGAAGATAGAATTTTCCTTAGGTGCGTTATTTATATATCTCCTGACTCTGAATGGCTAGGCGCTGCCGTCGTAGCCGCCGTGGGTTCGAGTCTCTCTCAGCCCAGTGGTATTTCATATTTCTCCCTATACAGTTTTTTCTGAAGTACTTGCGTCAGTAATGATCCTGGGCCGGAATTCTTTGTTGTAGTTTGTTTAAATCTTAAATAATAATAATAATATTTCCAAGCTTCAGTATCCTGTGGATCCAGAGAGTTCCATGTATATAATGAGTGCGGTAGCGCACCAAAAAATATACCCTATCCGACGAATCATTCAGAGAAATCAAGCATAATACTGTTCCATGAAATGTGTTTTTTTTAACAAGCGTAGTGGTGCAGTGGTTATGTCTCCTGACTCTGAATGGCTAGGCACTCCCGTGGTAGCCGACGTGGGTTCGAATCTCTCAGTCTAGTGGTATTTCATGTTTCTCCCTATACACTTTTTTTCTGGAGTACTTGCATCAGTAATGATACTGGGCCGGAATTCTTTGTTGAAGTTTGTTTAGATCTTTTATTTATAATAATATTTCCAAGCTTTAGTATCCTGTGGATCCAGAGAGTTCCTTTTATATAATGAGTGCGCTAGCGCACCAAAAATATACCCTATCCGGCGAGTCATTCAGAGAAATCAAGCATAATACTGTTCCATGAAACTTGTTTTTTTTTTTACAAGCGTAGTGGTGCAGTGGTTATGTCTCCTGACCCTGAATGGCTAGGCACTGCCGTGGTAGCCGGCGTGGGTTCGAATCTCTCTCAGTCCAGTGGTACTTCATGTTTCTCCCTATACTCTTTTTTTCTAAAGTACTTGCATAAGTAATAATCCTGGGCCGGAATTCTTTGTTGAAGTTTGTTTAAATCTTTATTTGAGTTGTACCAAACCGATACAGTTTTTTAGTATATCTATGGCAACAAAGAAGACATGCACAACTTGATTTGGTTGGAATTCTTAGAAAGGTTTTTAAACACGTTATATTTCCCTTCACAAGTTGTTAAAGAATCTATTCCTTATCCATTTTGAAAATGCTTTGACTCTTGCCTATTCCAACCTGACTACATCATTTAGAGGCATTCAGTTCCACTGATATCATACTGAAATGTGTGAAATTCCAGTTGAAATCTGTTAAGACACCAGCAGGTACATTCATTTTGTATTTGTATTGTGTGTAAACCTAGACCAGGCAGTTCGGATTTTTGTTTTTAAAATACAAGGTTAAATTATATCCTGAGGTAACTCATCACGAAAACATACCTATATAATTTTGACCCCCTTAACTGGGGTTTACAGGGGTATACATTATTTTTTTTATTTCTGCTCAAAAACATAGATTGTAGGTACTCGTTAAAACCGGCTCGGCGAGGCGGTTCTAACGAGTACCCACAATCTATTTTTTGAGCAGAAACATAAAAAAATTCAGTATATTTGAATAGGCGTGTTTTCGTAATGTGCACCGGCTTTCACAAGAGTATGAATGAGTGCAGCCTCTCTGAGCATGCACATAAGTTTGAAGACTGGTTTATTTAACCGTAATATTTGGCATCAAGTAAATATGCCTAGGCCACAATTATTTCAAAGACTATATATACAATTTCAGTAAAGTCATGTATACACATGTATTACAGACTTAATTCCTTCTGTCCTTCTCTCCATATAGGCCAATGCTAATTTTTCGTCAAAGATTTTTCAGGAACTATGCACGCTAGAAGTCGACAGTAATGCACCTTTAATCCCCATCCACGATTTCTCATACTGAGCCAAAAAAAGAAAAATGGTAATTTTTAATTCCTAACAGAAACACAATATATGTATAAAATAATGAAACTGCTTCCGCTCTGACAAACTAACCCTATTTGTCAAGACTGAAAACAGACTGTGCGGGTCGTACATAGCTGCAAAAGCTGGTTTTTATTATAATTTAAATAAAATGACGCACATATAAGCACAATCATTTGGCCAGTTGTAAATTGCATTTATTTGACAATGCCTTCCATTCAGCTGGAATATTAACATGTCGGCATTAATTATGATTATTATTATTATTATTATTATTATTATTACAGTTCCAGATAAGATGGGGTATCGGATAAATATCATTATCTTATTATTTTTTATATTATTATTATTATTATTATTATTGTTATTATTATTATTATTATTATTATAATTATTATTACAGGAAAATTATAGAAAAATGTCTATAGTTTCTGGAAACAAAAAGGTGCCTTTCTGGGGCTTTGATTATTATTATTATTATTATTATTATTGGTAGTAGTAGTAGTAGTAGTAGTAGTAGTAGCATTGACCTTTTCCCTACAAATGAGACTTGGAATTGTGATGATAATTTGCATTACTCGTCTAGCCGATGATGCAGGGCCGGATTACATTGTATGAGGAGGTTTGGAGGTGTCAGTCGAACCCAATTTGACTCAAAATTTCATTTGCAAAGGAAATCGTGGATAAATTTGATAAATTTGGGACGGTTTTCCAAATACGTTTCTTCAACAAGTCCATTGTTATACCTGAGAATGTGTGTAAAATTGCTAGGTGCGTTGCAAACAGTGTAGACCCTGATCAGACGCCGCGTTCTGCGGTATCTGATCTAGGTCTTCATTGTTTGCTCAGGTCTGTCTGTCCGAATACATAGAGTAAGTATGTTAAAATGATTAAACTGCCCCCTCCCCTCCCCCCTCCACCACTGCATAAAATAAGGAGTCTTATCTTTAGCTCTATATATATATATATATATATATATATATATATATATATATATATATATATATATATATATATATATATATATACCCAGCTAGCATTCTACGTAAATCTACATCGGGCCGTCATCGGCCCGTCAGCTACCCTGACGGGCCGATGACGGCCCGATATAGATTTACGTAGAATGCTGACTGGGTATATATATAATGTAAGCCTACGCAATGAAAATGTTCCTTATGACTTGTGCGTCCAACAAAGTCTTAGATCAGCCTGCACATCCGTAGTCCTATCATACTTCGCCGCATTACGAAAACACGCCTATTCAAATATATTGAAATTTTCACCTCCAAAAACAGAATCTTTTAAGACAAAAAATCTGATATTTTTTTCATATTTCTGCTCAAAACATAGATTGTGGGTACTCGTTAGAACCGCCTCGGTGAGGCGGTTCTAACGAGTACCCACAATCTATGTTTTGAGCAATAATAAGAAAAATAATGTATACCCCTGTAAACCCCAGTTTTTTCTATATAAAAGTGGGGTTCAAGGGGGTCAAAATTATATAGGCATGTTTTCGTGATGGTCCGCCTGAAGAGGCATTGAATTCTTTGATATCCATAGCGTGTCCGAAGATGTTTTTTATCAGACTGCGCGTATGCACATGATGACCTGTATTTTTACTGGCATCGCGAAAACATGCCTATATAATTTTGATCCCCTTAAACCCCACTTTTATATAGTAAACCTAGGGTTTACAGTGGTGTACATTATTTTCTTATTTCTGCTCGAAAACATAGATTGTGGGTATTCGTTAAAACCGCCTCGTCGAGACGGTTCTAACAAGTACCCACAATCTATGTTTTGAGCAGAATTATGAAAAAATATAAGAATTTTTATCTGAAAATTTTAATTTTTTGTTGGTATAAAACGACTGTTAAACTCGCTGTCTGCGTCCCTCAGATCAACGTGCCGATGATCGTCGACATGGAATGTTTGAATTTCATTCACATGCAACAAGTCTGCGAAACGTAAGAGCACACAAAAATTGCTGTCATTAACAAAACGCGCAAGATAAGCTATTGACCCATATATTACTAGCGTCTTGAAAACGGGACACTGCCAAACAGTGAAAAGGCAGATCACATGCCACAGAACGCGGCGTATGATCGGGGTCTTTACTGTTTGCATCATTTAATGTTTCCGGTTGTTTTACAGCTTATATTCACAGAATATTCCGTACTTTATACGGAATATTCTATGAAAATTACAAGGTGTAAAACAACCGGAAACATTAACTGATGCAGCGCCTGTTAAACTCAGCTCAGGCTGTGGATCCACGCAGTCTTATCAGAGTATTAGCTGTGCGTTTTATGGATGCCAAATGCTATTAAACGGACGGTTATATTTGTCATATATGGGTTAAGTAGTACCTTTGTAAAGTCAGTACCTGTTAAATTCAGTTTCAGATATGGGGTTACTGGGAATACATAATTGTAGTTACATCTGTTCCAAAGCGTTGATAATCATTAAGTTCAGAGTTACATGTATCTTGATAAGAGAGTTCTAACGAATGACAAACATTTATTTTTGTATCTTCCCTGAAAAAAACATTTACAATGCTTTTCTTTAAATAAAATGCCATTCGTCCTTACAAACATTGTCACAATGAATTAAATGAAGCTAAAACATAGACATTAGACTACTGGAAATAAAGTCTTCGATGTTGTACCAGAAATATATAGTCATTGAGAAAGCTCGACCAGGTCATAGCTGCGCATGCGCATTCGGTTGGTCAGTTATATGAGGTTTGGGAAAACGGACATCACGAAAACACGCCTATATAATTTTTACTCCCTCAAACCCCATTTTTATATAGTAAAACTGGGATTTAAAGGGATATAGGTAGTATAGGGTGGCAATACTGGTATGCATTTATTTTTCTTATTTCTGCTCAAAAACATATATTGTGGGTACTCGTTATAACCGCCTTGGCCAGGTTGTTCTAACGAGTACCCACAATCTATGTTTTGAGCAGAAATATGAAAATGTCAGAAATTTTATTTGAAAATTTTCATTTTTGGTGGTAAAATTTTCAATATATATTTGAATAGGCGTGTTTTCGTAATGGGACCTAGAAAAAATGACACTCAGTGCTACAACTGAACCGGGTACTCGGATTTCGCTTACCTTGGTTTTAACAGCCACTCGATGCATGTGAACATATGGGTACGCGCCATGCCAAAAGGGGTTTTCTTCCTTGTGCGTCCAGCGAAGACTCAGCTCAGGCTGTGTATCCACGTTTTATAGATGCCCAGTGATACAAAGTTTCTTTGTACAAACTGGGAAGGCTGCATTCTAATTCAGTAGGTACGTAAGCTGATTTGAGACTTCGTTGAGCTCACATGCTTGAAGATTTTTTTCACTCCTCCAGGGTGAAATAATCTTAAAGGGCTCAACACATTAATTCAGTTAAATTATAGATAAAGAGAGGCTGTGTTTTTGACACAAGCGCCAAGTGTATTGGCCTCCGGTCAGTCCGTTTCAAGAAAAATTGTTTCATGACCTGAGCGGTCAACAAGGATAGAGATCAGTATACAAATCACCACAATGTGTGCAGAATCTTCGCTGTCAGCACGTTTTCTCTGAATTGTATTAGCCGTGTGTTTTCCAGGATCGTAATAGTAAAGAAATAGGACTTATATGCACTGGACGGTCCGACTCGCACCACTTTGACTGAAGAGGCTGAGTCCTTCTTAGCGGTTCACCAGTACTCATGTGCGGTTAGTTTTAGCTCTGTGTGGAAGCACCATGCAGCCCAATCTATTTCTCAAAGCCCCGATGGGCGGGGCCTATTCTCTAGAGAACTCACATAAGGTGACGTCTCGATGGAAATTATGTGAGGCGAATGTATTTAGTGGACATACGTAAGCAAGGTCTGAAGGGAACGCACAAGAAGCGTTTGTTTATCTTATGTAGCAGAACTTGACGTCTGATATGTGACCAGCGAGGCTTGAACCCACAGCGGTGAGGACGACCTAATGATAAAAAAAAGGCAGTGCTCATACTCACTAGGACAGCAGGCAAAGTCTCCAGGGAACTTACCTGGGACGAAGTCTCTAGGGACCTCAGATGAGCGGGGTCTGTAGGGTACTTTTATTTGGCGAGGTCTCCCGGGAACTCATCTGAGACAAATTAGTAAGGGAAGTCACGGTGAGACGAAGCGTTCATGGAACTCACCTGAATAGAATCTCAATGTTTCTCACCTGAGTTAAAATGTTTTCAGGAAACTCACATAAGGCAAAGTCTCTAAAGAACTCATTTAAGGCGAAGTCCCCAAGGAACTCAGCTAAGGCTAAGTTTCCCTGGAACTCACCTGAGGCGAATCTGCAGGTTACTCACCTCAGTTGAAGTCGTCAGGGAACTGACATGAAGCAAGGTCTCCCCTGCGGTTAATTCTCCAATACTTTTTTTACCATGGAACTCACCAGATGCGAAAAAAAAAAAAAAAAAAAAAAAAAAAAAAGCCTGGGTTGCTTTGACCTATTTTTCGTTAAATTCAGTTATGCTGACTCAACATTAACCTTTCTCTCTGTAACAACAGAATAGTGAAAAGGAATAATGGAATGAAATACTCTAATTATGTTTTACACAGCGCACCGATAGATACAGTCGAAAAAATCCATATTATATCATGCAACAAGAACACATTGATGCAAAACATCAACACGTCGGGAAACTAGTCTGAAAAAATGTTATAATTTATGAAAAGTTGTACTTATACAAATTATCGCAATACTCAACGATAAAAACATTATAGACGTTATCAGAGCTATGTAAAAACATCAACTATGATCGTCTGTTTTCTAGCCCGCATGCATTATTACATGTCGCCATCCATAGCTTAGGCCGAACATACTATATCCGAAATCATCTATGTAGCAGTGTTTCGTTTTATTTCTCCACTCATAACGTTTTCTTTCGTCCCAAATCTTTCCATGCTTGAATATCAAATTAAACTCTATTATTAAACCAGCTTATAATCCGTTCGATTTGAGAATGCATATTTCCAGTCGTAAGCAAAGAAAAATATTTTTTGTTTCTTCTTTGTAGTACGAGGAAACAAAACGAAATGAAAAAAAATTCAAACGTGTACGAATATTGACAGCTCCTACGGGAAAACTGCTCATTTCTCTTTAAAATGAGCAAAACCCACATTGCTACATTCATTCTACACAGTACTTCTTTTTTTTTTTTTTTTTTCACTGTGTTACCAATAGCACAGTTCTCTGCTGCAAAAGTGTGACTTTGAATAATAAAAAAGTGGGGGATGAATAGTTATGAATAGTTATATATAACCCAACTAAGAACATTATTAAAACAAAAATTATTTAACTGTGATTGGACTTGTTTAAGGGAGGGAACTCTAGATGAAGCTTGTTCGAAGTTTAATGATACTTTTCTTGACTTTGTTAATTCTTGTATCCCATCAAAAAATGTTCTTATTAGACCCGACGATGAACCGTGGTATGATTCTGAAATAAGACGGTTATCTAGCAAAAGGGACAGACTAAAACGGAAATTCAACAAATCGGGTAATCCAAATATTTTAGCAAGGTATAAGATTTTTCGAAATAAGGTCAATAATCTAAAGCGACATGCAAAAGAGCAGTTTTATAACAACTTGGAATTGTCTATTTCTGATTTTCACTCAAATGATAAAAAACAATTTTGGAAGGTGATACCGTCACTTTGTTAAAGCGATTGTACTTCTTCTTCAATTCCACCCCTTAACTCTTTTCCAGTTACTGGCCAAAATGAATTCTGCTTTTCATCTGAAGATAAAGCAGAATTGTTAAACAAATATTTCACGTCTATCTCCGCCGTTAACGATGAAAATGTGGCTCTGCCCGCCTTCGAATATAAATGTCAAAATAGATTATCTAATATTACATGTACAGCACACGAAGTTGCAACCCTCATTGAACTTTTAAATCCGAACAAGGCAACTGGGCCTAATGGAATTAGTAACAAAATGCTTAAAGCTGTAGCAAAAGAAGTAGCTGCACCCCTGAGTATACTTTTTAACAGGTCTTTCAGGGAATGCAAGTTTGCAAATATCTATAAACATTCTAACGTTATACCTCTACCCAAAAAGGGAGATAACTCTGATCCTTCAAATTTTCGACCCGTTTCACTTTTAGGTAATGTTGGTAAACTACAAGAAAGAATAGTTTTTAAACATATTTATAACTTTTTACACGAAAACGATCTACTTTACAAATATGAGTCTGGGTTTTTACCCAATCATTCTACAACTTTCCAACTGATAAACATATACCATCATATTTGTCAAACTTTTGATAGTAACCAATTTTCTTGTATGGTTTTCTTAGACGTTTCTAAAGCATTTGATAGAGTTTGGCACAAGGGACTTATCTTTAAATTAAAACAAAATGGCATAGACGGTGAATTACTTGAATGGATAAGTGACTATCTGAGTGATAGAAAGCAAACGGTTGTTATAAGAAATGCCTCATCAAGCTTATTGAGCGTTAAAGCTGGAGTTCCCCAAGGTTCTGTTCTAGGCCCTCTACTATTTTTAGTGTATGTTAACGATATAGCAGAATCACTACTAAGTCTTACTAGGTTATTTGCTGATGACAGCTCTTTATTCTGCAGCTACGATTAAAGACATCGAAGGCATCATCAATCATGATTTACGCATGCTAGTAAGATGGGCCGCACAGTGGTTAATAAACTTTAACCCTCTTAAAACTGAAGTAATGCTTTTCACTTTAAGACTTGTTGATTCTCTTCCTAATATAATCTTTGATGGTACACCCATAAAATTTGTAACAGAACACAAACATTTAGATCTTACGTTTAGTAGTAATGGACAATGGCACTGCCATATTGAAAACATAATTAAAAGTGCATCAAAAGTTATTGGTATAATGCGGAAACTGAAATTTACATTCAGCCGTGTTTGCATTAAATCAAATATACCTATCATATTTACTGCCAATTATTGAATATTCATGTGTTATATGGGATGGTTGTACAGTGCAAGATATCAACTCTCTTTAAAAACTTCAGAATGAAGCTGCCCGCATAGTGACAGGCTTAACAAGATCGGTTTCATTAGATAATCTTTATAGAGAATGCGGTTGGGTGTCACTAGTAGAAAGACGCAGGCAGCAAAAACTTGTTTTCATGTATAAATCAGTCAATGGTCTTGTTCCTACATACATATCTGACTTAATTCCTCGTTCAGTTGGAGAAATAAGTACCTATACATTACGAAATCAAAATGATATTACTGTTCCCTTCTGCAGGACTGAGATTTCACGTAAATCCTGTAATCCATCATCTATTTCGGTATGGAATTCTCTTGATATAGAACTACGTAATTCACCATCTATGGCAAGCTTTAAGTATAAGCTGAAAAAGCATCAAAATAGTTCCGAAGTTCCAACACACTATAGAGCTGGTAATAGATATATTTCAGTTTACATGCAATAATCAGAAATAATTGTAGCAATTTACTTTCTGATTTATATATAAACCATTTATCACCTAGTCCTACTTGTAGTTGCTCCGAGGAAGTCGAAGATGCAGAGCACTATTTCCTTAGATGCTCAAACTTTAGAAATGAAAGAGTAACACTTTTCGATCTACCAGGGATTTCCATCCATTAAATATCAATATTTTTTTGTTTGGAGATGAAAATTTGACAACTGATGAAAATACTACTATTTTCACTGCCGTCCAAACGTTTATTAAAGATACCAGAAGATTCACTGATTAGCCTGCTGCTAACTCACGGCTAGCATGACAATCCATTATTATTTTATTACACTTTTTTGTTAATTATTTATTTATTTACTCATCATTCCTTATAATCCATGACCTATTGAAATTATATATTGTATATCTGTTTTTGAGTCAATATTTGTTAACAATTAGTCTGTATGAAGTATTCAAATAATTTCTCTATAATCTGCTATTATCATGTGTCTGTATATTGCTGTAATAAAACTTTGTAGGGGGAGGGCCGTAACTAATGTTGGTAGAACTTGTGGCCCGACCCCATTGCCTGCTGTAACGATGCAATAAAATATGTTTATACTAACTAAGAACCCCATAAAACTGGAAGAAAATCGATGTTCTCCAAATGAATACACATTTTACAGAAACAACCTCAAATAGATATGCCGGGCTTTAAGCCCCTCGTAAATAAACCACTGGACGCAACGCCACTTGTATTTGCGCATAAAGACAGAGGCTGGGAGACTCGGCAGGACATGAAGCCTCATGTATTGTTCCTTATAAGTGTTGTAATTCAAAAAAAGACCAGTTTAGGAAAAAAATGTTGCATACAAAGTATTCCCGGTCAGTTGTATGTAAATTTATAAATGGCCATCCGTCGATCAGTTATAATTAGATGTATGTAACTCGCACTACGCCCTCGTGATATGATCTATTTTACCAAAGTCGTATTAAACATTTTACATACTTGACTTTACTTATAACATCCTTATTTATAGGGTTGATAAAGCAACCCATTTGTCGAACACTTGCATACAAGATTCCACAGTTTGGATACACTGTGTTCTCCGTTTTGCTAGATGCGCCATTTACTATAGTTAAAGGTAACGTTGAGAACATCCCAGTGTGTAACTCCGTTCTCAATCTTGAGTCCTCCGTGAAATCACCTGACCAGTAAATGACAGCAAAATCTGACCAACCAAAACAGCTTACCAGTTAACGGTTAATGTTATTGCTTAGACAAACAATATTAACAATATGTATTTTTTCATTGATAAATACAGGTACGAATGCAGTTTTTATTGACAAATACAGGTATCACGATATTGTTTGTCTAAGGATTTACGCATGGGCGTGGTTATAGCCTTCTGACGGAGGAGTCAATTCGATCATCGTGAAAAATGTCTAACATCAGTATCAAGATTTCTGGACTTGGATGTGTCACATTTTTGCAAATATTATTTTCAAGAAGATATTTTGCAAAACAAAACGGAATCTCAGGTCACAAACTACATACAGTAAAATCTCAGTAGCTCGAACACCGACGGCTCGTTTACCATGGATCATTCGAACTCGTTTTTGAGTCCCTATGAAATTCTTCCGATTGGTCCAGAAAACAAATATTTAGGTAAATGTTCTGATTTTATCATGAAATTGTATGTTGAGTATACTCATTAGAATCAGCTCGATGAGGCGATTCTAATGAGTACACTCAACATACAATTTTGTATAGAAGATAAAAAAAAAATCCCTAATTTATCGCCATTTGCTTCCTTACCTTGCGCCATGATTAACCCTCAGTGGCTCGAACTGCCCACATCTCGAACACATTTCTATGGTCCCAATGATGTTCAAGCCATTTAAGTTCGATTGTACATTAGTCTAAATTGTCCCAGATTTAATTTAATCATTAAAAACAATTTTATAATGTGAATAATGGTACGTCGTTTATAGTATATTTTACACTAGAAAACATGCATTATTTTGTATGTAAAAGCATTTTTCTGTTTTTCTTATCAATAAAAAGTACATATAGTTACACTGTAATGTGTCTGAAACAGAACTGGTATATAATGTTTCCTTAAACACACATGTCTCACATTGCCATACAGCAATACACCACCCACTTCTTTCATTTGTGCATATCAAAATGAATGTCAGCGAGGCCTTAACAGTGTTAAATGGCCTTATACTACGTCAAAAAAAAAAAAAAAAAAAAAAAAATGGAAATGCTTCTAACGACAGGGAGAATTAAAAGAAAATATGTGTATTTATTTCTTAATTACCTTGTAGGATAACATATACAGGTAGGACATATTGACTTTTTTTTCCAATTTATGAATCCTGCAACATAATTGTTGTTCGCCCTTCATCCCATGCAATAACTTATTTATGGGTATTCATTAGAAGGGCCTTTACGTCAACAAAACCCAAAGCTGTAGGTACTCATTAGAAGCGCCAAATATCTACGATAACCTATTTATGGGTATTCATTAGAAGTGCCTTTACTTCAACGAAAACCTATATATGTTGTGGGTACACATTAGAAGCCCTAAACAATAACGAAAACCTATTTATGGGTATTCATTAAAATCGCCTTTACGTTAACGAAAAGCTATTTTGTGGGTACTCATTAGAAGCGTCAAACATCTACGATAACCTATTTATGGTAATTCATTAGACGCGCCTTTATGTCAACGAAAACCTATGTTGTGGGTAGGCCTACTCATTAGAAACGCATCGATGCCCACGAAAACCTACTGTTTGGATACACATTAGAATCGCCTAGACATCGAAGTTATAGTTATTCATTAGAAGCGCCTTTACGTCAATGAAAACCTATGTTGTAAGTACTCATTGGAAGCGCCAAACAACGTCGATAATCTATTTATGGATATTCATTAGAGGCGCCCCTAGGTCAAGAAGAAAACAATGCTGTGGGTAGGCCTACTCATTAGAAGCGCCAAACATCTATACAAACAAACACACACACACAAAAAAAAGATAATCTCAACGGTGTAAACATTCCCATTATTTTTTTCAAGCATACGAACGTAAAAGTTATTCGCTTAGACCGCCATCTTTGTTGTTTCAAAAGACAGCTTGAGGATAGTTTGAGGATAGTTCGTTTCCAGATGATAATAATAATAATAATAATAATAATAATAATAATAATAATAATAATAATAAATAATAATAATAAAAATTGATATCGTGTATTCGCTTTAACATCGTGTCTCATCTGCTAGAATAACAGGTATTCTCTAATTAGAGGGCATATACGACGGATTTAAAATAATCGTTCAAACAGTGCAAAATACTTTTTGAAAAACACTCGCTTGTGTTTCGCTTTGCTGCACGCAGTCCTGGATTACATGTATCACCGCATATACATGCCTAAAATGGACGTCACATGTATACAATAAACGTGAAAAGAATGCCTTTGGAAAAAAAGAACACACTGCAGATAAGAAAATGGGAGTCATCACGAAAACATGCCTATATAAATTTGACCCCCTTCAACCCCACTTTTATATAGTAAAACTGGGGTTTACAGGGGTATACATTATTTTTCTTATTTTGCTAAATAACATAGATTGTGGGTACTCGTTAGAACCGCCTCGGTGACGCGGTTCTAACGAGTACCCACAATCTATATTTTGAGCAGAAATATGAAAAATGTCGGGTTTTGTATCTGAAATTTTTTTTAGAGATTTTGGAGGTGAAATCTTCTATATGTTTGAATAGGCATTTTTCGTAATGCTCGGTTTTATTGAGACTATTCTTAAGCATTAATGGTGTTTGCAACACTACTTACGCCCTCAAGCCTATACATGAGCAGATGGATGAGTGGTAAACAGTGTAGACGCAGTTCAGATCCATAGTGTTTATACAGAATCTACATACAGTATTTATCATTAGTATTGGGACACATTATCTACTTACCATATTTGCCCTGAAATTTTAAATAGTCCTTTATATTATACTGAAAGGAAAATGAAACGCAGGGTAGAGTTTTTTCCTTCTTATTTTAACCATTTTTTCGGTGTTTACTATAGCCATACACTTTTACAGATTGTCCTGTGAATGTGATCTTTGGTCGATGTGCTATCTACCCAGTGTGTGAAATCATTCAACCGTGCACTACACAGTGCATTGCACGGACAATACGGAAAGCCAAAATTTCGTGCAAAACAAGCATGTTTAAACCTTCAGCACACGATTTCCTCACACCATTTGGTAACTTCAACGATACACAACGCTCTTCGATTCTTTTACCGATTTTTCTTTTCATTTTTACGCTACTTTGAACTTTTTTTCAATCATGGTAAGATTGACTGATGTTCAGAGGGTTAGGGCAACTGCGTTGCTGATGCAGGGTCAGAGGCAACAGCAAGTTGCCAATCATTTTGGGGTTAACGTCTCAACAATTGAACGTCTTGTTAGACGTTTAAGGGAGACAGGGCATTTAGCAGACCGACCGCGGTCTGGGCGTCCACGCGTGACGTCGCGACGTCAAGACAGGACAATCCGCTGGCACATTTGCGGAATCGTCATCTCACTGCTACCGAAACTGCCCTTAATACAGTAGGTACGCATAATCGACAAATTTCTCCGAAGACTGTTGGAAGTCGGTGTTTACTATAGCCATACACTTTTACAGATTGTCCTGTGAATGTGATCTTTGGTCGATGTGCTATCTACCCAGTGTGTGAAATCATTCAACCGTGCACTACACAGTGCATTGCACGGACAATACGGAAAGCCAAAATTTCGTGCAAAACAAGCATGTTTAAACCTTCAGCACACGATTTCCTCACACCATTTGGTAACTTCAACGATACACAACGCTCTTCGATTCTTTTACCGATTTTTCTTTTCATTTTTACGCTACTTTGAACTTTTTTTCAATCATGGTAAGATTGACTGATGTTCAGAGGGTTAGGGCAACTGCGTTGCTGATGCAGGGTCAGAGGCAACAGCAAGTTGCCAATCATTTTGGGGTTAACGTCTCAACAATTGAACGTCTTGTTAGACGTTTAAGGGAGACAGGGCATTTAGCAGACCGACCGCGGTCTGGGCGTCCACGCGTGACGTCGCGACGTCAAGACAGGACAATCCGTCTGGCACATTTGCGGAATCGTCATCTCACTGCTACCGAAACTGCCCTTAATACAGTAGGTACGCATAATCGACAAATTTCTCCGAAGACTGTTGGAAGTCGGTTGCGTGAGATTGGTCTTCGAGCTCGTCGTCCATACGTTGGTCTGCCTCTGACCTAGACACGTAGGTTGCGTCGTATGGCGTGGTTGACGGCGCATGCGCCCAGGCTATTTCCGATGAGGCAGTGGAGACGAGTTCTTTTTACGGAAGAGTCTAGGTTCACTCTCTATCGCGCAGATGGTCGACGTCGTGTGTATCGACGTCACGGAGAACGCTTTGCCGACGCCTGTGTTGTCGAACGGGATCGGTTTGGGGTGGCTCCGTTATGGTCTGGGGAGGCATTGCTCACGGGATAAAATCACAGTTGATTATTGTTGCGGACAATATGACCGCAGTAAGGTATAGGGATGAGATCTTGCGTCCTGTTGCAGTCTCGCTTGTGCAGCAACGTAATCTGATTCTGCAGCAGGACAATGCCCGACCACATGTTGCCCGAGTTTGTCAGAATTTCCTGGCAAACAATAACATCGCACCACTAGCATGGCCACCGTACAGTCCAGATTCGACCCCAATGTGGGATGAGCTGGTCAGAAGGGTTAGGAAGCGCCGAAATCCTCCCGCAACTCTCGCACTACTAAGGAATGCGTTGATCGATGAATGGAATAACATACCGATGCGAACTGTCAATGCTTTGGTTAACTCTGTCCAAAGGAGAATTAGGGCAGCAACGGCAGCAAGAGGGGGGCACACCCGATATTGATTTTCAGTTTGATTTTGATTTCAAGATTTGAGGGGGGCGGGGGGGGGGGGATAGTCACCAATGAGCTTCAATAACTCGAGACTTGTTGATCACAAACCAATGAAATTTGGAACTTTTGTTCCATACATATACCGTTTTGTAATCATAGTAAAATATTTAACAAACTTTTTCAAACTTGAATGAAATTTAGGAATAAAATTTACTCTGCATTTCTTTTTCCTTTCAGTAGGTGTGTCCGGAATATTGCTGTATGTAAAGCAAGCAAGTTTGCGGCGTCCGATCTGGGCCTACATTGCTTGCAAATGTTTATCTGTCCAAATCTAAGACCTGTTTGTCCAAAGAATTGTGTCATTGAATCAAGTTATTCTTAGTATTCTTTAATGCAAACGTAATGCACTTTCTGAGGAATGTTACTATTATAACAACTATATTATAGCAACTGTGACATATAAGCATCAATTTAATATGCTTTGTAATATTCCCTGTTCTGATGTTATGCTTAATCCTCCGTATTTGATTTGAATTTGCTTTATGTATTTTGTTATATGTACTTTTTTCTTGCATTTAAAGAGGGACGAGTGAGCTTGTCTGCAGAAGCATGCTGTATTCGAGTTGGCATGACAGCATTGCTTCTGTTTTTACACTTCTTATTTTCAATCAATGACAATGACGCTAGATTCTAG
This sequence comes from Anodontia alba, assembly GCA_964016985.1. Classification (NCBI taxonomy): domain Eukaryota; kingdom Metazoa; phylum Mollusca; class Bivalvia; order Lucinida; family Lucinidae; genus Anodontia; species Anodontia alba. Next base: position 18,784,497 of record OZ024829.1, read on the forward strand.
CAAAATTGTATTATGCCAGAACATCGTTGTATTTGCAACTTTAAATTTCTTTTGCACTTAATTTTGCTACTTCATAGCTGTTCTAACATTCTTCATTGCTACTCTCTTATTCTATCATACGAAAACCGAAAAGCATTAAACCAATTTATAAAGAAGACTAGACGCATAATTCACGTCTCATAAAGCGAAGTTGCGAGGGCGAATGCGCAGTCCTCATTATTTGTGGTAGGAACATTCATGTATATTGTCTTCACAACGTGGCTCACCATCCTCTTACTTTGTTCAGGTGACATTCATCCAATTCCAGAACCCACATCGAATTCGTCTCCATCTGTAACGAGTCTGTCTACTTCATCTTCGAGCATGTCTACTACAGTCTTTAACTCCTTTCCACTCAATCACAATTTATCATTTGTTCATTACAATGTCCAAAGTATCCTCCCGAAGCTCGAAATACTTCATGCAGAGCTCCATGAATTTGCCATACTTGCATTCTCTGAGACTTGGCTAAACCTTTCTATTGATAATGAAGATATTATGCTTCAGCAATACCAGGCGCCAGTGCGCAAAGACAGAGAAGGTGATGCTCATGGAGGGGTAATTATTTATGTCAAGAAGGGTATACAAATATTTATTTAATTATTTATTTATCTATTTATTTTTACTTGATTTTTTTTTTTTTTTTTTTTTTTTTTAATTTTTCTTTATTCTTATTTCTATTTTTCTATATTTATATTTTTGTGTATGTGTTTTGTTAACTTATTTATTATACCTTCTTACATGAAATAACAATCACAACATTTTGCCTTGATCTGTGAAACAATCTGCCTTAAAGTCAACAACGTAATATACACTGTAGAGTTCTAATCCTATAATGTCTGTATGTCCAATTTGTTACTTTGTTGTACTTGTATTAGGTAATAAAATATGTTTAAACCAACTCCGCTGCCACACACTACAGATTAGAAAATGGGAGTCTCGCTTTTATTGAGACATTGTATAAGTAGTAATGCAGTTTGCAACACTACTCACATCCAAAAAGAAATGAAACATAACCTGCTCTCTGTTGATGTACTGGGAGACATTCTACCACCCCAACACGGCACTAACACCAGATAAAAAAGATCCTGCTAAATTATTTGCTATTCATAAAATCGATAAACTATTCTTGAAATTATTGCTGAATAGTTGGCTTGCCTGCAGATAAACGTAATGCATTGACGTCCCAACATCATATATCAGATATTTTGGGTTAATGACATGGTCTCAATATAATTGCGTACTTGTGCAAGGAAACATCCTGCAACCGTAGAATGGGATTCAAACAACCACCAGCAATATCAGCAGGAGATCGTTAAATGTACTGAGCTACTAAGGTCCCTCAGTATAAACTAAACCAAAATCTCTATAATGCTTTGCGAAGTCATCGAGGAGAAATTTATACAGGTATGAGTCAATCTTCTTAGCATGTAAATATGGCATCAGATCTACACGTGCACCTACGGTCAATCTGTTCGTGCAATTATCGACGCTTCATGCATATATTAACGTTTGACTTTTAGAAAGGATCAAGATCTGACTGGGTGACTGGTAAACTAAACAGTGTTTAGTTTTAACCTTACCCCAGCTAGCATTCTACAAAAATCTATAGCGGGCCGTTATCGGCCCGTCAGCTACCCTGACGGGCCGATAACGGTTCGTTTTAGATTTATGTAGAATGCTTAATGGGACGTTACGTCAGCAATAAAGGACTTCATACGACAGGGAGAATTAAAATAAAATAATAATGTGTATTCATTTCTCACCTTGTTGGATAACATTTACAGGTAGTACCTATTTACTTTTTTTCATTTTGTGGATCCTGTAACATATTCGTTGTTCGCCCTTCACCCCACGTCATCGCGTCTGGTCAGCATGTCACTGTAAAGACTGCATTGTGGTTGGGTCGGGGTCAGGAGGGGGGACTGATGATGTTGTGTGAGGTTGGGGTGGGGTCTGGGGAAAGCGACAGAAGACCAGAAAGCGCCAACACCCTTGAAAACAACGTCCGGATTAGTGTCAAAAACTGCAGCCCGATCAGACGAGCTGTGCGGAGCCCGATATGGGTATATACTGGTTCCATAGATTTGTCTGTCCAAACAAACTGAGTAAAGACGCCATTATATATTTCGTGTAGGCTGTTTCTACAGATCTGTGTGCATGGTGTACAATGTATTGTTAACATAAGTATGTCTCATGCGAAACCGACCAACAAATAACTGAATAAACTATTCTAAGTACATGAACAAACTGTTCATACAAAATGGTATACAGATGGAATTCAGAGGAAGGCCTTACGACTTATGTTAATCTGCGTCCCATTTAACCCTTGTCATGCTGAATAAATTAAGATGCCACGCCCACTTCTAATTTCCAGCCAAGCAGATTACTTGATCCGGGCTTTTGATAGAAATTCACATATTTAATGACAAACAGTGCAGATCCAAATCAGTTGGCTTCTTCAAAAGCCAACTGATCTGGTTCTGCTCTGTTTGCTAAGACAGGGCATGTCGTGTTCAGCAAGAGAATGATTAATATCATCGTAAGCATTTTGTACATCTTAATTTGAATAGATACGAAGATCTGAACATGGGGAATGAAATAGCCAGTACTGTGCTTCAGCTGTATTGATATAGTAAGCAAGACTGATCATCTATTAAGAGTACCGCGGTTAACTGCCTTTGCTAAGTATTATTACTGGTTGTATTTGTTAGCTAATTCTTTATATTTTGAAATAAAGTTGATTATTGAATTTGCAATCATTTGATTTTAAAGATGTACTCTTGAACAACAGAGATTCCTATGGCATATCCGAATTGCCATATAATAGTACAGTTAGCCATGGCTGGCAAAGAAAGGCTATTTCATTTAACATCTCTTGTAGTATGTTAATCATTAATGATCAGGTCCCAGTTGTTCAAAACTAACGATGTCGTTAATTAACGTATCGTCAACACTTTGATCATTAACATTGGCATATACGTTAATACTTTTGCTGAAAAAAATATGAGTAGCTTTTGCATTTAGAGAAACTACTCACATTTTTTTTCAGCAAAATATCTGTGAGTTAGGTATTGCACTTACTAGAGTAGCTAACATTTTGACCACGAACGTGTCCGTTAAGCTAACGATGCTTTGAACAACTGAGCCTAGTACTTCAGTGATTCAGAGGAAATGCTGATTGGAAGATTCTATAAAATTGAAAGTAAGTGTTTTGTCCAGACTTTTAGTCTGCTGTCGAGCTTTTCATCTTTGTTCCATCATGGCGTTGATGTCTTTTTACTGTTTTCCTCTGTAATGATTTAGGGAATCCCTATGTTATCACAGGAAACACTACCAACCTGAACAGGACAACTAATTTTATAAGGGTGCCGTACCCAGGATAATTTAAATCAAATTTCCTTTATTAACCCGTTTATGCTAAGCTTCCCATAAAAGGCACATTGCAAACAATACAGAACAAGGCGTCTCATCGGTCAGCACCCCTTCTACTTTAAATGGACCTCTCCAACGAGTTGAGGTTGAAGAGTCCACTCGACATACATGGGTTAATAAGAAAGCATAGGTGCTTACGCGAATTTTGGAAGCAAATAAGTAATATCATACTGTTATGAAAGATATATATAGGCATGGTAGTGTGTGGTCATGCGTCGTTTGACCTGGATCTACGCTGTACAGGGACAAATCCAGGATGTTTTCTGATCAAATTAAAATACTTTGCAAAAACATGCCTAAGTTGGCAGCATATATACAGATCAGAAGTCGCAGAACGCGGAGTCCGCTCAGGATTTCATATCCTTTCGAATCATTGGCCCAATTGTGGTATCTTTGAAAATGGAGTTCTGCTCATGTATACGCTAGAGGACTTAAGCACACACATTTCTACTGATGAATAGTCTTAATAAAACAGAGACTCCCAGTTTCTAATCTGTAGTGTGTTTTTCTGTTTCCAAAGGCAATCTTTTTGACGTTTAGTTCACTACACTGCAGCTGGTTTTAGTGCCATGTTGCGGCCGTAGAACGTCTCCCTGTACTTCACCATAGTGCAGATTATATTTCATTTCCTTTGGGATCATTGGGCCCATTGTCGCATCTTTGAAAATGGAGTTTTGCTTATGTATACACTAAAGGGTGTAAGCAGTGTTGCAAACTTCAGTACTGCTTATGATGGAGGGGAGGGGTGGAGTGTGTGTGTGTGTGGGGGGGGGGGGGGGGAGGGGTAGTCGGGTGAGGCAAAGGTGTCGTGTATCTTGCGTCACCGGGGCGTCCAACTGATATTGGCTTCCAGATGGGCAAGGCCTGCTATCCTTTTAGCAGGCAAAAGTAGAGGGGGAATGGTTTTATTTCTTCTGTTTCTTCACTTTCATTCCTGTTCCTCGTTTGTCCCTGTCCCTCTCTTTCATCTACTATCTCTTCTATCTCTTTTCTCTCTTTCTCTGGGAGACGACACAAAATGACCCACAAGGGTCGACATGTCGTTAAAACCCAACACAATCAATTCTTCCTTATGAAGAATCTTAAAACCGAGACTCCAATTTTCTAATCTGTAGTGTGTTCTGTGTTTGCAAAGGCAATCTTTTTAACGTTAATTACACTGATTGCCACTCATCCAGCAATTTTACACACAATCATAGAAAGTAAAACTGACGTCTTGAAAAGAAGTGTCAGATAAACAGTAAGGGTATGAATATTTAGGGTAAACATGGTATACCAAATTTATCAAATATATCTATCCAGAATTTCCATGACAATGAAATTTTGAGTGAAGAGGTTCGATGGAACCCTCCGAAACCCCTCTAAATCCGCCACTGCTGAATGCTCATGCCTGTCTGTCCGACTACATAGCGAAAGCGAAGAATTTGATCTGAGTCTTCGCTGGGCGCACATGCAGTGTTGTAGGAAATGCCGTGTCCCAACTCACTGAATCCAGAGCGGGATTCGATTCCATCATTAGTTTAACCCTTCTCATGCTGAATAAATTAAGATGCCACGCCAACTTCTAATTTCCATCCAGATTACTTGGTCCGTTTTTTTTTTTTTTTTTTTTTATAGAAATTCACATATTTAATGACAAACAGTACAGATCCAGATCAGTTGGCGTCTTCAAAAGCCAGCTGATCTGGATCTACACTGCTTGCTAAGACAAGGCATGTCGTGTTTTGCAAGAGAATGGTTAAAAGTGAAGCATGCTTATTTTCCCTTCCTTTCCTCGCCCCCACTCATAGCTCCAGATAAGAGAGGGTATCCACATAATATTGTTCTTATTTTTCCATTAAAGAAAAAGCGCCTCAGCGAGGTGCTTCCAATGAGTACTACAACATATATTTTAACGGAGAACTGAAAATAATATTAGCAAGTTTTAGCTGAAGAAAAGCGCCTATGTATCTCTTTCGTATCATTCATAAGTGACGAAAGGGAGGAATATTATATAGCGAATTACCTTATAGCTGTATAATTCACTGCTGAAAGAATTTATTTGGAAGGAGTATCCCGTGCATATATAGCTTACTTCTATCATACAGTAACGTCCGAATGGCCGAAAATTGAGTGCTCCTAACCTCAGATCACGAAGACCCTACTATGTCCTACGTCACCTACCTTTCCCTTATCTGCCCTGCAAAGCGTGATTATTCCAGTGAACAATATAAAGGCGCCCATAAAATTTACGACAGATGCGCAGGCAGCCAGTAGCCAGTATTTTACCGTAAAATCTACAAGACTATTTTACAATACGTAAATCGTGTCATCGTGACAACAAAGTTAATTGCAAATCTCCCAGAAAAGTCGACAGGCTGTAAGGTCGACTTTCAAAGAGTGTTCTATGAACAACCTGTGCGTCCACCGACAGTTGCTCAACCGTCCGTTGGCATTTTGCGAACTTATTTATTTTTTTTTTTTTTTGTCTGTGGACTTTTATCAAGTATTGCAATAAAGCTATAACCGTAAAAAAACAATATATATATACTGAGTAAAATTGAAAACTTTACATGGTCTTCAAAAGGACATATTTCATTATTAAGGAAGCGTTATGTGATATCCATGGTAATATGTGATTTTTAAGCTCAATCACTTTGTATTGCAGTTTTTAGTTTTTGATTTTGCTTGGAACATCATGCTTTTATTTGGCGAATTATGGCACAGAGGTCAAATAAAAAAAAATCAGAATTTAGAGATGTAATGGAAAATCATTTTCAACATTTTGATTACATTTTTTCTTAAGAAATTAATTGCTTTTCCTGGCAGCATTTATCAATAGCGTGTGTGGCCGCCATTGCTAGCAACGCATGCACGGATTCTCCGCTTCATGGAGGAGTTAACGTAACGTCTAATCAAAACGTTAGGAAGTGCCTGCCATTCCAGCTGAAGAGCCCGTGTTAAATATTGCACACTGTTTATCTGGTGATTGAACCTAGCTCTTCGACCAAGCTCATCCAAAATGTGCTCGATAGGATTCATATCCGGGCATAAAGATGGCCAAGGTAAAACGTTCACGTTGTTTTGTGCCAGTAAGTTTGCAGTTACGAGAGCAATATGGGGTCTGGCGTTGTTGTGTTGAAAAGTTAAGCCAGGTGTATGGAAGGAAGTTATTATTCAGGAGGTTAACATAGCGTTGAGCATTGAGATTACCCTGTACAACCACAAGATCTGTCTTGCCGTTGCCCATGATACCTCCCCATACCATAACGCTCCCGCCCCCGAATCTATCCCGTTCCCTGATGAAGCATTGAGCATATCTTTCATTTCTGCGACGATACACACGAACCCTGCCGTCAGCATGGCTTACGCTGAACCACGATTCATCCCTGAAAATCACGTTATGCAGGTGACGTTGAGCCCATAATAGCCTAGCGGCCCTGTGGCGGGCAGTGAAAATCGGACCAGTGTATGGTTTACGAGCTCGAATAGGAACGTTGTTTTGCCTAAGACGGTTTCGGATTGTTTGGGCGTTTACCTCAAGTTGTCGAGCAGTTGCCGTTGCTGGTAAAAATCGGTTACGAAAATGCATGAGCGTAATATAGCGGTCGTCCTGTTGTGACGTACACGACGTTGACCAGGACGCGTACGATTGCGGACGGAGACAGTGATAGTCTGACGAAAGCATCCAAAATGTTGTGCAACGTCATTTACCATTGCACCAGCCTGAAGCATACCAATAGCCTGGTTACGTTGATTTTTAGAAAGACGTGACATTTCTGTACAACGTCGATGAATAAAATAAATTTGTTTTTTCTTATCGCTGCTACACAGTAAGTGTTGATCTGTAAGAATGCGTACATGTAGTGAATGGAAATTTACCACAGCGTGTGGAGAGGTGGAAAACTGAAACCTAAGCTCGGGTTCCTCGTGCGCAATTCACCAGAGCGAGACTATTGCCATTGTCTTATGTATTGATCGGCTTATGATTTAATGTACTTCTAGAGTTTCTATTATAAAGACAAACGTGTATAAACCGGTATAATACTATTCATTTTTACTGGGTAGATAATGATATGCATACCTATAGATAACGATAACATCTATGAAAGGACCTTTAAAAATACAAATTTTAATTGACTGAGGCTACGCCGAAGCAAAACACAATAATTAGATACTATAGAATGTTTTAATGGAGAACAAATACCCTGATGAGATTTTACGCATGTGCAGGATGACTTGCAGGAAAGTTGATGGAACGAAAGGTTGACTTTTGAAGAGTGCCCTATAATGAACCTGTCCGTCCGTCCATGGTGAGCCAGCAAAAATGGCGATAACTTGAATATTTGGAATATTTTTATAATTTTTGGCAAACAGATTGATACTGACATGTATTAACCAACATGTCATAAGAGATTCAAGTTTTAGATTATTGGAATCATTCACAGTGAAAAAAAACACACACACAAAAAAAAAAAAAAAAAAAAAAAAAAAAAAAAAAAAAACACACACACACACACACAAAAACTTGCCCTGCTATGCCCTCCCATACGTGATTATTCTTGAAATTAATCTACAGGCGCCCCGTAAAAGTTACAGTAACTTGCGCTGGCAGCCAGTTGGTAATATTTACCGAAACATTTAAGTACGAGGGTCCTGCAAAAAGTTTTGTCACTGGGTTCGAATTACTTCAGTGCTATGTTTTATCAAACATTTTTATTACAAATCTTCAAGGTATTCCCCCTTTACTGAAACACATTTTTGTAACCTTTTTATCCAGTCGAGAAAAGCAGATAAATAGTCTTCGTTTGGTATCTGTTGGAGACACTGATAAATAGCGCTGCCAAGAGAACTTCTAGACGTATACTTATTTCCAGAAAGCATTTTCTTTGGCCTTGGAAATAAAAAGGAGTCATAGGGACTCAGATCAAGTGAATAAGGTAGATGGTATAAAACTTTCACTTTTTCAGAAGCCAAAAAAAGACCTAACAACCTCACACTTTTGAGAGGAGATGTTGTCATGTAAAAGGTGGACTCCTGACCATCCTTTGCTTGGTCGTTTCTTTTTGTAACAAGTAAATTGGTCAGTGTATATGAATGCATCTGGTTCAGTTGGAAATTACTCGGTCAGTTGGAAAGCAGCTTGAACGAAATAAACGGGTATCGTTAGCTATTTAACACACCATTCAAGTGCAGTGACGCATTTTAAGATATTCCTGGGATAAAACTAAAGAAGCTTATTAGTGACAGAACTTTTTGCACGACCCCCGTATTTTTTTACTGTGTTATTTTATTACCGTTCAAGAAGAGTTAATACACTGTCTTGGGTGGGGATGGGAAGGCGGAGGGAACGCTTTCAAATATATATTTTTTTTCCATTCTGGAAAGGGGTCTACTCTAAAAAAGAATCAAAAATACAAAAAAAAAAAAAAAAAAAAAAAAAAAAAAAATAGGTTTTATCCATTTAGATCAGATCCCTTTTCGGAAAGGTCTTGGTCTGCAGAAAAGCAAACAGGATGTTTCAAAGCTTTTTTACTTGGATTACCGTGAAAAAAAATGAATCGGCACGGTGCAGACCTAACACACAGATAAACATCGAAGTACGATTTGGACATTAAAATATGCAAAGTCTACAATCTTTAAGGAAACTGAATGCACTTTAAACCAGAGAACTATTTACTTCATATTGTTTTGCTTGGGTATCCTGTAAAATAGCCCTAAATAAAAACAAATAAAAATAAATGAATAGGCCTAAATATAAACCAAGTGCACGGAGCAGATTGTGTATACAATATGAGTAAAAAGACGGCATTTCTGTTTAATTCAGACACAATACGATTTCTGGGGAGACGAATTCAAGATAGGTATTGATTCTGTTGGGTACCTAAAGGGAACTGTCACGTGTTTTTCATGCGGAAAGTAGGACAAGAAAATCCAAGGACCTATTGTTGACACAGACGGCCATCTCATGGCGTCAAAACCAAACCTGCGTAGGGACCATGAAACCGTAGCTGGTGAGACATTTTATCTCTTGGTATGGTAGCTTATGGGGATATCAGTAGTGTTGTATCACGACTAAGTGATGTTTTACCATCTCAGAAAAGGGAGAGAACTTTTATGACTTATTGTTTGCATTACAGCACGCCAAGCTTCGTTCTGATAAAGGGTTTATCTATAAAGAAAAGAGCAAGAACAAATTTGCGCAAGTTCGAATCCCATCTCGGCCACATAATACAGTTGTCTCATGTTATCTCGACCTCGCTTATCTCGAATAACCGCTTGTCTCGAAGTGAAAATCTGGTCCCTGCCTAAACATCAAACTCTAACAACGGGTAAAAAAATACTGAAAAGAAGAGAGGAGCAATTTCTCCTCTTTTCCACAATATTTTCAATATTCTCTAGCTTCAAGAGCCCAATTTACATATATATTTGTTAAATGTGGTTTTTCGAATTAATTTTCCTCCATTCTGCAAATCTGATATCTCGAGGTGCGGATATCTCGAAGTATTTCAGAGGGTCCCTGGGAATTTGAGATAACGAGAGTCGACTGTATATGTGGAGATTGATCATGAAATAATTACTGTTGACATTCTCTCCTTTCCGCTGATTCAAGAAGGGCAGTTGCCAGTTACATGCGAAAGTATGTACTCGCTTATTCACAGTATAGGACCGTACAGTGCGATGACCTTTTTGTCGCTGATCTGTACAGTAGATAAATCCTTGTCGTTTGTTGTGATATACAGGATGTGTTGGCAACACATCTACTTTCTTTTATTCAATATGACATTTTGGATTTAAACCACTCAGTAAGTGTGTTTCTTAGTATTTTTATCATAATTGGTAATTATTTGGACGGTTATATCCGTTTCCTTTGCCATAAATTTAATTTGTTTTGTACCAAATCGCTGGCGACTAAGGTTAAAATATTCCACTTGAGTTGAAAAATGCCTGAGTTTGTCAATAAACGTTAAGCAATGACATTTTAAGTGTTACAGAGGGTAGATTGATAATACTAGATCAGAATGACACACCATAGGTTTCCTTTAAGTGGGTGAAGGATCGCTATCCTAAGTAAGTCTGAGCATCCCCTGTTCCTTACAACTGTATGGTATGTCGCACTATCACTGGATGGTTTGTCGAAAAGTAGGATGCAACGACTGTATAGTTTGTCTCTAAATATACTTTATAGTTAGTCAAAGGAAAGTGCCTATTTTTGTCTAGTGTCGGCTGTTACACTGAATTTAGCAAAATAATGCAGATTTTAAGCAACAGCTATACGCCTTGCTTTATATTACCTTCAAAAAGTGTTTATAAGTTTCATTTACGTCTTTTGATCAGGCTGTCATGTTCTAGAGTAAATGGCAGCTGCAGTTTAAGATGTAGTCGAAAACAGTTGTAGTTCGGTCGGTAGGCTGAAAAGGTCATACAAGGAGTGAATTCAAATATGGTATTGTAACTATTTATTCTTCCCAATATAAAATAATACCTTTATTCAGAGAAAAGTATGTATAAGGCGTACACTCTTTCGTATGATTGCACAAGTACATAACTTGTGCGTTTAAACGGCCACCCTTAACTACGTTTGGAATGCTTTAGACAAAAAATACAAAGACTGTTGCAGATCTAATCACACATCTTTGACGTGATGAGCCGATGGGGGTGACGTGATGAGCCGCGGTTTTGTGACGTCGATCGCCGAAGTCTTGACATTAGATTGTGTAAAGTCGTTTTATTGCACCAGATGCTTTGAAAACAGGTAACTTTTTGTGCTACGTTAAGAAAACTGGGCGGGATTCATTCTGATAATGGCGGAGACTTTGGAGAATCTGTAGAATTTTTTTCTCTCTCTTGCTTACAGTAGATCAGCTATAGTACACGATTTGTCGAGTAGTATATCACAGTTTGTCGGTCAGTTGTAAGATGATAAATCACTCGCGCTGCGCGCTCATGATTTTATCTACTTTATAACTGATCACTAAATAGTGATATATTACTCAAAAAATCACTGTTATATCTAATCTATTTCTTAAATAAGCATACATGGTACCATATTTATATTAGTAAAATACTTTTCTATAAGTGAATGCAACCACATCAAAAACTTGCAATGAACCTACACAAGAAGCAACGAGAGGAGAAACCTGTGTAGATCCTGATAGCTGCATGAACAGGTCAGCGTGTATTTATGTTCATGCATACGTGTATGACAAACTGTTGAGAGTTCAAAACACGAACCATGCGTGCGTGATATCTGCAATTACTGAAGTAAATAAAACAAGAGGTCCATGGGCCACAGCGTTCACCTGAGATCTGCTTTTAGTTAATCAGGTTATTTACTCTTCATTCTCTATCAGCCTGTCAAGTTTCAAGGCGATGGCTTAAACAGTTTCTGAGATATCTTGCTTACAAAGTTAAAATGTTGAAATTTTCAAAGGGCCATATTTAGTAAAAAAAAAAAAAAAAAAAAAAAAAATATATATATATATATATAATAAAATAAAACATAAAAAAGGGATAAGAGGAACATTTCTGTGAAATCATATTAAATTCAGGCCACTGGTCAAGGAGGAAATGTCGTTTAATGTTGTTTTTTTTTCTTTTCTTTTTTTTTTTTTTCTTTTTTTTTTTTTTTTTTTTTTTTTTTTAGCTCTGGTGGCCATTTTGTTCAGCCGAGCAGAACTATTTTAGCAATTTTGAATAAGGGCCATAAGAGAAACACTTCTGTGAAATCACTTTGAAATCAGGCCACTGGCCGCGGAGATGTCATTTAAAGTTTTTTTTTTTATTTTTAGCTCTGCCTGCCACTTTGTTCAGCCAAGCGGAACCATATCAGTTATTTCGGTAGAGGGCCATTTGAGGTACATTTGTGTACAAATAGTTGAAATCGGGCCATTGGCCAAGGACTAGATGTCGTTTGAAGATTTTCTATTTGTAGCTCTGGCGGCCATCTTGTTCAATGGAGTGGAATCATTGTGGCCATCTTGGAATTCCGATCAACAAAATTTTAGCTAGTTTTAATCCAGAAGTCATCCTGTTTTTACAGAGCAAGTTTCGACTCAAAGCCACCAAAGGTTTGGGAAGAGATGTCGAAAATTGATTTTTAAGATGGCGGCTGTGGCGGCCATCTTGAATGTTCTATTGGCTTGTTTACTGGGCGCCCTAATGCTCATCATCAACTTTATTTGTGATTTATGTTTGGCCCGTAATGATTCATAGATGAGTCAGAAGATTACCAAGTGGACTCGTAAAACTAGCTCTAAGCTGCATTATTGTTCAAAATGTCCTAAACCATTGTTGCTAAAAACTGGGAGACCTTTATCTTATCAATTTCGAAAACACTTTTCGCACTTTATAGCATTTAGCAAACTGCTCATTTAGCGTGTAAACAATAAAGAAAATACAATAAAGCGGCCCTAAAATGAGCAGACAGCGAGTAGGTTGGCAGCTTTTCATAAAAAAAAATACATACATACATACATACATACATACATACATACATACATACATACTCAAACGATTATATAATCAGCTTACATATTTAAAAAAAAAATACCGCATTCGCACGGTCAGCAAAGAATTAAAGAATTACTAGGGGCCTTACTCTAGCTTTATGGGATCCCAATCCTCTCCCTCAGCTTCCATAGCGGTAAAAACATATATTTGATTGATCCTTGCGGAGGTCTTCTAACATCCATGAATTATTACGGACAACAGATAAATCACAGATAAAGCTTATAATAAAGCAAAGATAAAGACTCAACAGAAACGACGTGTTGAGACATTTGGAGATCCCTGGGTTGTCAAATTGGAATACTGCACCAAAAGCAAAAAAAGGTAAGAGAAAATTCCAGGGAGTGCCACAATCACAACGTACGAAAAGCGCTAAGATTAGCTCTCTCTTCCCCACGCGAGGTAATCGCAATGCTAAAAGGACTAAAAAAGACACAAGAACAAAATTGCACAAGGTAAGACATACAACAAATCGCATTGTACAATAAACCACAAAGCACCAAAGAGTAAGACTAACACCGGAAACCCCCAGTTGACCCCGAGAAACAGAAATAAACAAAAGTCGGCCCAGACCATCTAATGAATAGTTTGTAGGCCGAGCTATCATAGTCTGAACCAACTCTGCTTGCCGTTTGTTCTGTATGTTTCCCCTTTTATGTTTGAAACTTGATGTGGATCTGATTGCATATGTTCTTGTGTTCACATTTCACTTTGAATGTATTTCATTGAAATAAGCCACAACGTGAGAAAAGTTCTCCAACGAAAGCTTAAATCTGAATGTTCGACGGTATATTTTCTGACGTTCTGGCTGAAATATTAGAAAAAAATGCATCGTCTGCTTACAGAGATCAGAAAAAGTTGCATTACAAAGCAAATGCTTTTCTTGTAAATGATAGGCAACACACTAGCTGTAATTTGTGATTGTCTATATGACATGCAATTTAGCTTCAGTAGTAGTTTCGAGTTCGAATAACTGGTGAGGTAACCATAATGATGTTTTGCAGATTACAGATAATCTGGACCAGATAAGATTTAAAGTACCCCTCCTCAAGAAAAGATAAGCTTAATATTGCGACGGTAATTTATTCAAAACGGTAAAATGCATTTGTTTTTGTAATTTTACTGGCCTGTCATACAATGGTTCTGTATTTACCCTAAGGATTTGTACACTTTAACTACTTATGATAGTACTTATGTTTTAACAAAATATGAATGGAGGTGGAGGTACCCGGAAATCCCATATTCATCAACGACAACCTTTCTGAGACACTGGTGTTGACTGGGACGTATACTAACAAATTTAACAAACATATCTTCGGTGTACAGAGATTTAAAAAAAGTAAGAGAAAAGTCCAGAGAATGCCACAATCACAAACCGCAGCCCTTCCCAGACACCAAGAGGAAGAGGAAACTGACAAAACAAACAAGCGTAAATCAAACAGATGTACGAAAAGCAGTAAGATTAGCTCTCTCTTCCCCCAGCAAGGTAATCGCAATACAACAAATAGTCTCGTAGAATAAACCACAAAGCAACAAAGAGCAACACCATTACAAGGCAATTACTTTTCTCGTGAATGATAGACAACACGTAAGCTGAAATGTCTGATTGTCTATATGACATGTAGTTTAGTTTCAGTTGTGGTTTGAAGAATTGAGTTTGAATCACTGGTGAGGTAAATGACAATTCTGTGAAACCCTAAACAAAGGCAAACTGGGATGACAGTGAGGTAGTGCTAACCATGGAACAAATATATACATTTCATCCTTTTAAAACAGAGATTAGATAAAGGTATAGAATTTTCCACAGATAGAAGATGGCAGCAAATTCATTATAATTATGTAAAACAGATTCTAATGTATTTCTGTGAAGAGAACATAGTTGCGTCATCTTAAACTGGAAATCACTTTAAGATTTGGAGTTTTCTATAGATAGAATATGGCAGCAAATTGATTATACCTTCTGAATGACACGTTCTCCTAATGATTGCTTAAATCAGACTGCGCATCCGCAGATCTGACTCTTCACTTCAGTGAACGCACATGTCCGAAGGTACATGTTCTGATGCTGCGGCTCAAATATTGCGGATTCATAAGTGCTACCATTAAAACTTATTTGCCGATCATCTGGACTAATTATTAGTTAGGGTTTAAAGTACCGCTCCTTAAGTGAAGATAAGCTTACTATACCGGCAGTATCTTATTCAAAACGGTTAAATGTATTTGTTTTTGTCACATACGTTTTCGACTGTCAAATTATGGTTTAGGTATTTACACGTTTTAGTCACTTTTTCTCCCTAACATACTTTTTCTTATGTTTTAACAAAACATCAATGAAGGTACCCAGGAAATCCCATAATCATTGCCTTCCCGAGGCACTAGTGTTGACTGCGGTGTACACTGTCAAATCAAACATTGAATTCTTCTGTGTACAGTGGCTAAAAGTGTTGTATTACAAAGCGATTACTTTTCTCGTGAATGATAAGCAACACACTAGCTGTAATGGCTGAATTATCTCTATGATATGTAGCTTAGTTTCAGTTGTGGTTTAAAGAATCGAGTTTGAACCACTGGTGAGGTAAATGGAAGTTCTATGAAACCCTAAACAATGGCAAACCGGGATGACAGCGAGGTACTGCTGACCACGGAACAAAACACCACATCAGTTGCGTCCTTTTAGAACAGAGATCAGATAAAGGTATAGAGTTTTCTACAGATCGAAGATGGCAGCAAATTCAATATAATTATATAAAACAGATTTGAATGTATTTCTGTGAAATCTGACGCAACTTGTTATAAATAGCTTCTTACATGTTCTCCCTACGACTGCTTAGATCAGCTTGCGTATTCGCAGAACTGACTTTTCACTGAACGCACACGTCCGAAGAAACATTTTCTGACGCTGTGGCTCAAATATTGCGAGTTTGTTAGTTTAGCCATTATAACGTATTTGCAGATTGAAGTCTATCGTTTGCACCAGATCAGCTGGACTGAGTATGAGCCAGGATTGACAGAACCGCTCCTCGAGTGAAAATAAGCGAGAATATGCCTGAAGTATTTTATTCATAACAGCTAACTGCGTTTACATGTGCGTGTACTTCTATCGTACTATATGCTACGGTATTTACTCTAACTATTTGGACTCCTTAGCTCCTTACCATATTTATGTTTACTGCCTCCTCCCCTGAAAAGGATGGAAACATATTGCTTTTGTCTTGGTTGTCTGTCCGTCTTTCCGTCCGTCTGTCACAAAATCGTGTCCGCTTTATAACTTTAAAATTTCAATATATTTTCATGAAACCTCATAGTAATGTAAAGTATCTCAGACGAGGTGTAGACTATAAGAACCATAACTCTTGTCAATATATTTTTGGAATTATTCTCCTTTAAAACTTGACAATGGTCATTTCGTGTCCGCTCTATAACTTAGAAATATTATGAAACTTTGTTTTTGGCCTTTCCCTTTACCTTTGACAATTTTCCAACAATTTCCCTTTAAAATTTTCAGAATGGTCTATTTGTGTCCGCTCTATAACTCAAGACGTTTTCATGATATTTCATAGAAATATACAGCATCATTAGACGACGTGCAGACGACAACAACCATAACACTGTATGTTCATATGTTCGTCCCTCGGTCTGTCGTAAATGATAAATCCTTTGTAAAATCGGGTAACTAAACTAAATGTATTCGGCCTCCTTAATTACCACGAAGATACTCCAATAAGTTTCTTCAAAATGTATATTCCTAAAATCGTCACGAAGCTGTTGATATGGAGAAGGTACAATATTTACTCAGATATTAGTGTCGCTTAACTACTTACAATACTTGTCCTACAAATTCAGCGCCGAGCCGCACAATGACCCGCCGGTAATTATGACACAAGAGTCAATGTTACAGCAATCTTAAAAAAACCTAGGCTGCTTGACCCTCGAACAAAGCAGGTTCGTCTTCGTTTTAGTTTTTTTTGTTGCCGAATTGTATGCAGAATAGTGAAAATGCCCATATATGAATATATTCAACCTTAACCTTGCCAACCAAACTCAATGACTTTCTTGTCAAGTCCACAGCCAAAGTACCTTCGATAAATACTCGTTCTTTTTACTGGCTATAATCCAGTGGAGTGCCCTCCCCGAGTCGGCTGTATGTTTGCAAGCCCTTGATGCGTTCGAGGAAAAGAATATCTAAATGTACCACTCCCATTCTTATCTCTCGATAATTATGGTTTTAATTTTGGTTTTAACCTTTCCACTTCACATATGTCTAAAACTTTATCACCTGACAATTAACAAAACGTACCACTACCCCTCTTATTATCATCTACGATTCCATTCTTCTTTAAGCGCGGCAGCGCATAACTTCCAAGAATGCCCGAGAGTTCCTAAGGCGGAATCCAAAGAAAAAAACAACAAAAAACAACAAATATAATGGATGAAAGAAAGAAAGAAAAAGAAAGAACGAAATATTGATATATTTCCTTGTGATTTGCTGAAAACTGCTTCATGGGTGGCAAACAGTATAGACCTTGATAATATACTGTATTCTGTGTCAGCTGATCTGTGGCTGCATTGTTTGATTAGATCTGCCCACATATTTTGAATAAATATAGTTTTACAAGGCGATCAATACAGGACAGTCGTTGGAGTCCTGCAGCTGATCCAAACCAACAATCAGAGTAAACATATTTGAAATATACGATTAGGCTAGGCAGTGGCACTGGAAGGAGATATTTTTCACACTACTCATTTGCTTTAATTTTTTGTGCCTCTTTTTCAGAACATTACCATTTTAACTGTTTAAATAATTTGGGATTGGACAGGAAGGCATCACGGTTATTTTTCTGTCCTTTAAACTTTAAAGGTAAAGCTACATAATTTAAGGTGGTAGCCATACGCACATGTATTTTTGGTAGTCATAAATAATTTAAAACAATGTTCATCTTTGTTTTCCTGAGAACGGGGCATTTAAAAGCACGAAGACTTTATATCTGCCGTAACGTGAGAACGTACCTTCTGATATGTACGTCTAACGATGTCTCAAATCAGCCTGCGCATTTGCGCATAAAGTTCCTTTGTATCCTTTGCTATACAAAGTGTGACCAGTGAAGAATGTGCGAGAAAGCGCAAGATAATCTTTACCCTCGTTCACTTGTCATGCCTGCAGAAGGTACGTTTTCTGACATTGCGGCTCAAATGTATCTAACAGATACATGCAGTTTATTCCCAGTTTTACAGTATTATTTAATTAATACACTCCAGGTACAGCCCTAGACTTTAGACAAGAAACAGGAGCTGGTTCAGATGCAGTTGTTCTTGGTTTAGCGTCGTAATTTGGTAAGGTCGTCAACTGGTCAGCGCTGCAAAGAGAATATGTACTTGAGCAGCTGTATTTTGTATTAATGAAATCATGCGTTGAGAAGGTGATTTGCTTTTATATCTTTTATGCTACAATGTTGTAGGAATGCTTAAGTGTTGGTTTCGTAATCAAGAAATACAAATGCCGAATAGGCAAAAATGAAACATACACCATATAAAGAGTTGAAATCATTAGCTTAAACGAATAATTGAATTTTCCATTAAGCTAATGTAATCTGTGGGCTTCTTGTAAAGAATGTATGAATGTGTGTCATTTTTATACAATGATAAATGTTTTCTCAAGGCTGTGATTTAATCTTTACACTTATAATTCTAGGTTAACAGTAGCTCTGTATGTTTAACATAATATTAAATAATTTAAGGCATTAATATGCAAAAATAGATAATTAAATCATTTGAGCCCCTATGTCAGAAAATGTACCTTCGGAAGTGCGCCAAGCAAAGCTTAAGACCAACTTATGCATTTGCAAAGTCTGACCAAAATCTTCACTCGATGCATTCTCGGATGCTTAGTATTTTCATGCGGACAACGTAAGCTATGATCAGGCTGTGCATATTCACAGGCTGATGTGAGTATTCGTTGGGCGCAGATGCAAGAAGGCGTGTTTCCTTACGTTTCGGCTAATGTATTTTCCATGTATAATAAATGGCAAGTTACAAGATTACTGAAATGCAATAAATTGTTGAAAATAAAAATTACTATTAAAAGAAACTGTAGCTTTATACATAATGGAAAATATCCCTGTATTGTATCCTAAGGCTTTGCCTTCCCTTCTGTTTGACATCAAGATGTATTTTAGTGGCATTGTTCAACCAAAACTTACTCCATTTAAGTATCCCAACAACTAAATGTTTTAAATATATAAATAAAGATGCACAAGACATACTATATTCACGAAGAACAGCCTTACCAAGGCACCAAAAAAGGAGTGATGAGAAAAAAAAAAAAAAAAAAAAAAAAAAAAAAAAACGATAACAAAAGACACGCTATCTATGATAACACCGACAAATGAACAAAGCACGGCAAAAGAAGAACTTATTATAAAAATAATATGAATATGAGAATACGCAGGCATTGCCATGTAACAGCACACAATCATTCCGAGGGAAAGAAAAAAAAAAACGATATGAACGACACGACACGAAGCCACAAAACAATACTCAAACGAAAACAGAATGAACAAAACACTTTTTTATTTATTGTTCTTTATGTAGCTCAGGTACAGACATTCCCTTTGAAATTCTATTCTTGTTTTTTTAGTAAGGATATATGTGAATTTGATTTCGTGCTTCTTGCACACTGGGCTTTTTCTCTTGTTCATGGTAAGCACGAACCAATGTGAAGAATACAGATTGAAACAAAGCCCGTGTTGTTAGTTAATGTGCCCATAAAAGCTTGGTTCCGATTACTTTGTTAGCTTTATGTTCCTCAAAATATTAATTTGCTTTTGCTTTCTACGTGTCAATGTTTTGGTTTTTTTCTTCCTCAATGTATTGATAGCAATTAAATTTTTTGCTTTCGGCACTGGCTTACATTTCTCAACTTATTTGGTTTGCAAGATCGGTTTCTCGGCTTACCGGGTTCAACTGGTGGCTTGCTTTACTCCAGTATTCAAGTGGTGTTGTTTGATAACCCAGGAATCTCCAAATGTCTCAATACGTTGTTTCTGATGTGTCCTCATATTTGCTTTGTTACAGGCATTGCCTGTGATTTATTTGTTGTCCGTAATGATTCATGGATGAATTAGACCATCTCCACATGGGCCAAAACAAATTATAAATTTACCATCATGGAAGCAGAAGGCGGAATCCTGTAAAGGTAGCACTCCTCAGTAATTCATTTTTTGACGTTTTCAAGGTAGTACGTTATGTGGTACGTTTTGTTAATTGTCAGGTAGTGTTTCACTTTCTATTTTTTTTTTTTTTCTTTTAACAATTATGTAACTTTCAGATCTATTCAGTTAAGTTTGGGTGACAGAGTTGCCATCTTTTTGGAAACAGTTGCCAACTCTGCTTGCCATTTGTTGATTTTGTGGCTGCTTGATTGTGTGTGTCTGGCTTTCCTTTTGGTGTTTAGTGTGGATCTGAGTGTATCGGTTCCTGAATTTGCTCATTTTTTTTGTTAATTCATTGTGTCTTAAATTCCTGTATTTTTTGTCATTTATTTCGTTTTCTGTTAAGCATTTTATAGAGAACAGAGAGTAAGGAAAAGGAAACAGATAGTTTACAGAATTCTGTCATAAGAAGAACAAGTAAATTAGTCTTGGGTACTTAAAATAGTCTTAAATGCCAAATAAAGATGGTCTTCTGTTCTTTATTATAGCGTTACATGCGCCAAGTGTGTTTAGTAGGCAACAGCAGTGTTATGTTTTACTAGTGATGTGAATCTTCACAGACCCTAATTACTTTCAAAATTATTTATAGAAGGTAAGGTTTTTGCTGTAGTGTATTTCAAAGAGTATCTCAGATGTTTTGAAAATTGAACTACTTATGCTAACCTACTTTGGAATAGGTCGTTTAGCTGACCTGGGCACGAATTGCTAAATTTGAACTACTGTGATTGGTCAATGTCCTCGTCCTCGTGCGTCGACAGTCGTGCTGCGTCAACAAATCCTTTAAATGACAATCCTTCTACACCGTTGGATGCGCGTCCGTTTGATAATCAGGAGGTTGCGGGTTTGATTCCTACTGGGTCCGACAACATTCTTTGATGGAAATTGATCATAGAATATTTTCTACAGTCATTCTCTCCTTTCCGCTGATTCAAGAAGGGCAGTTGTCAGTTTCTGGAGAAAGAATGTGCACAAGTACTGGTACACCGCTTAGAGGACTAAACATGTCCAAAAAATGTGTGGTTATGTAAATGACTGGGATCGACATGATCCTAATTGGTTGACTTGGCCGTAAAACTTCAATCAATCAATCAAATCCTTCACCACGGGACTTATTTGCTCGAGACTTGGTAGGAAGTATCGGAGCGACATGTAAATAGATAAAAAGCTAAATTGCTTTTAGCAAAAATTCAAGATGGCGACCATCTTAAAAAGTCTAATTTAAACTTTTCCTGAACAGTAAGGCTAATGGACTGAAAACTGAGTAGGAATTATAGGCGTGATTTGTAGATCAAAAATAGTTAAAACAATGCCGATAAGCAATCGATGACCGCCACGGCTGCTATGTTGAAAATCCATTTTAAACTTCTTCTGAACCAAAAGATCAATTCGTGCGACACTTGATAGGAAGTATCTGTGTGACTTATAGCTGAAAGATAGTTTAACTCGTTACGATCGTAAATCCAAGGTGGCCACCTCGGCTGCCATTTTGAAAATGTATTTTGAACTTTTTCTTCTGAATGAAGAAGCCAGTGGACTTAACATTTGGTTGGTCGTATCGCGATAACCCGTAGATCAAATATAGCTAAAATAGTTAAGCTCAGGAATCAAAGATGGCCACAATGGCCACCGTCTTGAAAATCTATTCTAAACTCCTTTTCTGAACCAAAAGACAAATTGACTCAAAATGTGGTAGGGTGTAGATAAAAAGGCTTAAATGTTTTCTGATCGAAAATCGAAGATTCCGGCCATGACAATTGTCTTGAACATGCTTTTGAATTATTAAATAAAAAATAGCTAAAATCGTTTCGATCAGAAAGCCAAGATGGTTTCCATCTTGCAAATCTATTTTAAACTTCCCCTGAGCCAAAAAAGTCAATTGATTCTAAACCAAGTAAGAAGTATCGGAGTAACATGTAAATAAAAACAATACTTTAAATCGTTATACTCAGAAATCTTGAAAATGGATTTTGAAGTGCTCCTCCTGAACTGAAAGGCCTATTGCCTAAAAACTTGTCTGGTCCTCAAGTGAGCGATAAAGGACCATCTTTGCTCTCTCCTAGTGTTGAAGCACTTGATGCTGGAATCACTAAATCACGACATTGAAATCTAAACTAAAATTTATATGTTAGAAGAAATTAATATCAACTGAATTAATGATAAAGTTAAACTGATTGTCGAAAGGTAATTTATGTTCATTATTCCTTATCCCAGCCATCAGTTAAACAGTTCGACTTGTTTTGTATTTCAACAGAAGATTGTTAAACTACGCCGGCATGTTGTAGGAACATTTAAACGCATCCTACCAACCAGGAACACTTTGCGAGGGATCTTCAAAACACAAAAAGGAAAATAAAACTCTGTTTTCCCAAAGCATCTTTGTAGCTTCGTTGGCCCTGATGGTTAAAGTACCTTACTTGGAGTCTAGGAATTACAGGTTTGAATATTGTTCTTCAGAAACTTGGCCTTCGTAGAGTGGTGAGAGGAACTAGTGGCATTCATAAGAGGCTTTTCATGATGATATTGGTATGAGAAAATACAGGGAATCAGAACGGGGTACTGGTGGAAATGGGCAATCAGTTCACATTACACGCTATGGAAACTTTCGCGGGCAAACAGAGAATTATAATAAATCACTCCATACGCATCTAACATACATGCTTTGTATATAGTATATAAGGCGGAGTAAGGTACCTTACTGCGACAAATATTAGAGTACTTTACATGCGAAGATATGAGGATTTTAATTGTCGCTAAGGTACTGTACATGTGAAGATATAAGGACCTTAATTGTCTTTATACGACTTGTATAGGGGATATAAAAGTATCAAAGACATAAGGTGATAACTACTAATTCAAATAGAAGCTTAGCCTGATCAGTGAAGGTCGGATCGAGGATAAAAACGCAATAAAATGTTTCTTCGGAGACATAAAAACTTTGCCTCGTATAAATCATATGTTTATTGTTCTATTAGGTGATGGGTCATCAAATTTACGCTCTATCCTATGGGCTTTTGGGCTTGAAAGCAGAAACCAGATAGGTGCATTTTTAGGCCTAATGGTAGGGCGCTGTAACATTTATGCAAAATCTGGATACGATGGGTAGAATAGCATATAAAATATGGACCTCCTAACTTTTCATTAATAAACCTTTTTATACCTATAAAAGATAACCGAGAGCATCTACAGTTCTGTACATATATGGGCATGCGCAGTCATTGGGTGAAGGAATTGTCCTGTTGGAATTGGTCCATCAGATTTACATTGCAACCTATTCTTTTTGGGTGAGAAAACGGGAAAGCAAAGTACTTGCACAAATTTGCATCAAACAGGCGAGCTTTTAGAATGCGTTATAGGACGAAGTGAGGTGCATTTCTTGGTGAAATTGAAGGGCACTGCATATAGCAAACATAGAGATAAAGGTACATAGAAAGAGTATGTAAGTCTTGGATGGGGAACTGACGGAGTAAAATGACAAAAGGTACCTTCAACGATCGGGTTGAAACTGGTGCCAAGCAATGATATAGGACGATGACAGCTCAGGAAAGCACCTACAGTGCTGCAAATACATGCTCGTCCACAGATCAAATCTAAGGTAGTGAGGGGCACCCAGAACTTAAAAATTTAATAACTTGTTTATTTGTCTTCCAATTAGGCTGAATTTAAAATGTTTGTACAGCCTCCTCATATCACAAAACTGCAAAATAGGACTGCGGTCGATAGAATATTACGTGCTTTATATATACCACTAAACGTTAAATAAGCATTTGTATGCCTATAGCAGTCATATGAAAGCACATACAGTGCTGCAAATAGACGTGCATGCGCAGATTATTTAAGTTAACAAGCGTTACGGGTAGTCAAGAGGATCGGAGCGAGGGGTGCTGGTAAAAATGGTTATCAAAACATATTGCAACCGATGGACTTTTGGCGGGAAAACTGAAAAAACGTAATCGCTTGTTTTTATTAAGTTTATCGGTCTTTGAGAGGTGCATTTCTGGACAAAAATGTTGGCATCACATTCAATATACGCAGAGAAAACAGAAAATGAAATGCGCCCGTACGTTTTATATGAGAAAAAAAAACGGAGATTTTGTTTTTGCCATTTGGCCCGAATGAGTTATAAGTCAAGACCTTTCGTCTGGCACCAGTTTCATCCCAATCGGTGAAGGTCACATTAGGCTCTAACAAGCAGTCAAACGTAGGTAGGGAATGCCTGAAATATTGATCCCTAATAACTCGTCTGCTTTTTTTTTAATCAAGTTAAGCCTAAATTTAGATCGTTTTTAGAGCCCATACATACAAACATGCCTGCACAATTCGGGATGCGGTCAACGGAATAGCACATGCACTATGGGCAAGCAAACATTCAATAAATGGATGTTTTTACGCCTACAATATCTTAAGGAAAGCACCCTCGGTGCTGCAGATTTATGCGCATGCGCAGATCATTAATGTCTGCAAACTTGAAAGGTAGTCAAGGGACTCGAGGCAAGGCGTCCTGCTGAAAATCTGTCCTCAAATTTACATTGCACCCTATGGAATTTTTGGCGGGAAAACGTAAATATCCTAATAACTCCATCAGTTCGCAGCTGTTAGGCGCCCTTTTTTATACGTCATAGGTCTTAGAGAGGTACATTTCAGTACCTAATCGTATAGCGCTGCATGCAGTACAAGGAAAGATATTAGGACTGGAAAAGCGTCTCTAGGTCTCATCTGCTGAACAAATAGATTAAAATATACTAAATGTGATCTTCACTGCCAAAACTGGTACCAAACATTGTCCTAGGAAAAGGCTGAAACTGGTACCAAACATTGCCCTAGTACCATAGTACATAAACGATATTTGTAACAAAACTCGGACTGTTCTTCAGAAAATTATTAGGAATCAAACATCAGCAAAAATTTCCCTCGGTGCTGCAAATTTATGCGCATGCGCAGATCATTAATGTCTACAAACGTAAAGGGTAGTCAAGGGACTCGAGGCAAGGCGTCCTGCTGAAAATGGGTCCTCAAATTTGCATTGCACCCTATGGAATTTTGGGCGCGAAAACGTAAAAACCCTAATAACTCCATCAGTTTGCAACAGACAGGCGCGCTTTTTATAGGGTTTATAGGTCTTAGGGAGGTACATTTCCGTGCCAAATTGTATGGCGCTGCATGCAGTAGAAGCAAAGATATAAGGACTGGAAATGCGTCCGTAGGTCTCGCCTGCTGAACAAAGAGATCAAAAGTCACCAAAGGTGACCTTCACCGATCGAGCTGAAACTAGCACCAAACATTGTCCTAGTACCATAGTACATAAAACAATATTTGTCAGAAAATTCGGACTGTGCGTTAGTAAGTTATTAGGGGTCAAACATTAGCAAATATCAACTTTCAGGGGCCATAACTCGAAAAAGGGGCGATAAGAAATTTTGGGCACTTGGCCCCAGGGAGTCATTGGTCCAGACCTTTCGTCTGGCACCAGTTTCATCCCGATCGGTGAAGGTCACATTAGGCTCAAACTTGCAGTCCAAAGTTGGTAGGGAATGTCTGAAACTTTGACCCCTAATAACTCGTCTGTTTCTCATCTGAATAAGCTGAAATTTGGAACGTTTGTAGAGCCCATCCATACAAACATGCCTGCACGATCCGGGATGCGGTCAATGGAATGGCACGTGCACCTATGGGGCGTCAAAAATTCAATAAATAAACCTTTTTACGCCTACAGCAGCCAAAGGAAAGCACCCTCGGTGCTGCAAATTTATGCGCATGCGCAGATCATTAATGTCTACAAACGTAAAGGGTAGTCAAGGGACTCGAGGCAAGGCGTCCTGCTGAAAATGGGTCCTCAAATTTGCATTGCACCCTATGGAATTTTGGGCGCGAAAACGTAAAAACCCTAATAACTCCATCAGTTTGCAACAGACAGGCGCGCTTTTTATAGGGTTTATAGGTCTTAGGGAGGTACATTTCCGTGCCAAACTGTATGGCGCTGCATGCAGTAGAAGCAAAGATATAAGGACTGGAAATGCGTCCCTAGGTCTCGCCTGCTGAACAAAGAGATTAAAAGTCACTAAAGGTGACATTCACCGATCGAGCTGAAACTAGCACCAAACATTGTCCTAGTACCATAGTACATAAAACAATATTTGTCAGAAAATTCGGACTGTGCGTTAGTAAGTTATTAGGGGTCAAACATTAGCAAATGTCAACTTTCAGGGGCCATAACTCGAAAAAGGGGCGATAAGAAATTTTGGGCACTTGGCCCCAGGGAGTCATTGGTCCAGACCTTTCGTCTGGCACCAGTTTCATCCCGATCGGTGAAGGTCACATTAGGCTCAAACTTGCAGTCCAAGTTGGTAGGGAATGTCTGAAACTTTGACCCCTAATAACTCGTCTGTTTCTCATCCGAATAAGCTGAAATTTGGAACGTTTGTAGAGCCCATCCATACAAACATGCCTGCACGATCCGGGATGCGGTCAATGGAATGGCACGTGCACTATGGAGCGTCAAAAATTCAATAAATAAACATTTTTACGCCTACAGCAGCCAAAGGAAAGCACCCTCGGTGCTGCAAATTTATGCGCATGCGCAGATCATTAATGTCTACAAACGTAAAGGGTAGTCAAGGGACTCGAGGCAAGGCGTCCTGCTGAAAATGGGTCCTCAAATTTGCATTGCACCCTATGGAATTTTGGGCGCGAAAACGTAAAAACCCTAATAACTCCATCAGTTTGCAACAGACAGGCGCGCTTTTTATAGGGTTTATAGGTCTTAGGGAGGTACATTTCCGTGCCAAATTGTATGGCGCTGCATGCAGTAGAAGCAAAGATATAAGGACTGGAAATGCGTCCCTAGGTCTCGCCTGCTGAACAAAGAGATTAAAAGTCACTAAAGGTGACCTTCACCGATCGAGCTGAAACTAGCACCAAACATTGTCCTAGTACCATAGTACATAAAACAATATTTGTCAGAAAATTCGGACTGTGCGTTAGTAAGTTATTAGGGGTCAAACATTAGCAAATATCAACTTTCAGGGGCCATAACTCGAAAAAGGGGCGATAAGAAATTTTGGGCACTTGGCCCCAGGGAGTCATTGGTCCAGACCTTTCGTCTGGCACCAGTTTCATCCCGATCGGTGAAGGTCACATTAGGCTCAAACTTGCAGTCCAAAGTTGGTAGGGAATGTCTGAAACTTTGACCCCTAATAACTCGTCTGTTTCTCATCCGAATAAGCTGAAATTTGGAACGTTTGTAGAGCCCATCCATACAAATATGCCTGCACGATCCGGGATGCGGTCAATGGAATGGCACGTGCACTATGGGGCGTCAAAAATTCAATAAATAAAGTTTTTACGCCTACAGCAGCCAAAGGAAAGCACCCTCGGTGCTGCAAATTTATGCGCATGCGCAGATCATTAATGTCTACAAACGTAAAGGGTAGTCAAGGGACTCGAGGCAAGGCGTCCTGCTGAAAATGGGTCCTCAAATTTGCATTGCACCCTATGGAATTTTGGGCGCGAAAACGTAAAAACCCTAATAACTCCATCGGTTTGCAACAGACAGGCGCGCTTTTTATAGGGTTTATAGGTCTTAGGGAGGTACATTTCCGTGCCAAATTGTATGGCGCTGCATGCAGTAGAAGCAAAGATATAAGGACTGGAAATGCGTCCCTAGGTCTCGCCTGCTGAACAAAGAGATTAAAAGTCACTAAAGGTGACCTTCACCGATCGAGCTGAAACTAGCACCAAACATTGTCCTAGTACCATAGTACATAAAACAATATTTGTCAGAAAATTCGGACTGTGCGTTAGTAAGTTATTAGGGGTCAAACATTAGCAAATATCAACTTTCAGGGGCCATAACTCGAAAAAGGGGCGATAAGAAATTTTGGGCACTTGGCCTCAGGGAGTCATTGGTCCAGACCTTTCGTCTGGCACCAGTTTCATCCCGATCGGTGAAGGTCACATTAGGCTCAAACTTGCAGTCCAAAGTTGGTAGGGAATGTCTGAAACTTTGACCCCTAATAACTCGTCTGTTTCTCATCCGAATAAGCTGAAATTTGGAACGTTTGTAGAGCCCATCCATACAAACATGCCTGCACGATCCGGGATGCGGTCAATGGAATGGCACGTGCACTATGGGGCGTCAAAAATTCAATAAATAAACACTTTTACGCCTACAGCAGCCAAAGGAAAGCACCCTCGGTGCTGCAAATTTATGCGCATGCGCAGATCATTAATGTCTACAAACGTAAAGGGTAGTCAAGGGACTCGAGGCAAGGCGTCCTGCTGAAAATGGGTCCTCAAATTTGCATTGCACCCTATGGAATTTTGGGCGCGAAAACGTAAAAACCCTAATAACTCCATCAGTTTGCAACAGACAGGCGCGCTTTTTATAGGGTTTATAGGTCTTAGGGAGGTACATTTCCGTGCCAAATTGTATGGCGCTGCATGCAGTAGAAGCAAAGATATAAGGACTGGAAATGCGTCCCTAGGTCTCGCCTGCTGAACAAAGAGATTAAAAGTCACTAAAGGTGACCTTCACCGATCGAGCTGAAACTAGCACCAAACATTGTCCTAGTACCATAGTACATAAAACAATATTTGTCAGAAAATTCGGACTGTGCGTTAGTAAGTTATTAGGGGTCAAACATTAGCAAATATCAACTTTCAGGGGCCATAACTCGAAAAAGGGGCGATAAGAAATTTTGGGCACTTGGCCCCAGGGAGTCATTGGTCCAGACCTTTCGTCTGGCACCAGTTTCAACCCGATCGGTGAAGGTCACATTAGGCTCAAACTTGCAGTCCAAAGTTGGTAGGGAATGTCTGAAACTTTGACCCCTAATAACTCGTCTGTTTCTCATCCGAATAAGCTGAAATTTGGAACGTTTGTAGAGCCCATCCATACAAACATGCCTGCACGATCCGGGATGCGGTCAATGGAATGGCACGTGCACTATGGGGCGTCAAAAATTCAATAAATAAACCTTTTTACGCCTACAGCAGCCAAAGGAAAGCACCCTCGGTGCTGCAAATTTATGCGCATGCGCAGATCATTAATGTCTACAAACGTAAAGGGTAGTCAAGGGACTCGAGGCAAGGCGTCCTGCTGAAAATGGGTCCTCAAATTTGCATTGCACCCTATGGAATTTTGGGCGCGGAAACGTAAAAACCCTAATAACTCCATCAGTTTGCAACAGACAGGCGCGCTTTTTATAGGGTTTATAGGTCTTAGGGAGGTACATTTCCGTGCCAAATTGTATGGCGCTGCATGCAGTAGAAGCAAAGATATAAGGACTGGAAATGCGTCCCTAGGTCTCGCCTGCTGAACAAAGAGATTAAAAGTCACTAAAGGTGACCTTCACCGATCGAGCTGAAACTAGCACCAAACATTGTCCTAGTACCATAGTACATAAAACAATATTTGTCAGAAAATTCGGACTGTGCGTTAGTAAGTTATTAGGGGTCAAACATTAGCAAATATCAACTTTCAGGGGCCATAACTCGAAAAAGGGGCGATAAGAAATTTTGGGCACTTGGCCCCAGGGAGTCATTGGTCCAGACCTTTCGTCTGGCACCAGTTTCATCCCGATCGGTGAAGGTCACATTAGGCTCAAACTTGCAGTCCAAAGTTGGTAGGGAATGTCTGAAATTTTGACCCCTAATAACTCGTCTGTTTCTCATCCGAATAAGCTGAAATTTGGAACGTTTGTAGAGCCCATCCATACAAACATGCCTGCACGATCCGGGATGCGGTAAATCGAATGGCACGTGCACTTTGGGGCGTCAAAAATTCAATAAATAAACCTTTTTACGCCTACAGCAGCCAAAGGAAAGCACCCTCGGTGCTGCAAATTTATGCGCATGCGCAGATCATTAATGTCTACAAACGTAAAGGGTAGTCAAGGGACTCGAGGCAAGGCGTCCTGTTGAAAATGGGTCCTCAAATTTGCATTGCACCCTATGGAATTTTGGGCGCGAAAACGTAAAAACCCTAATAACTCCATCAGTTTGCAACAGACAGGCGCGCTTTTTATAGGGTTTATAGGTCTTAGGGAGGTACATTTCCGTGCCAAATTGTATGGCGCTGCATGCAGTAGAAGCAAAGATATAAGGACTGGAAATGCGTCCCTAGGTCTCGCCTGCTGAACAAAGAGATTAAAAGTCACTAAAGGTGACCTTCACCGATCGAGCTGAAACTAGCACCAAACATTGTCCTAGTACCATAGTACATAAAACAATATTTGTCAGAAAATTCGGACTGTGCGTTAGTAAGTTATTAGGGGTCAAACATTAGCAAATATCAACTTTCAGGGGCCATAACTCAAAAAAGGGGCGATAAGAAATTTTGGGCACTTGGCCCCAGGGAGTCATTGGTCCAGACCTTTCGTCTGGCACCAGTTTCATCCCGATCGGTGAAGGTCACATTAGGCTGAAACTTGCAGTCCAAAGTTTGTAGGGAATGTCTGAAATTTTGACCCCTAATAACTCGTCTGTTTCTCATCCGAATAAGCTGAAATTTGGAACGTTTGTAGAGCCCATCCATACAAACATGCCTGCAGGATCCGGGATGCGGTCAATGGAATGGCACGTGCACTATGGGGCGTCGAAAATTCAATAAATAAACCTTTTTACGCCTACAGCAGCCAAAGGAAAGCACCCTCGGTGCTGCAAATTTATGCGCATGCGCAGATCATTAATGTCTACAAACGTAAAGGGTAGTCAAGGGACTCGAGGCAAGGCGTCCTGCTGAAAATTGGTCCTCAAATTTGCATTGCACCCTATGGAATTTTGGGCGCGAAAACGTAAAAAACCCTAATAACTCCATCAGTTTGCAACAGACAGGCGCGCTTTTTATAGGGTTTATAGGTCTTAGGGAGGTACATTTCCGTGCAAAATTGTATGGCGCTGCATGCAGTAGAAGCAAAGATATAAGGACTGGAAATGCGTCCCTAGGTCTCGCCTGCTGAACAAAGAGATTAAAAGTCACTAAAGGTGACCTTCACCGATCGAGCTGAAACTAGCACCAAACATTGTCCTAGTACCATAGTACATAAAACAATATTTGTCAGAAAATTCGGACTGTGCGTTAGTAAGTTATTAGGGGTCAAACATTTGCAAATATCAACTTTCAGGGGCCATAACTCGAAAAAGGGGCGATAAGAAATTTTGGGCACTTGGCCCCAGGGAGTCATTGGTCCAGACCTTTCGTCTGGCACCAGTTTCATCCCGATCGGTGAAGGTCACATTAGGCTCAAACTTGCAGTCCAAAGTTGGTAGGGAATGTCTGAAACTTTGACCCCTAATAACTCGTCTGTTTCTCATCCGAATAAGCTGAAATTTGGAACGTTTGTAGAGCCCATCCATACAAATATGCCTGCAGGATCCGGGATGCGGTAAATGGAATGGCACGTGCTCTATGGGGCGTCAAAAATTCAATAAATAAACCTTTTTACGCCTACAGCAGCCAAAGGAAAGCACCCTCGGTGCTGCAAATTTATGCGCGTGCGCAGATCATTAATGTCTACAAACGTAAAGGGTAGTCAAGGGACTCGAGGCAAGGCGTCCTGCTGAAAATGGGTCCTCAAATTTGCATTGCACCCTATGGAATTTTGGGCGCGAAAACGTAAAAACCCTAATAACTCCATCAGTTTGCAACAGACAGGCGCGCTTTTTATAGGGTTTATAGGTCTTAGGGAGGTACATTTCCGTGCCAAATTGTATGGCGCTGCATGCAGTAGAAGCAAAGATATAAGGACTGGAAATGCGTCCCTAGGTCTCGCCTGCTGAACAAAGAGATTAAAAGTCACTAAATGTGACCTTCACCGATCGAGCTGAAACTAGCACCAAACATTGTCCTAGTACCATAGTACATAAAACAATATTTGTCAGAAAATTCGGACTGTGCGTTAGTAAGTTATTAGGGGTCAAACATTAGCAAATATCAACTTTCAGGGGCCATAACTCGAAAAAGGGGCGATAAGAAATTTTGGGCACTTGGCCCCAGGGAGTCATTGGTCCAGACCTTTCGTCTGGCACCAGTTTCATCCCGATCGGTGAAGGTCACATTAGGCTCAAACTTGCAGTCCAAAGTTGGTAGGGAATGTCTGAAACTTTGACCCCTAATAACTCGTCTGTTTCTCATCCGAATAAGCTGAAATTTTGAACGTTTGTAGAGCCCATCCATACAAATATGCCTGCACGATCCGGGATGCGGTAAATGGAATTGCACGTGCACTATGGGGCGTCAAAAATTCAATAAATAAACACTTTTACGCCTACAGCAGCCAAAGGAAAGCACCCTCGGTGCTGCAAATTTATGCGCATGCGCAGATCATTAATGTCTACAAACGTAAAGGGTAGTCAAGGGACTCGAGGCAAGGCGTCCTGCTGAAAATGGGTCCTCAAATTTGCATTGCACCCTATGGAATTTTGGGCGCGAAAACGTAAAAACCCTAATAACTCCATCAGTTTGCAACAGACAGGCGCGCTTTTTATAGGGTTTATAGGTCTTAGGGAGGTACATTTCCGTGCCAAATTGTATGGCGCTGCATGCAGTAGAAGCAAAGATATAAGGACTGGAAATGCGTCCCTAGGTCTCGCCTGCTGAACAAAGAGATTAAAAGTCACTAAAGGTGACCTTCACCGATCGAGCTGAAACTAGCACCAAACATTGTCCTAGTACCATAGTACATAAAACAATATTTGTCAGAAAATTCGGACTGTGCGTTAGTAAGTTATTAGGGGTCAAACATTAGCAAATATCAACTTTCAGGGGCCATAACTCGAAAAAGGGGCGATAAGAAATTTTGGGCACTTGGCCCCAGGGAGTCATTGGTCCAGACCTTTCGTCTGGCACCAGTTTCATCCCGATCGGTGAAGGTCACATTAGGCTCAAACTTGCAGTCCAAAGTTGGTAGGGAATGTCTGAAATTTTGACCCCTAATAACTCGTCTGTTTCTCATCCGAATAAGCTGAAATTTGGAATGTTTGTAGAGCCCATCCATACAAACATACCTGCACGATCCGGGATGCGGTAAATCGAATGGCACGTGCACTTTGGGGCGTCAAAAATTCAATAAATAAACCTTTTTACGCCTACAGCAGCCAAAGGAAAGCACCCTCGGTGCTGCAAATTTATGCGCATGCGCAGATCATTAATGTCTACAAACGTAAAGGGTAGTCAAGGGACTCGAGGCAAGGCGTCCTGCTGAAAATGGGTCCTCAAATTTGCATTGCACCCTATGGAATTTTGGGCGCGAAAACGTAAAAACCCTAATAACTCCATCAGTTTGCAACAAACAGGCGCGCTTCTTATAGGGTTTATAGGTCTTAGGGAGGTACATTTCCGTGCCAAATTGTATGGCGCTGCATGCAGTAGAAGCAAAGATATAAGGACTGGAAATGCGTCCCTAGGTCTCGCCTGCTGAACAAAGAGATTAAAAGTCACTAAAGGTGACCTTCACCGATCGAGCTGAAACTAGCACCAAACATTGTCCTAGTACCATAGTACATAAAACAATATTTGTCAGAAAATTCGGACTGTGCGTTAGTAAGTTATTAGGGGTCAAACATTAGCAAATATCAACTTTCAGGGGCCATAACTCAAAAAAGGGGCGATAAGAAATTTTGGGCACTTGGCCCCAGGGAGTCATTGGTCCAGACCTTTTGTCTGGCACCAGTTTCATCCCGATCGGTGAAGGTCACATTAGGCTCAAACTTGCAGTCCAAAGTTTGTAGGGAATGTCTGAAATTTTGACCCCTAATAACTCGTCTGTTTCTCATCCGAATAAGCTGAAATTTGGAACGTTTGTAGAGCCCATCCATACAAACATGCCTGCACGATCCGAGATGCGGTCAATGGAATGGCACGTGCACTATGGGGCGTCAAAAATTCAATAAATAAACCTTTTTACGCCTACAGCAGCCAAAGGAAAGCACCCTCGGTGCTGCAAATTTATGCGCATGCGCAGATCATTAATGTCTACAAACGTAAAGGGTAGTCAAGGGACTCGAGGCAAGGCGTCCTGCTGAAAATGGGTCCTCAAATTTGCATTGCACCCTATGGAATTTTGGGCGCGAAAACGTAAAAACCCTAATAACTCCATCAGTTTGCAACAGACAGGCGCGCTTTTTATAGGGTTTATAGGTCTTAGGGAGGTACATTTCCGTGCCAAATTGTATGGCGCTGCATGCAGTAGAAGCAAAGATATAAGGACTGGAAATGCGTCCCTAGGTCTCGCCTGCTGAACAAAGAGATTAAAAGTCACTAAAGGTGACCTTCACCGATCGAGCTGAAACTAGCACCAAACATTGTCCTAGTACCATAGTACATAAAACAATATTTGTCAGAAAATTCGGACTGTGCGTTAGTAAGTTATTAGGGGTCAAACATTAGCAAATATCAACTTTCAGGGGCCATAACTCGAAAAAGGGGCGATAAGAAATTTTGGGCACTTGGCCCCAGGGAGTCATTGGTCCAGACCTTTCGTCTGGCACCAGTTTCATCCCGATCGGTGAAGGTCACATTAGGCTCAAACTTGCAGTCCAAAGTTGTTAGGAAATGTCTGAAACTTTGACGCCTAATAACTCGTCTGTTTCTCATCCGAATAAGCTGAAATTTGGAACGTTTGTAGAGCCCATCCATACAAACATGCCTGCAGGATCCGGGATGCGGTCAATGGAATGGCACGTGCACTATGGGGCGTCAAAAATTCAATAAATAAACCTTTTTACGCCTACAGCAGCCAAAGGAAAGCACCCTCGGTGCTGCAAATTTATGCGCATGCGCAGATCATTAATGTCTACAAACGTAAAGGGTATTCAAGGGACTCGAGGCAAGGCGTCCTGCTGAAAATGGGTCCTCAAATTTGCATTGCACCCTATGGAATTTTGGGCGCGACAACGTAAAAACCTTAATAACTCCATCAGTCTGCAACAGACAGGCGCGCTTTTTATAGGGTTTATAGGTCTTAGGGAGGTACATTTCCGTGCCAAATTGTATGGCGCTGCATGCAGTAGAAGCAGAGATATAAGGACTGGAAATGCGTCCCTAGGTCTCGCCTGCTGAACAAAGAGATTAAAAGTCACTAAAGGTGACCTTCACCGATCGAGCTGAAACTAGCACCAAACATTGTCCTAGTACCATAGTACATAAAACAATATTTGTCAGAAAATTCGGACTGTGCGTTAGTAAGTTATTAGGGGTCAAACATTAGCAAATATCAACTTTCAGGGGCCATAACTCGAAAAAGGGGCGAAAAGAAATTTTGGGCACTTGGCCCCAGGGAGTCATTGGTCCAGACCTTTCGTCTGGCACCAGTTTCATCCCGATCGGTGAAGGTCACATTAGGCTCAAACTTGCAGTCCAAAGTTGGTAGGGAATGTCTGAAACTTTGACCCCTAATAACTCGTCTGTTTCTCATCCGAATAAGCTGAAATTTGGAACGTTTGTAGAGCCCATCCATACAAACATGCCTGCACGATCCGGGATGCGGTCAATGGAATGGCACGTGCACTATGGGGCGTCAAAAATTCAATAAATAAACCTTTTTAAGCCTACAACAGCCAAAGGAAACCACCCTCGGTGCTGCAAATTTATGCGCATGCGCAGATCATTAATGTCTACAAACGTAAAGGGTAGTCAAGGGACTCGAGGCAAGGCGTCCTGCTGAAAATGGGTCCTCAAATTTGCATTGCACCCTATGGAATTTTGGGCGCGAAAACGTAAAAACCCTAATAACTCCATCAGTTTGCAACAGACAGGCGCGCTTTTTATAGGGTTTATAGGTCTTAGGGAGGTACATTTCCGTGCCAAATTGTATGGCGCTGCATGCAGTAGAAGCAAAGATATAAGGACTGGAAATGCGTCCCTAGGTCTCGCCTGCTGAACAAAGAGATTAAAAGTCACTAAAGGTGACCTTCACCGATCGAGCTGAAACTAGCACCAAACATTGTCCTAGTACCATAGTACATAAAACAATATTTGTCAGAAAATTCGGACTGTGCGTTAGTAAGTTATTAGGGGTCAAACATTAGCAAATATCAACTTTCAGGGGCCATAACTCGAAAAAGGGGCGATAAGAAATTTTGGGCACTTGGCCCCAGGGAGTCATTGGTCCAGACCTTTCGTCTGGCACCAGTTTCATCCCGATCGGTGAAGGTCACATTAGGCTCAAACTTGCAGTCCAAAGTTCGAAGGGAATGTCTGAAACTTTGACCCCTAATAACTCGTCTGTTTCTCATCCGAATAAGCTGAAATTTGGAACGTTTGTAGAGCCCATCCACACAAACATGCCTGCATGATCCGGGATGCGGTCAATGGAATGGCACGTGCACTATGGGGCGTCAAAAATTCAATAAATAAACCTTTTTACGCCTACAGCAGCCAAAGGAAAGCACCCTCGGTGCTGCAAATTTATGCGCATGCGCAGATCATTAATGTCTACAAACGTAAAGGGTAGTCAAGGGACTCGAGGCAAGGCGTCCTGCTGAAAATGGGTCCTCAAATTTGCATTGCACCCTATGGAATTTTGGGCGCGAAAACGTAAAAACCCTAATAACTCCATCAGTTTGCAACAGACAGGCGCGCTTTTTATAGGGTTTATAGGTCTTAGGGAGGTACATTTCCGTGCCAAATTGTATGGCGCTGCATGCAGTAGAAGCAAAGATATAAGGACTGGAAATGCGTCCCTAGGTCTCGCCTGCTGAACAAAGAGATTAAAAGTCACTAAAGGTGACCTTCACCGATCGAGCTGAAACTAGCACCAAACATTGTCCTAGTACCATAGTACATAAAACAATATTTGTCAGAAAATTCGGACTGTGCGTTAGTAAGTTATTAGGGGTCAAACATTAGCAAATATCAACTTTCAGGGGCCATAACTCGAAAAAGGGGCGATAAGAAATTTTGGGCACTTGGCCCCAGGGAGTCATTGGTCCAGACCTTTCGTCTGGCACCAGTTTCATCCCGATCGGTGAAGGTCACATTAGGCTCAAACTTGCAGTCCAAAGTTGGAAGGGAATGTCTGAAACTTTGACCCCTAATAACTCGTCTGTTTCTCATCCGAATAAGCTGAAATTTAGAACGTTTGTAGAGCCCATCCATACAAACATGCCTGCATGATCCGGGATGCGGTCAATGGAATGGCACGTGCACTTTGGGGCGTCAAAAATTCAATAAATAAACCTTTTTACGCCTACAGCAGCCAAAGGAAAGCACCCTCGGTGCTGCAAATTTATGCGCATGCGCAGATCATTAATGTCTACAAACGTAAAGGGTAGTCAAGGGACTCGAGGCAAGGCGTCCTGCTAAAAATGGGTCCTCAAATTTGCATTGCACCCTATGGAATTTTGGGCGCGAAAACGTAAAAACCCTAATAACTCCATCAGTTTGCAACAGACAGGCGCGCTTTTCATAGGGTTTATAGGTCTTAGGGAGGTACATTTCCGTGCCAAATTGTATGGCGCTGCATGCAGTAGAAGCAAAGATATAAGGACTGGAAATGCGTCCCTAGGTCTCGCCTGCTGAACAAAGAGATTAAAAGTCACTAAAAGTTACCTTCACCGATCGAGCTGAAACTAGCACCAAACATTGTCCTAGTACCATAGTACATAAAACAATATTTGTCAGAAAATTCGGACTGTGCGTTAGTAAGTTATTAGGGGTCAAACATTAGCAAAATATCAACTTTCAGGGGCCATAACTCGAAAAAGGGGCGATAAGAAATTTTGGGCACTTGGCCCCAGGGAGTCATTGGTCCAGACCTTTCGTCTGGCACCAGTTTCATCCCGATCGGTGAAGGTCACATTAGGCTCAAACTTGCAGTCCAAAGTTCGAAGGGAATGTCTGAAACTTTGACCCCTAATAACTCGTCTGTTTCTCATCCGAATAAGCTGAAATTTGGAACGTTTGTAGAGCCCATCCACACAAACATGCCTGCATGATCCGGGATGCGGTCAATGGAATGGCACGTGCACTATGGGGCGTCAAAAATTCAATAAATAAACCTTTTTACGCCTACAGCAGCCAAAGGAAAGCACCCTCGGTGCTGCAAATTTATGCGCATGCGCAGATCATTAATGTCTACAAACGTAAATGGTAGTCAAGGGACTCGAGGCAAGGCGTCCTGCTGAAAATGGGTCCTCAAATTTGCATTGCACCCTATGGAATTTTGGGCGCGAAAACGTAAAAACCCTAATAACTCCATCAGTTTGCAACAGACAGGCGCGCTTTTTATAGGGTTTATAGGTCTTAGGGAGGTACATTTCCGTGCCAAATTGTATGGCGCTGCATGCAGTAGAAGCAAAGATATAAGGACTGGAAATGCGTCCCTAGGTCTCGCCTGCTGAACAAAGAGATTAAAAGTCACTAAAGGTGACCTTCACCGATCGAGCTGAAACTAGCACCAAACATTGTCCTAGTACCATAGTACATAAAACAATATTTGTCAGAAAATTCGGACTGTGCGTTAGTAAGTTATTAGGGGTCAAACATTAGCAAATATCAACTTTCAGGGGCCATAACTCGAAAAAGGGGCGATAAGAAATTTTGGGCACTTGGCCCCAGGGAGTCATTGGTCCAGACCTTTCGTCTGGCACCAGTTTCATCCCGATCGGTGAAGGTCACATTAGGCTCAAACTTGCAGTCCAAAGTTGGAAGGGAATGTCTGAAACTTTGACCCCTAATAACTCGTCTGTTTCTCATCCGAATAAGCTGAAATTTAGAACGTTTGTAGAGCCCATCCATACAAACATGCCTGCATGATCCGGGATGCGGTCAATGGAATGGCACGTGCACTTTGGGGCGTCAAAAATTCAATAAATAAACCTTTTTACGCCTACAGCAGCCAAAGGAAAGCACCCTCGGTGCTGCAAATTTATGCGCATGCGTAGATCATTAATGTCTACAAACGTAAAGGGTAGTCAAGGGACTCGAGGCAAGGCGTCCTGCTAAAAATGGGTCCTCAAATTTGCATTGCACCCTATGGAATTTTGGGCGCGAAAACGTAAAAACCCTAATAACTCCATCAGTTTGCAACAGACAGGCGCGCTTTTCATAGGGTTTATAGGTCTTAGGGAGGTACATTTCCGTGCCAAATTGTATGGCGCTGCATGCAGTAGAAGCAAAGATATAAGGACTGGAAATGCGTCCCTAGGTCTCGCCTGCTGAACAAAGAGATTAAAAGTCACTAAAAGTTACCTTCACCGATCGAGCTGAAACTAGCACCAAACATTGTCCTAGTACCATAGTACATAAAACAATATTTGTCAGAAAATTCGGACTGTGCGTTAGTAAGTTATTAGGGGTCAAACATTAGCAAAATATCAACTTTCAGGGGCCATAACTCGAAAAAGGGGCGATAAGAAATTTTGGGCACTTGGCCCCAGGGAGTCATTGGTCCAGACCTTTCGTCTGGCACCAGTTTCATCCCGATCGGTGAAGGTCACATTAGGCTCAAACTTGCAGTCCAAAGTTGGTAGGGAATGTCTGAAACTTTGACCCCTAATAACTCGTCTGTTTCTCATCCGAATAAGCTGAAATTTGGAACGTTTGTAGAGCCCATCCATACAAACATGCCTGCATGATCCGGGATGCGGTCAATGGAATGGCACGTGCACTATGGGGCGTCAAAAATTCAATAAATAAACCTTTTTACGCCTACAGCAGCCAAAGGAAAGCACCCTCGGTGCTGCAAATTTATGCGCATGCGCAGATCATTAATGTCTACAAACGTAAAGGGTAGTCAAGGGACTCGAGGCAAGGCGTCCTGCTGAAAATGGGTCCTCAAATTTGCATTGCACCCTATGGAATTTTGGGCGCGAAAACGTAAAAACCCTAATAACTCCATCAGTTTGCAACAGACAGGCGCGCTTTTTATAGCGTTTATAGGTCTTAGGGAGGTACATTTCCGTGCCAAATTGTATGGCGCTGCATGCAGTAGAAGCAAAGATATAAGGATTAGAAATGCGTCCCTAGGTCTCGCCTGCTGAACAAAGTGATTTAAAGTCACTAAATGTTACCTTCACCGATCGAGCTGAAACTAGCACCAAACATTGTCCTAGTACCATAGTACATAAAACAATATTTGTCAGAAAATTCGGACTGTGCGTTAGTAAGTTATTAGGGGTCAAACATTAGCAAATATCAACTTTCAGGGGCCATAACTCGAAAAGGGGCGATAAGAAATTTTGGGCACTTGGCCCCAGGGAGTCATTGGTCCAGACCTATCGTCTGGCACCAGTTTCATCCCGATCGGTGAAGGTCACATTAGGCTCAAACTTGCAGTCCAAAGTTGGTAGGGAATGTCTGAAACTTTGACCCCTAATAACTCGTCTGTTTCTCATCCGAATAAGCTGAAATTTGGAACGTTTGTAGAGCCCATCCATACAAACATGCCTGCATGATCCGGGATGCGGTCAATGGAATGGCACGTGCACTATGGGGCGTCAAATATTCAATAAATAAACCTTTTTACGCCTACAGCAGCCAAAGGAAAGCACCCTCGGTGCTGCAAATTTATGCGCATGCGCAGATCATTAATGTCTACAAACGTAAAGGGTAGTCAAGGGACTCGAGGCAAGGCGTCCTGCTGAAAATGGGTCCTCAAATTTGCATTGCACCCTATGGAATTTTGGGCGCGAAAACGTAAAAACCCTAATAACTCCATCAGTTTGCAACAGACAGGCGCGCTTTTTATAGGGTTTATAGGTCTTAGGGAGGTACATTTCCGTGCCAAATTGTATGGCGCTGCATGCAGTAGAAGCAAAGATATAAGGACTGGAAATGCGTCCCTAGGTCTCGCCTGCTGAACAAAGAGATTAAAAGTCACTAAAGGTGACCTTCACCGATCGAGCTGAAACTAGCACCAAACATTGTCCTAGTACCATAGTACATAAAACAATATTTGTCAGAAAATTCGGACTGTGCGTTAGTAAGTTATTAGGGGTCAAACATTAGCAAATATCAAATTTCAGGGGCCATAACTCGAAAAAGGGGCGATAAGAAATTTTGGGCACTTGGCCCCAGGGAGTCATTGGTCCAGACCTTTCGTCTGGCACCAGTTTCATCCCGATCGGTGAAGGTCACATTAGGCTCAAACTTGCAGTCCAAAGTTGGTAGGGAATGTCTGAAACTTTGACCCCTAATAACTCGTCTGTTTCTCATCCGAATAAGCTGAAATTTGGAACGTTTGTAGAGCCCATCCATACAAACATGCCTGCACGATCCGGGATGCGGTCAATGGAATGGCACGTGCACTATGGGGCGTCAAAAATTCAATAAATAAACCTTTTTACGCCTACAGCAGCCAAAGGAAAGCACCCTCGGTGCTGCAAATTTATGCGCATGCGCAGATCATTAATGTCTACAAACGTAAAGGGTAGTCAAGGGACTCGAGGCAAGGCGTCCTGCTGAAAATGGGTCCTCAAATTTGCATTGCACCCTATGGAATTTTGGGCGCGAAAACGTAAAAACCCTAATAACTCCATCAGTTTGCAACAGACAGGCGCGCTTTTTATAGGGTTTATAGGTCTTAGGGAGGTACATTTCCGTGCCAAATTGTATGGCGCTGCATGCAGTAGAAGCAAAGATATAAGGACTGGAAATGCGTCCCTAGGTCTCGCCTGCTGAACAAAGAGATTAAAAGTCACTAAAGGTGACCTTCACCGATCGAACTGAAACTAGCACCAAACATTGTCCTAGTACCATAGTACATAAAACAATATTTGTCAGAAAATTCGGACTGTGCGTTAGTAAGTTATTAGGGGTCAAACATTAGCAAATATCAACTTTCAGGGGCCATAACTCGAAAAAGGGGCGGTAAGAAATTTTGGGCACTTGGCCCCAGGGAGTCATTGGTCCAGACCTTTCGTCTGGCACCAGTTTCATCCCGATCGGTGAAGGTCACATTAGTCTCAAACTTGCAGTCCAAAGTTGGTAGGGAATGTTTGAAACTTTGACCCCTAATAACTCGTCTGTTTCTCATCCGAATAAGCTGAAATTTGGAACATTTGTAGAGCCCATCCACACAAACATGCCTGCAGGATCCGGGATGCGGTCAATGGAATGGCACGTGCACTATGGGGCGTCAAAAATTCAATAAATAAACCTTTTTACGCCTACAGCAGCCAAAGGAAAGCACCCTCGGTGCTGCAAATTTATGCGCATGCGCAGATCATTAATGTCTACAAACGTAAAGGGTAGTCAAGGGACTCGAGGCAAGGCGTCCTTCTGAAAATGGGTCCTCAAATTTGCATTGCACCCTATGGAATTTTGGGCGCGAAAACGTAAAAACCCTAATAACTCCATCAGTTTGCAA
The DNA here is from genome assembly GCA_964016985.1 of Anodontia alba. Classification (NCBI taxonomy): domain Eukaryota; kingdom Metazoa; phylum Mollusca; class Bivalvia; order Lucinida; family Lucinidae; genus Anodontia; species Anodontia alba. Next base: position 18,826,972 of record OZ024829.1, read on the forward strand.
CAGACAGGCGCGCTTTTTATAGGGTTTATAGGTCTTAGGGAGGTACATTTCCGTGCCAAATTTTTGGCGCTGCATGCAGTAGAAGCAAAGATATAAGGACTGGAAATGCGTCCCTAGGTCTCGCCTGCTGAACAAAGAGATTAAAAGTCACTAAAGGTGACCTTCACCGATCGAGCTGAAACTAACACCAAACATTGTCCTAGTACCATAGTACATAAAACAATATTTGTCAGAAAATTCGGACTGTGCGTTAGTAAGTTATTAGGGGTCAAACATTAGCAAATATCAACTTTCAGGGGCCATAACTCGAAAAAGGGGCGATAAGAAATTTTGGGCACTTGGCCCAAGGGAGTCATTGGTCCAGACCTTTCGTCTGGCACCAGTTTCATCCCGATCGGTGAAGGTCACATTAGGCTCAAACTTGCAGTCCAAAGTTGGTAGGGAATGTCTGAAACTTTGACCCCTAATAACTCGTCTGTTTCTCATCCGAATAAGCTGAAATTTGGAACGTTTGTAGAGCCCATCCATACAAACATGCCTGCACGATCCGGGATGCGGTCAATGGAATGGCACGTGCACTATGGGGCGTCAAAAATTCAATAAATAAACCTTTTTACGCCTACAGCAGCCAAAGGAAAGCACCCTCGGTGCTGCAAATTTATGCGCATGCGCAGATCATTAATGTCTACAAACGTAAAGGGTAGTCAAGGGACTCGAGGCAAGGCGTCCTGCTGAAAATGGGTCCTCAAATTTGCATTGCACCCTATGGAATTTTGGGCGCGAAAACGTAAAAACCCTAATAACTCCATCAGTTTGCAACAGACAGGCGCGCTTTTTATAGGGTTTATAGGTCTTAGGGAGGTACATTTCTGGGCCAAATTGTATGGCGCTGCATGCAGTAGAAGCAAAGATATAAGGACTGGAAATGCGTCCCTACGTCTCGCCTGCTGAACAAAGAGATTAAAAGTCACTAAAGGTGACCTTCACCGATCGAGCTGAAACTAGCACCAAACATTGTCCTAGTACCATAGTACATAAAACAATATTTGTAAGAAAATTCGGACTGTGCGTTAGTAAGTTATTAGGGGTCAAACATTAGCAAATATCAACTTTCAGGGGCCATAACTCGAAAAAGGGGCGATAAGAAATTTTGGGCACTTGGCCCCAGGGAGTCATTGGTCCAGACCTTTCGTCTGGCACCAGTTTCATCCCGATCGGTGAAGGTCACATTAGGCTCAAACTTGCAGTCCAAAGTTGGTAGGGAATGTCTGAAACTTTGACCCCTAATAACTCGTCTGTTTCTCATCCGAATAAGCTGAAATTTGGAACGTTTGTAGAGCCCATCCATACAAACATGCCTGCACGATCCGGGATGCGGTCAATGGAATGGCACGTGCACTATGGGGCGTCAAAAATTCAATAAATAAACCTTTTTACGCCTACAGCAGCCAAAGGAAAGCACCCTCGGTGCTGCAAATTTATGCGCATGCGCAGATCATTAATGTCTACAAACGTAAAGGGTAGTCAAGGGACTCGAGGCAAGGCGTCCTGCTGAAAATGGGTCCTCAAATTTGCATTGCACCCTATGGAATTTTGGGCGCGAAAACGTAAAAACCCAAATAACTCCATCAGTTTGCAACAGACAGGCGCGCTTTTTATAGGGTTTATAGGTCTTAGGGAGGTACATTTCCGTGCCAAATTGTATGGCGCTGCATGCAGTAGAAGCAAAGATATAAGGACTGGAAATGCGTCCCTAGGTCTCGCCTGCTGAACAAAGAGATTAAAAGTCACTAAAGGTGACCTTCACCGATCGAGCTGAAACTAGCACCAAACATTGTCCTAGTACCATAGTACATAAAACAATATTTGTCAGAAAATTCGGACTGTGCGTTAGTAAGTTATTAGGGGTCAAACATTAGCAAATATCAACTTTCAGGGGCCATAACTCGAAAAAGGGGCGATAAGAAATTTTGGGCACTTGGCCCCAGGGAGTCATTGGTCCAGACCTTTCGTCTGGCACCAGTTTCATCCCGATCGGTGAAGGTCACATTAGGCTCAAACTTGCAGTCCAAAGTTGGTAGGGAATGTCTGAAACTTTGACCCCTAATAACTCGTCTGTTTCTCATCCGAATAAGCTGAAATTTGGAACGTTTGTAGAGCCCATCCATACAAACATGCCTGCATGATCCGGGATGCGGTCAATGGAATGGCACGTGCACTATGGGGCGTCAAAAATTCAATAAATAAACCTTTTTACGCCTACAGCAGCCAAAGGAAAGCACCCTCGGTGCTGCAAATTTATGCGCATGCGCAGATCATTAATGTCTACAAACGTAAAGGGTAGTCAAGGGACTCGAGGCAAGGCGTCCTGCTGAAAATGGGTCCTCAAATTTGCATTGCACCCTATGGAATTTTGGGCGCGAAAACGTAAAAACCCAAATAACTCCATCAGTTTGCAACAGACAGGCGCGCTTTTTATAGGGTTTATAGGTCTTAGGGAGGTACATTTCCGTGCCAAATTGTATGGCGCTCCATGCAGTAGAAGCAAAGATATAAGGACTGGAAATGCGTCCCTAGGTCTCGCCTGCTGAACAAAGAGATTAAAAGTCACTAAAGGTGACCTTCACCGATCGAGCTGAAACTAGCACCAAACATTGTCCTAGTACCATAGTACATAAAACAATATTTGTCAGAAAATTCGGACTGTGCGTTAGTAAGTTATTAGGGGTCAAACATTAGCAAATATCAACTTTCAGGGGCCATAACTCGAAAAAGGGGCGATAAGAAATTTTGGGCACTTGGCCCAAGGGAGTCATTGGTCCAGACCTTTCGTCTGGCACCAGTTTCATCCCGATCGGTGAAGGTCACATTAGGCTCAAACTTGCAGTCCAAAGTTGGTAGGGAATGTCTGAAACTTTGACCCCTAATAACTCGTCTGTTTCTCATCCGAATAAGCTGAAATTTGGAACGTTTGTAGAGCCCATCCATACAAACATGCCTGCAGGATCCGGGATGCGGTCAATGGAATGGCACGTGCACTATGGGGCGTCAAAAATTCAATAAATAAACCTTTTTACGCCTACAGCAGCCAAAGGAAAGCACCCTCGGTGCTGCAAATTTATGCGCATGCGCAGATCATTAATGTCTACAAACGTAAAGGGTAGTCAAGGGACTCGAGGTAAGGCGTCCTGCTGAAAATGGGTCCTCAAATTTGCATTGCACCCTATGGAATTTTGGGCGCGAAAACGTAAAAACCCTAATAACTCCATCAGTTTGCAACAGACAGGCGCGCTTTTTATAGGGTTTATAGGTCTTAGGGAGGTACATTTCCGTGCCAAATTGTATGGCGCTGCATGCATTAGAAGCAAAGATATAAGGACTGGAAATGCGTCCCTAGGTCTCGCCTGCTGAACAAAGAGATTAAAAGTCACTAAAGGTGACCTTCACCGATCGAGCTGAAACTAGCACCAAACATTGTCCTAGTACCATAGTACATAAAACAATATTTGTCAGAAAATTCGGACTGTGCGTTAGTAAGTTATTAGGGGTCAAACATTAGCAAATATCAACTTTCAGGGGCCATAACTCGAAAAAGGGGCGATAAGAAATTTTGGGCACTTGGCCCCAGGGAGTCATTGGTCCAGACCTTTCGTCTGGCACCAGTTTCATCCCGATCGGTGAAGGTCACATTAGGCTCAAACTTGCAGTCCAAAGTTGGTAGGGAATGTCTGAAACTTTGACCCCTAATAACTCGTCTGTTTCTCATCCGAATAAGCTGAAATTTGGAACGTTTGTAGAGCTCATCCATACAAACATGCATGCATGATCCGGGATGCGGTCAATGGAATGGCACGTGCACTATGGGGCGTCAAAAATTCAATAAATAAACCTTTTTACGCCTACAGCAGCCAAAGGAAAGCACCCTCGGTGCTGCAAATTTATGCGCATGCGCAGATCATTAATGTCTACAAACACAAAGGGTAGTCAAGGGACTCGAGGCAAGGCGTCCTGCTGAAAATGGGTCCTCAAATTTGCATTGCACCCTATGGAATTTTGGGCGCGAAAACGTAAAAACCCTAATAACTCCATCAGTTTGCAACAGACAGGCGCGTTTTTTATAGGGTTTATAGGTCTTAGGGAGGTACATTTCCGTGCCAAATTGTATGGCGCTGCATGCAGTAGAAGCAAAGATAAAAGGACTGGAAATGCGTCCCTAGGTCTCGCCTGCTGAACAAAGAGATTAAAAGTCACTAAAGGTGACCTTCACCGATCGAGCTGAAACTAGCACCAAACATTGTCCTAGTACCATAGTACATAAAACAATATTTGTCAGAAAATTCGGACTGTGCGTTAGTAAGTTATTAGGGGTCAAACATTAGCAAATATCAACTTTCAGGGGCCATAACTCGAAAAAGGGGCGATAAGAAATTTTGGGCACTTGGCCCCAGGGAGTCATTGGTCCAGACCTTTCGTCTGGCACCAGTTTCATCCCGATCGGTGAAGGTCACATTAGGCTCAAACTTGCAGTCCAAAGTTGGTAGGGAATGTCTGAAACTTTGACCCCTAATAACTCGTCTGTTTCTCATCCGAATAAGCTAAAATTTGGAACGTTTGTAGAGCCTATCCATACAAACATGCCTGCACGATCCGGGATGCGGTCAATGGAATGGCACGTGCACTATGGGGCGTCAAAAATTCAATAAATAAACCTTTTTACGCCTACAGCAGCCAAAGGAAAGCACCCTCGGTGCTGCAAATTTATGCGCATGCGCAGATCATTAATGTCTACAAACGTAAAGGGTAGTCAAGGGACTCGAGGCAAGGCGTCCTGCTGAAAATGGGTCCTCAAATTTGCATTGCACCCTATGGAATTTTGGGCGCGAAAACGTAAAAACCCTAATAACTCCATCAGTTTGCAACAGACAGGCGCGCTTTTTATAGAGTTTATAGGTCTTAGGGAGGTACATTTCCGTGCCAAATTGTATGGCGCTGCATGCAGTAGAAGGAAAGATATAAGGACTGGAAATGCGTCCCTAGGTCTCGCCTGCTGAACAAAGAGATTAAAAGTCACTAAAGGTGACCTTCACCGATCGAGCTGAAACTAGCACCAAACATTGTCCTAGTACCATAGTACATAAAACAATATTTGTCAGAAAATTAGGACTGTGCGTTAGTAAGTTATTAGGGGTCAAACATTAGCAAATATCAACTTTCAGGGGCCATAACTCGAAAAAGGGGCGATAAGAAATTTTGGGCACTTGGCCCCAGGGAGTCATTGGTCCAGACCTTTCGTCTGGCACCAGTTTCATCCCGATCGGTGAGGGTCACATTAGGCTCAAACTTGCAGTCCAAAGTTGGTAGGGAATGTCTGAAACTTTGACCCCTAATAACTCGTCTGTTTCTCATCCGAATAAGCTGAAATTTGGAACGTTTGTAGAGCCCATCCATACAAACATGCCTGCATGATCCGGGATGCGGTCAATGGAATGGCACTTGCACTATTCGGCGTCAAAAATTCAATAAATAAACATTTTTACGCCTACAGCAGCCAAAGGAAAGCACCCTCGGTGCTGCAAATTTATGCGCATGCGCAGATCATTAATGTCTACAAACGTAAAGGGTAGTCAAGGGACTCGAGGCAAGTCGTCCTGCTGAAAATGGGTCCTCAAATTTGCATTGCACCCTATGGAATTTTGGGCGCGAAATCGTAAAAACCCTAATAACTCCATCAGTTTGCAACAGACGGGCGCGCTTTTTATAGGGTTTATAGGTCTTAGGGAGGTACATTTCCGTGCCAAATTGTATGGCGCTGCATGCAGTAGAAGCAAAGATATAAGGACTGGAAATGCGTCCCTAGGTCTCGCCTGCTGAACAAAGAGATTAAAAGTCACTAAAGGTGACCTTCACCGATCGAGCTGAAACTAGCACCAAACATTGTCCTAGTACCATAGTACATAAAACAATATTTGTCAGAAAATTCGGACTGTGCGTTAGTAAGTTATTAGGGGTCAAACATTAGCAAATATCAACTTTCAGGGGCCATAACTCGAAAAAGGGGCGATAAGAAATTTTGGGCACTTGGCCCCAGGGAGTCATTGGTCCAGACCTTTCGTCTGGCACCAGTTTCATCCCGATCGGTGAAGGTCACATTAGGCTCAAACTTGCAGTCCAAAGTTGGTAGGGAATGTCTGAAACTTTGACCCCTAATAACTCGTCTGTTTCTCATCCGAATAAGCTGAAATTTGGAACGTTTGTAGAGCCCATCCATACAAACATGCCTGCATGATCCGGGATGCGGTCAATGGAATGGCACGTGCACTATGGGGCGTCAAATATTCAATAAATAAACCTTTTTACGCCTACAGCAGCCAAAGGAAAGCACCCTCGGTGCTGCAAATCTATGCGCATGCGCAGATCATTAATGTCTACAAACGTAAAGGGTAGTCAAGGGACTCAAGGCAAGGCGTCCTGCTGAAAATGGGTCCTCAAATTTGCATTGCACCCTATGGAATTTTGGGCGTGAAAACGTAAAAACCCTAATAACTCCATCAGTTTGCAACAGACAGGCGCGCTTTTTATAGAGTTTATAGGTCTTAGGGAGGTACATTTCCGTGCCAAATTGTATGGCGCTGCATGCAGTAGAAGCAAAGATATAAGGACTGGAAATGCGTCCCTAGGTCTCGCCTGCTGAACAAAGAGATTAAAAGTCACTAAAGGTGACCTTCACCGATCGAGCTGAAACTAGCACCAAACATTGTCCTAGTACCATAGTACATAAAACAATATTTGTCAGAAAATTCGGACTGTGCGTTAGTAAGTTATTAGGGGTCAAACATTAGCAAATATCAACTTTCAGGGGCCATAACTCGAAAAAGGGGCGATAAGAAATTTTGGGCACTTGGCCCCAGGGAGTCATTGGTCCAGACCTTTCGTCTGGCACCAGTTTCATCCCGATCGGTGAAGGTCACATTAGGCTCAAACTTGCAGTCCAAAGTTGTTAGGGAATGTCTGAAACTTTGACCCCTAATAACTCGTCTGTTTCTCATCCGAATAAGCTGAAATTTGGAACGTTTGTAGAGCCCATCCATACAAACATGCCTGCACGATCCGGAATGCGGTCAATGGAATGGCACGTGCACTATGGGGCGTCAAAAATTCAATAAATAAACATTTTTACGCCTACAGCAGCCAAAGGAAAGCACCCTCGGTGCTGCAAATTTATGCGCATGCGCAGATCATTAATGTCTACAAACGTAAAGGGTAGTCAAGGGACTCGAGGCAAGGCGTCCTGCTGAAAATGGGTCCTCAAATTTGCATTGCACCCTATGGAATTTTGGGCGCGAAAACGTAAAAACCCTAATAACTCCATCAGTTTGCAACAGACAGGCGCGTTTTTTATAGAGTTTATAGGTCTTAGGGAGGTACATTTCCGTGCCAAATTGTATGGCGCTGCATGCAGTAGAAGCAAAGATATAAGGACTGGAAATGCGTCCCTAGGTCTCGCCTGCTGAACAAAGAGATTAAAAGTCACTAAAGGTGACCTTCACCGATCGAGCTGAAACTAGCACCAAACATTGTCCTAGTACCATAGTACATAAAACAATATTTGTCAGAAAATTCGGACTGTGCGTTAGTAAGTTATTAGGGGTCAAACATTAGCAAATATCAACTTTCAGGGGCCATAACTCGAAAAAGGGGCGATAAAGAAATTTTGGGCACTTGGCCCCAGGGAGTCATTGGTCCAGACCTTTCGTCTGGCACCTGTTTCATCCCGATCGGTGAAGGTCACATTAGGCTCAAACTTGCAGTCCAAAGTTGGTAGGGAATGTCTGAAACTTTGACCCCTAATAACTCGTCTGTTTCTCATCCGAATAAGCTGAAATTTGGAACGTTTGTAGAGCCCATCCATACAAACATGCCTGCACGATCCGGGATGCGGTCAATGGAATGGCACGTGCACTATGGGGCGTCAAAAATTCAATAAATAAACCTTTTTACGCCTACAGCAGCCAAAGGAAAGCACCCTCGGTGCTGCAAATTTATGCGCATGCGCAGATCATTAATGTCTACAAACGTAAAGGGTAGTCAAGGGACTCGAGGCAAGGCGTCCTGCTGAAAATGGGTCCTCAAATTTGCATTGCACCCTATGGAATTTTGGGCGCGAAAACGTAAAAACCCTAATAACTCCATCAGTTTGCAACAGACAGGCGCGCTTTTTATAGGGTTTATAGGTCTTAGGGAGGTACATTTCCGTGCCAAATTGTATGGCGCTGCATGCAGTAGAAGCAAAAATATAAGGACTGGAAATGCGTCCCTAGGTCTCGCCTGCTGAACAAAGAGATTAAAAGTCACTAAAGGTGACCTTCACCGATCGAGCTGAAACTAGCACCAAACATTGTCCTAGTACCATAGTACATAAAACAATATTTGTCAGAAAATTCGGACTGTGCGTTAGTAAGTTATTAGGGGTCAAACATTAGCAAATATCAACTTTCAGGGGCCATAACTCGAAAAAGGGGCGATAAGAAATTTTGGGCACTTGGCCCCAGGGAGTCATTGGTCCAGACCTTTCGTCTGGCACCAGTTTCATCCCGATCGGTGAAGGTCACAATAGGCTCAAACTTGCAGTCCAAAGTTGGTAGGGAATGTCTGAAACTTTGACCCCTAATAACTCGTCTGTTTCTCATCCGAATAAGCTGAAATTTGGAACGTTTGTAGAGCCCATCCATACAAACATGCCTGCACGATCCGGGATGCGGTCAATGGAATGGCACGTGCACTATGGGGCGTCAAAAATTCAATAAATAAACATTTTTACGCCTACAGCAGCCAAAGGAAAGCACCCTCGGTGCTGCAAATTTATGCGCATGCGCAGATCATTAATGTCTACAAACGTAAAGGGTAGTCAAGGGACTCGAGGCAAGGCGTCCTGCTGAAAATGGGTCCTCTAATTTGCATTGCACCCTATGGAATTTTGGGCGCGAAAACGTAAAAACCCTAATAACTCCATCAGTTTGCAACAGACAGGCGCGCTTTTTATAGGGTTTATAGGTCTTAGGGAGGTACATTTCCGTGCCAAATTGTATGGCGCTGCATGCAGAAGAAGCAAAGATATAAGGACTGGAAATGCGTCCCTAGGTCTCGCCTGCTGAACAAAGAGATTAAAAGTCACTAAAGGTGACCTTCACCGATCGAGCTGAAACTAGCACCAAACATTGTCCTAGTACCATAGTACATAAAACAATATTTGTCAGAAAATTCGGACTGTGCGTTAGTAAGTTATTAGGGGTCAAACATTAGCAAATATCAACTTTCAGGGGCCATAACTCGAAAAAGGGGCGATAAGAAATTTTGGGCACTTGGCCCCAGGGAGTCATTGGTCCAGACCTTTCGTCTGGCACCAGTTTCATCCCGATCGGTGAAGGTCACATTAGGCTCAAACTTGCAGTCCAAAGTTGGTAGGGAATGTCTGAAACTTTGACCCCTAATAACTCGTCTGTTTCTCATCCGAATAAGCTGAAATTTGGAACGTTTGTAGAGCCTATCCATACAAACATGCCTGCACGATCCGGGATGCGGTCAATGGAATGGCACGTGCACTATGGGGCGTCAAAAATTCAATAAATAAACCTTTTTACGCCTACAGCAGCCAAAGAAAAGCACCCTCGGTGCTGCAAATTTATGCGCATGCGCAGATCATTAATGTCTACAAACGTAAAGGGTAGTCAAGGGACTCGAGGCAAGGCGTCCTGCTGAAAATGGGTCCTCAAATTTGCATTGCACCCTATGGAATTTTGGGCGCGAAAACGTAAAAATCCTAATAACTCCATCAGTTTGCAACAGACAGGCGCGCTTTTTATAGAGTTTATAGGTCTTAGGGAGGTACATTTCCGTGCCAAATTGTATGGCGCTGCATGCAGTAGAAGGAAAGATATAAGGACTGGAAATGCGTCCCTAGGTCTCGCCTGCTGAACAAAGAGATTAAAAGTCACTAAAGGTGACCTTCACCGATCGAGCTGAAACTAGCACCAAACATTGTCCTAGTACCATAGTACATAAAACAATATTTGTCAGAAAATTAGGACTGTGCGTTAGTAAGTTATTAGGGGTCAAACATTAGCAAATATCAACTTTCAGGGGCCATAACTCGAAAAAGGGGCGATAAGAAATTTTGGGCACTTGGCCCCAGGGAGTCATTGGTCCAGACCTTTCGTCTGGCACCAGTTTCATCCCGATCGGTGAGGGTCACATTAGGCTCAAACTTGCAGTCCAAAGTTGGTAGGGAATGTCTGAAACTTTGACCCCTAATAACTCGTCTGTTTCTCATCCGAATAAGCTGAAATTTGGAACGTTTGTAGAGCCCATCCATACAAACATGCCTGCACGATCCGGGATGCGGTCAATGGAATGGCACTTGCACTATTGGGCGTCAAAAATTCAATAAATAAACATTTTTACGCCTACAGCAGCCAAAGGAAAGCACCCTCGGTGCTGCAAATTTATGCGCATGCGCAGATCATTAATGTCTACAAACGTAAAGGGTAGTCAAGGGACTCGAGGCAAGTCGTCCTGCTGAAAATGGGTCCTCAAATTTGCATTGCACCCTATGGAATTTTGGGCGCGAAAACGTAAAAACCCTAATAACTCCATCAGTTTGCAACAGACGGGCGCGCTTTTTATAGGGTTTATAGGTCTTAGGGAGGTACATTTCCGTGCCAAATTGTATGGCGCTGCATGCAGTAGAAGCAAAGATATAAGGACTGGAAATGCGTCCCTAGGTCTCGCCTGCTGAACAAAGAGATTAAAAGTCACTAAAGGTGACCTTCACCGATCGAGCTGAAACTAGCACCAAACATTGTCCTAGTACCATAGTACATAAAACAATATTTGTCAGAAAATTCGGACTGTGCGTTAGTAAGTTATTAGGGGTCAAACATTAGCAAATATCAACTTTCAGGGGCCATAACTCGAAAAAGGGGCGATAAGAAATTTTGGGCACTTGGCCCCAGGGAGTCATTGGTCCAGACCTTTCGTCTGGCACCAGTTTCATCCCGATCGGTGAAGGTCACATTAGGCTCAAACTTGCAGTCCAAAGTTGGTAGGGAATGTCTGATACTTTGACCCCTAATAACTCGTCTGTTTCTCATCCGAATAAGCTGAAATTTGGAACGTTTGTAGAGCCCATCCATACAAACATGCCTGCATGATCCGGGATGCGGTCAATGGAATGGCACGTGCACTATGGGGCGTCAAATATTCAATAAATAAACCTTTTTACGCCTACAGCAGCCAAAGGAAAGCACCCTCGGTGCTGCAAATCTATGCGCATGCGCAGATCATTAATGTCTACAAACGTAAAGGGTAGTCAAGGGACTCAAGGCAAGGCGTCCTGCTGAAAATGGGTCCTCAAATTTGCATTGCACCCTATGGAATTTTGGGCGTGAAAACGTAAAAACCCTAATAACTCCATCAGTTTGCAACAGACAGGCGCGCTTTTTATAGAGTTTATAGGTCTTAGGGAGGTACATTTCCGTGCCAAATTGTATGGCGCTGCATGCAGTAGAAGCAAAGATATAAGGACTGGAAATGCGTCCCTAGGTCTCGCCTGCTGAACAAAGAGATTAAAAGTCACTAAAGGTGACCTTCACCGATCGAGCTGAAACTAGCACCAAATATTGTCCTAGTACCATAGTACATAAAACAATATTTGTCAGAAAATTCGGACTGTGCGTTAGTAAGTTATTAGGGGTCAAACATTAGCAAATATCAACTTTCAGGGGCCATAACTCGAAAAAGGGGCGATAAGAAATTTTGGGCACTTGGCCCCAGGGAGTCATTGGTCCAGACCTTTCGTCTGGCACCAGTTTCATCCCGATAGGTGAAGGTCACATTAGGCTCAAACTTGCAGTCCAAAGTTGTTAGGGAATGTCTGAAACTTTGACCCCTAATAACTCGTCTGTTTCTCATCCGAATAAGCTGAAATTTGGAACGTTTGTAGAGCCCATCCATACAAACATGCCTGCACGATCCGGAATGCGGTCAATGGAATGGCACGTGCACTATGGGGCGTCAAAAATTCAATAAATAAACATTTTTACGCCTACAGCAGCCAAAGGAAAGCACCCTCGGTGCTGCAAATTTATGCGCATGCGCAGATCATTAATGTCTACAAACGTAAAGGGTAGTCAAGGGACTCGAGGCAAGGCGTCCTGCTGAAAATGGGTCCTCAAATTTGCATTGCACCCTATGGAATTTTGGGCGCGAAAACGTAAAAACCCTAATAACTCCATCAGTTTGCAACAGACAGGCGCGTTTTTTATAGAGTTTATAGGTCTTAGGGAGGTACATTTCCGTGCCAAATTGTATGGCGCTGCATGCAGTAGAAGCAAAGATATAAGGACTGGAAATGCGTCCCTAGGTCTCGCCTGCTGAACAAAGAGATTAAAAGTCACTAAAGGTGACCTTCACCGATCGAGCTGAAACTAGCACCAAACATTGTCCTAGTACCATAGTACATAAAACAATATTTGTCAGAAAATTCGGACTGTGCGTTAGTAAGTTATTAGGGGTCAAACATTAGCAAATATCAACTTTCAGGGGCCATAACTCGAAAAAGGGGCGATAAAGAAATTTTGGGCACTTGGCCCCAGGGAGTCATTGGTCCAGACCTTTCGTCTGGCACCAGTTTCATCCCGATCGGTGAAGGTCACATTAGGCTCAAACTTGCAGTCCAAAGTTGGTAGGGAATGTCTGAAACTTTGACCCCTAATAACTCGTCTGTTTCTCATCCGAATAAGCTGAAATTTGGAACGTTTGTAGAGCCCATCCATACAAACATGCCTGCACGATCCGGGATGCGGTCAATGGAATGGCACGTGCACTATGGGGCGTCAAAAATTCAATAAATAAACCTTTTTACGCCTACAGCAGCCAAAGGAAAGCACCCTCGGTGCTGCAAATTTATGCGCATGCGCAGATCATTAATGTCTACAAACGTAAAGGGTAGTCAAGGGACTCGAGGCAAGTCGTCCTGCTGAAAATGGGTCCTCAAATTTGCATTGCACCCTATGGAATTTTGGGCGCGAAAACGTAAAAACCCTAATAACTCCATCAGTTTGCAACAGACAGGCGCGCTTTTTATAGGGTTTATAGGTCTTAGGGAGGTACATTTCCGTGCCAAATTGTATGGCGCTGCATGCAGTAGAAGCAAAGATATAAGGACTGGAAATGCGTCCCTAGGTCTCGCCTGCTGAACAAAGAGATTAAAAGTCACTAAAGGTGACCTTCACCGATCGAGCTGAAACTAGCACCAAACATTGTCCTAGTACCATAGTACATAAAACAATATTTGTCAGAAAATTCGGACTGTGCGTTAGTAAGTTATTAGGGGTCAAACATTAGCAAATATCAACTTTCAGGGGCCATAACTCGAAAAAGGGGCGATAAGAAATTTTGGGCACTTGGCCCCAGGGAGTCATTGGTCCAGACCTTTCGTCTGGCACCAGTTTCATCCCGATCGGTGAAGGTCACAATAGGCTCAAACTTGCAGTCCAAAGTTGGTAGGGAATGTCTGAAACTTTGACCCCTAATAACTCGTCTGTTTCTCATCCGAATAAGCTGAAATTTGGAACGTTTGTAGAGCCCATCCATACAAACATGCCTGCACGATCCGGGATGCGGTCAATGGAATGGCACGTGCACTATGGGGCGTCAAAAATTCAATAAATAAACCTTTTTACGCCTACAGCAGCCAAAGAAAAGCACCCTCGGTGCTGCAAATTTATGCGCATGCGCAGATCATTAATGTCTACAAACGTAAAGGGTAGTCAAGGGACTCGAGGCAAGGCGTCCTGCTGAAAATGGGTCCTCTAATTTGCATTGCACCCTATGGAATTTTGGGCGCGAAAACGTAAAAACCCTAATAACTCCATCAGTTTGCAACAGACAGGCGCGCTTTTTATAGGGTTTATAGGTCTTAATGAGGTACATTTCCGTGCCAAATTGTATGGCGCTGCATGTAGTAGAAGCAAAGATATAAGGACTGGAAATGCGTCCCTAGGTCTCGCCTGCTGAACAAAGAGATTAAAAGTCACTGAAGGTGACCTTCACCGATCGAGCTGAAACTAGCACCAAACATTGTCCTAGTACCATAGTACATAAAACAATATTTGTCAGAAAATTCGGACTGTGCGTTAGTAAGTTATTAGGGGTCAAACATTAGCAAATATCAACTTTCAGGGGCCATAACTCGAAAAAGGGGCGATAAGAAATTTTGGGCACTTGGCCCCAGGGAGTCATTGGTCCAGACCTTTCGTCTGGCACCAGTTTCATCCCGATCGGTGAAGGTCACATTAGGCTCAAACTTGCAGTCCAAAGTTGGTAGGGAATGTCTGAAACTTTGACCCCTAATAACTCGTCTGTTTCTCATCCGAATAAGCTGAAATTTGGAACGTTTGTAGAGCCTATCCATACAAACATGCCTGCACGATCCGGGATGCGGTCAATGGAATGGCACGTGCACTATGGGGCGTCAAAAATTCAATAATTAAACCTTTTTACGCCTACAGCAGCCAAAGGAAAGCACCCTCGGTGCTGCAAATTTATGCGCATGCGCAGATCATTAATGTCTACAAACGTAAAGGGTAGTCAAGGGACTCGAGGCAAGGCGTCCTGCTGAAAATGGGTCCTCAAATTTGCATTGCACCCTATGGAATTTTGGGCGCGAAAACGTAAAAACCCTAATAACTCCATCAGTTTGCAACAGACAGGCGCGCTTTTAATAGGGTTTATAGGTCTTTGGGAGATACATTTCCGTGCCAAATTGTATGGCGCTGCATGCAGTAGAAGCAAAGATATAAGGACTGGAAATGCGTCCCTAGGTCTCGCCTGCTGAACAAAGAGATTAAAAGTCACTAAAGGTGACCTTCACCGATCGAGCTGAAACTAGCACCAAACATTGTCCTAGTACCATAGTACATAAAACAATATTTGTCAGAAAATTCGGACTGTGCGTTAGTAAGTTATTAGGGGTCAAACATTAGCAAATATCAACTTTCAGGGGCCATAACTCGAAAAAGGGGCGATAAGAAATTTTGGGCACTTGGCCCCAGGGAGTCATTGGTCCAGACCTTTCGTCTGGCACCAGTTTCATCCCGATCGGTGAAGGTCACATTAGGCTCAAACTTGCAGTCCAAAGTTGGTAGGGAATGTCTGAAACTTTGACCCCTAATAACTCGTCTGTTTCTCATCCGAATAAGCTGAAATTTGGAACGTTTGTAGAGCCCATCCATACAAACATGCCTGCACGATCGTGGATGCGGTCAATGGAATGGCACGTGCACTATGGGGCGTCAAATATTCAATAAATAAACATTTTTAAGCCTACAGCAGCCAAAGGAAAGCACCCTCGGTGCTGCAAATTTATGCGCATGCGCAGACCATTAGTGTCTACAAACGTAAAGGGTAGTCAAGGGACTCGAGGCAAGGCGTCCTGCTGAAAATGGGTCCTCAAATTTGCATTGCACCCTATGGAATTTTGGGCGCGAAAACGTAAAAACCCTAATAACTCCATCAGTTTGCAAAAGAAAGGCGCGATTTTTATAGGGTTTATAGGTATTAGGGAGGTACATTTCCGCGCCAAATTGTATGGCGCTGCATGCAGTAGAAGCAAAGATATAAGGACTGGAAATGCGTCCCTAGGTCTCGCCTGCTGAACAAAGAGATTAAAAGTCACTAAAGGTGACCTTCACCGATCGAGCTGAAACTAGCACCAAACATTGTCCTAGTACCATAGTACATAAAACAATATTTGTCAGAAAATTCGGACTGTGCGTTAGTAAGTTATTAGGGGTCAAACATTAGCAAATATCAACTTTCAGGGGCCATAACTCGAAAAAGGGGCGATAAGAAATTTTGGGCACTTGGCCCCAGGGAGTCATTGGTCCAGACCTTTCGTCTGGCACCAGTTTCATCCCGATCGGTGAAGGTCACATTAGGCTCAAACTTGCAGTCCAAAGTTGGTAGGGAATGTCTGAAACTTTGACCCCTAATAACTCGTCTGTTTCTCATCCGAATAAGCTGAAATTTGGAACGTTTGTAGAGCCCATCCATACAAACATGCCTGCACGATCCGGGATGCGGTCAATGGAATGGCACGTGCACTATGGGGCGTCAAAAATTCAATAAATAAACATTTTTACGCCTACAGCAGCCAAAGGAAAGCACCCTCGGTGCTGCAAATTTATGCGCATGCGCAGATCATTAATGTCTACAAACGTAAAGGGTAGTCAAGGGACTCGAGGCAAGGCGTCCTGCTGAAAATGGGTCCTCAAATTTGCATTGCACCCTATGGAATTTTGGGCGCGAAAACGTAAAAACCCTAATAACTCCATCAGTTTGCAACAGACAGGCGCGTTTTTTATAGAGTTTATAGGTCTTAGGGAGGTACATTTCCGTGCCAAATTGTATGGCGCTGCATGCAGTAGAAGCAAAGATATAAGGACTGGAAATGCGTCCCTAGGTCTCGCCTGCTGAACAAAGAGATTAAAAGTCACTAAAGGTGACCTTCACCGATCGAGCTGAAACTAGCACCAAACATTGTCCTAGTACCATAGTACATAAAACAATATTTGTCAGAAAATTCGGACTGTGCGTTAGTAAGTTATTAGGGGTCAAACATTAGCAAATATCAACTTTCAGGGGCCATAACTCGAAAAAGGGGCGATAAAGAAATTTTGGGCACTTGGCCCCAGGGAGTCATTGGTCCAGACCTTTCGTCTGGCACCAGTTTCATCCCGATCGGTGAAGGTCACATTAGGCTCAAACTTGCAGTCCAAAGTTGGTAGGGAATGTCTGAAACTTTGACCCCTAATAACTCGTCTGTTTCTCATCCGAATAAGCTGAAATTTGGAACGTTTGTAGAGCCCATCCATACAAACATGCCTGCACGATCCGGGATGCGGTCAATGGAATGGCACGTGCACTATGGGGCGTCAAAAATTCAATAAATAAACCTTTTTACGCCTACAGCAGCCAAAGGAAAGCACCCTCGGTGCTGCAAATTTATGCGCATGCGCAGATCATTAATGTCTACAAACGTAAAGGGTAGTCAAGGGACTCGAGGCAAGTCGTCCTGCTGAAAATGGGTCCTCAAATTTGCATTGCACCCTATGGAATTTTGGGCGCGAAAACGTAAAAACCCTAATAACTCCATCAGTTTGCAACAGACAGGCGCGCTTTTTATAGGGTTTATAGGTCTTAGGGAGGTACATTTCCGTGCCAAATTGTATGGCGCTGCATGCAGTAGAAGCAAAGATATAAGGACTGGAAATGCGTCCCTAGGTCTCGCCTGCTGAACAAAGAGATTAAAAGTCACTAAAGGTGACCTTCACCGATCGAGCTGAAACTAGCACCAAACATTGTCCTAGTACCATAGTACATAAAACAATATTTGTCAGAAAATTCGGACTGTGCGTTAGTAAGTTATTAGGGGTCAAACATTAGCAAATATCAACTTTCAGGGGCCATAACTCGAAAAAGGGGCGATAAGAAATTTTGGGCACTTGGCCCCAGGGAGTCATTGGTCCAGACCTTTCGTCTGGCACCAGTTTCATCCCGATCGGTGAAGGTCACAATAGGCTCAAACTTGCAGTCCAAAGTTGGTAGGGAATGTCTGAAACTTTGACCCCTAATAACTCGTCTGTTTCTCATCCGAATAAGCTGAAATTTGGAACGTTTGTAGAGCCCATCCATACAAACATGCCTGCACGATCCGGGATGCGGTCAATGGAATGGCACGTGCACTATGGGGCGTCAAAAATTCAATAAATAAACCTTTTTACGCCTACAGCAGCCAAAGAAAAGCACCCTCGGTGCTGCAAATTTATGCGCATGCGCAGATCATTAATGTCTACAAACGTAAAGGGTAGTCAAGGGACTCGAGGCAAGGCGTCCTGCTGAAAATGGGTCCTCTAATTTGCATTGCACCCTATGGAATTTTGGGCGCGAAAACGTAAAAACCCTAATAACTCCATCAGTTTGCAACAGACAGGCGCGCTTTTTATAGGGTTTATAGGTCTTAATGAGGTACATTTCCGTGCCAAATTGTATGGCGCTGCATGCAGTAGAAGCAAAGATATAAGGACTGGAAATGCGTCCCTAGGTCTCGCCTGCTGAACAAAGAGATTAAAAGTCACTGAAGGTGACCTTCACCGATCGAGCTGAAACTAGCACCAAACATTGTCCTAGTACCATAGTACATAAAACAATATTTGTCAGAAAATTCGGACTGTGCGTTAGTAAGTTATTAGGGGTCAAACATTAGCAAATATCAACTTTCAGGGGCCATAACTCGAAAAAGGGGCGATAAGAAATTTTGGGCACTTGGCCCCAGGGAGTCATTGGTCCAGACCTTTCGTCTGGCACCAGTTTCATCCCGATCGGTGAAGGTCACATTAGGCTCAAACTTGCAGTCCAAAGTTGGTAGGGAATGTCTGAAACTTTGACCCCTAATAACTCGTCTGTTTCTCATCCGAATAAGCTGAAATTTGGAACGTTTGTAGAGCCTATCCATACAAACATGCCTGCACGATCCGGGATGCGGTCAATGGAATGGCACGTGCACTATGGGGCGTCAAAAATTCAATAATTAAACCTTTT
Source organism: Anodontia alba (assembly GCA_964016985.1). Classification (NCBI taxonomy): domain Eukaryota; kingdom Metazoa; phylum Mollusca; class Bivalvia; order Lucinida; family Lucinidae; genus Anodontia; species Anodontia alba. The sequence goes on from OZ024829.1 coordinate 18,845,629, forward strand.
TACGCCTACAGCAGCCAAAGGAAAGCACCCTCGGTGCTGCAAATTTATGCGCATGCGCAGATCATTAATGTCTACAAACGTAAAGGGTAGTCAAGGGACTCGAGGCAAGGCGTCCTGCTGAAAATGGGTCCTCAAATTTGCATTGCACCCTATGGAATTTTGGGCGCGAAAACGTAAAAACCCTAATAACTCCATCAGTTTGCAACAGACAGGCGCGCTTTTAATAGGGTTTATAGGTCTTTGGGAGATACATTTCCGTGCCAAATTGTATGGCGCTGCATGCAGTAGAAGCAAAGATATAAGGACTGGAAATGCGTCCCTAGGTCTCGCCTGCTGAACAAAGAGATTAAAAGTCACTAAAGGTGACCTTCACCGATCGAGCTGAAACTAGCACCAAACATTGTCCTAGTACCATAGTACATAAAACAATATTTGTCAGAAAATTCGGACTGTGCGTTAGTAAGTTATTAGGGGTCAAACATTAGCAAATATCAACTTTCAGGGGCCATAACTCGAAAAAGGGGCGATAAGAAATTTTGGGCACTTGGCCCCAGGGAGTCATTGGTCCAGACCTTTCGTCTGGCACCAGTTTCATCCCGATCGGTGAAGGTCACATTAGGCTCAAACTTGCAGTCCAAAGTTGGTAGGGAATGTCTGAAACTTTGACCCCTAATAACTCGTCTGTTTCTCATCCGAATAAGCTGAAATTTGGAACGTTTGTAGAGCCCATCCATACAAACATGCCTGCACGATCGTGGATGCGGTCAATGGAATGGCACGTGCACTATGGGGCGTCAAATATTCAATAAATAAACATTTTTAAGCCTACAGCAGCCAAAGGAAAGCACCCTCGGTGCTGCAAATTTATGCGCATGCGCAGACCATTAGTGTCTACAAACGTAAAGGGTAGTCAAGGGACTCGAGGCAAGGCGTCCTGCTGAAAATGGGTCCTCAAATTTGCATTGCACCCTATGGAATTTTGGGCGCGAAAACGTAAAAACCCTAATAACTCCATCAGTTTGCAAAAGAAAGGCGCGATTTTTATAGGGTTTATAGGTATTAGGGAGGTACATTTCCGCGCCAAATTGTATGGCGCTGCATGCAGTAGAAGCAAAGATATAAGGACTGGAAATGCGTCCCTAGGTCTCGCCTGCTGAACAAAGAGATTAAAAGTCACTAAAGGTGACCTTCACCGATCGAGCTGAAACTAGCACCAAACATTGTCCTAGTACCATAGTACATAAAACAATATTTGTCAGAAAATTCGGACTGTGCGTTAGTAAGTTATTAGGGGTCAAACATTAGCAAATATCAACTTTCAGGGGCCATAACTCGAAAAAGGGGCGATAAGAAATTTTGGGCACTTGGCCCCAGGGAGTCATTGGTCCAGACCTTTCGTCTGGCACCAGTTTCATCCCGATCGGTGAAGGTCACATTAGGCTCAAACTTGCAGTCCAAAGTTGGTAGGGAATGTCTGAAACTTTGACCCCTAATAACTCGTCTGTTTCTCATCCGAATAAGCTGAAATTTGGAACGTTTGTAGAGCCCATCCATACAAACATGCCTGCACGATCGTGGATGCGGTCAATGGAATGGCACGTGCACTATGGGGCGTCAAAAATTCAATAAATAAACATTTTTACGCCTACAGCAGCCAAAGGAAAGCACCCTCGGTGCTGCAAATTTATGCGCATGCGCAGATCATTAATGTCTACAAACGTAAAGGGTAGTCAAGGGACTCGAGGCAAAGCGTCCTGCTGAAAATGGGTCCTCAAATTTGCATTGCACCCTATGGAATTTTGGGCGCGAAAACGTAAAAACCCTAATAACTCCATCAGTTTGCAACAGACAGGCGCGCTTTTTATAGGGTTTATAGGTCTTAGGGAGGTACATTTCCGTGCCAAATTGCATGGTGCTGCATGCAGTAGAAGCAAAGATATAAGGACTGGAAATGCGTCCCTAGGTCTCGCCTGCTGAACAAAGAGATTAAAAGTCACTAAAGGTGACCTTCACCGATCGAGCTGAAACTAGCACCAAACATTGTCCTAGTACCATAGTACATAAAACAATATTTGTCAGAAAATTCGGACTGTGCGTTAGTAAGTTATTAGGGGTCAAACATTAGCAAATATCAACTTTCAGGGGCCATAACTCGAAAAAGGGGCGATAAAGAAATTTTGGGCACTTGGCCCCAGGGAGTCATTGGTCCAGACCTTTCGTCTGGCACCAGTTTCATCCCGATCGGTGAAGGTCACATTAGGCTCAAACTTGCAGTCCAAAGTTGGTAGGGAATGTCTGAAACTTTGACCCCTAATAACTCGTCTGTTTCTCATCCGAATAAGTTGAAATTTGGAACGTTTGTAGAGCCCATCCATACAAACATGCCTGCGCGATCCGGGATGCGGTCAATGGAATGGCACGTGCACTATGGGGCGTCAAAAATTCAATAAATAAACCTTTTTACGCCTACAGCAGCCAAAGGAAAGCACCCTCGGTGCTGCAAATTTATGCGCATGCGCAGATCATTAATGTCTACAAACGTAAAGGGTAGTCAAGGGACTCGAGGCAAGGCGTCTTGCTGAAAATAGGTCCTCAAATTTGCATTGCACCCTATGGAATTTTGGGCGCGAAAACGTAAAAACCCTAATAACTCCGTCAGTTTACAACAGAAAGGCGCGCTTTTTATAGGGTTTATAGGTCTTAGGGAGGTACATTTCCGTGCCAAATTGTATGGCGCTGCATGCAGTAGAAGCAAAGATATAAGGACTGGAAATGCGTCCCTAGGTGTCGCCTGCTGAACAAAGAGATTAAAAGTCACTAAAGGTGACCTTCACCGATCGAGCTGAAACTAGCACCAAACATTGTCCTAGTACCATAGTACATAAAACAATATTTGTCAGAAAATTCGGACTGTGCGTTAGTAAGTTATTAGGGGTCAAACATTAGCAAATATCAACTTTCAGGGGCCATAACTCGAAAAAGGGGCGATAAGAAATTTTGGGCACTTGGCCCCAGGGAGTCATTGGTCCAGACCTTTCGTCTGGCACCAGTTTCATCCCGATCGGTGAAGGTCACATTAGGCTCAAACTTGCAGTCCAAAGTTGGTAGGGAATGTCTGAAACTTTGACCCCTAATAACTCGTCTGTTTCTCATCCGAATAAGCTGAAATTTCGAACGTTTGTAGAGCCCATCCATACAAACATGCCTGCACGATCCGGGATGCGGTCAATGGAATGGCACGTGCACTATGGGGCGTCAAAAATTCAATAAATAAACCTTTTTACGCCTACAGCAGCCAAAGGAAAGCACCCTCGGTGCTGCAAATTTATGCGCATGCGCAGATCATTAATGTCTACAAACGAAAAGGGTAGTCAAGGGACTCGAGGCAAGGCGTCCTGCTGAAAATGGGTCCTCAAATTTGCATTGCACCCTATGGAATTTTGGGCGCGAAAACGTAAAAAAACCCTAATAACTCCATCAGTTTGCAACAGACAGGCGCGCTTTTTATAGGGTTTATAGGTCATAGGAAGGTACATTTCCGTGCCAAATTATTAGGCGCTGCATGCAGTAGAAGCAAAGATATAAGGACTGGAAATGCGTCCCTAGGTCTCGCCTGCTGAACAAAGAGATTAAAAGTCACTAAAGGTGACCTTCACCGATCGAGCTGAAACTAGCACCAAACATTGTCCTAGTACCATAGTACATAAAACAATATTTGTCAGAAAATTCGGACTGTGCGTTAGTAAGTTATTAGGGGTCAAACATTAGCAAATATCAACTTTCAGGGGCCATAACTCGAAAAAGGGGCGGTAAGAAATTTTGGGCACTTGGCCCCAGGGAGTCATTGGTCCAGACCTTTCGTCTGGCACCTGTTTCATCCCGATCGGTGAAGGTCACATTAGGCTCAAACTTGCAGTCCAAAGTTGGTAGGGAATGTCTGAAGCTTTGACCCCTAATAACTCGTCTGTTTCTCATCCGAATAAGCTGAAATTTGGAACGTTTGTAGAGCCCATCCATACAAACATGCCTGCACGATCGTGGATGCGGTCAATGGAATGGCACGTGCACTATGGGGCGTCAAAAATTCAATAAATAAACCTTTTTACGCCTACAGCAGCCAAAGGAAAGCACCCTCGGTGCTGCAAATTTATGCGCATGCGCAGATCATTAATGTCTACAAACGTAAAGGGTAGTCAAGGGACTCGAGGCAAGGCGTCCTGCTGAAAATGGGTCCTCAAATTTGCATTGCACCCTATGGAATTTTGGGCGCGAAAACGTAAAAACCCTAATAACTCCATCAGTTTGCAACAGACAGGCGCGCTTTTTGTAGGGTTTATAGGTCTTAGGGAGGTACATTTCCGTGCCAAACTGTATGGCGCTGCATGCAGTAGAAGCAAAGATATAAGGACTGGAAATGCGTCCCTAGGTCTCGCCTGCTGAACAAAGAGATTAAAAGTCACTAAAGGTGACCTTCACCGATCGAGCTGAAACTAGCACCAAACATTGTCCTAGTACCATAGTACATAAAACAATATTTGTCAGAAAATTCGGACTGTGCGTTAGTAAGTTATTAGGGGTCAAACATTAGCAAATATCAACTTTCAGGGGCCATAACTCGAAAAAGGGGCGATAAGAAATTTTGGGCACTTGGCCCCAGGGAGTCATTGGTCCAGACCTTTCGTCTGGCACCAGTTTCATCCCGATCGGTGAAGGTCACATTAGGCTCAAACTTGCAGTCCAAAGTTGGTAGGGAATGTCTGAAACTTTGACCCCTAATAACTCGTCTGTTTCTCATCCGAATAAGCTGAAATTTGGAACGTTTGTAGAGCCCATCCATACAAACATGCCTGCAGGATCCGGGATGCGGTCAATGGAATGGCACGTGCACTATGGGGCGTCAAAAATTCAATAAATAAACCTTTTTACGCCTACAGCAGCCAAAGGAAAGCACCCTCGGTGCTGCAAATTTATGCGCATGCGCAGATCATTAATGTCTACAAACGTAAAGGGTAGTCAAGGGACTCGAGGCAAGGCGTCCTGCTGAAAATGGGTCCTCAAATTTGCATTGCACCCTATGGAATTTTGGGCGCGAAAACGTAAAAACCCTAATAACTCCATCAGTTTGCAACAGACAGGCGCGCTTTTTATAGGGTTTATAGGTCTTAGGGAGGTACATTTCCGTGCCAAATTGTATGGCGCTGCATGCAGTAGAAGCAAAGATATAAGGACTGGAAATGCGTCCCTAGGTCTCGCCTGCTGAACAAAGAGATTAAAAGTCACTAAAGGTGACCTTCACCGATCGAGCTGAAACTAGCACCAAACATTGTCCTAGTACCATAGTACATAAAACAATATTTGTCAGAAAATTCGGACTGTGCGTTAGTAAGTTATTAGGGGTCAAACATTAGCAAATATCAACTTTCAGGGGCCATAACTCGAAAAAGGGGCGATAAGAAATTTTGGGCACTTGGCCCCAGGGAGTCATTGGTCCAGACCTTTCGTCTGGCACCAGTTTCATCCCGATCGGTGAAGGTCACATTAGGCTCAAACTTGCAGTCCAAAGTTGGTAGGGAATGTCTGAAACTTTGACCCCTAATAACTCGTCTGTTTCTCATCCGAATAAGCTGAAATTTGGAACGTTTGTAGAGCCCATCCATACAAACATGCCTGCACGATCCGGGATGCGGTCAATGGAATGGCACGAGCACTATGGGGCGTCAAAAATTCAATAAATAAACCTTTTTACGCCTACAGCAGCCAAAGGAAAGCACCCTCGGTGCTGCAAATTTATGCGCATGCGCAGATCATTAATGTCTACAAACGTAAAGGGTAGTCAAGGGACTCGAGGCAAGGCGTCCTGCTGAAAATGGGTCCTCAAATTTGCATTGCACCCTATGGAATTTTGGGCGCGAAAACGTAAAAACCCTAATAACTCCATCAGTTTGCAACAGACAGGCGCGCTTTTTATAGGGTTTATAGGTCTTAGGGAGGTACATTTCCGTGCCAAATTGTATGGCGCTGCATGCAGTAGAAGCAAAGATATAAGGACTGGAAATGCGTCCCTAGGTCTCGCCTGCTGAACAAAGAGATTAAAAGTCACTAAAGGTGACCTTCACCGATCGAGCTGAAACTGGCACCAAACATTGTCCTAGTACCATAGTACATAAAACAATATTTGTCAGAAAATTCGGACTGTGCGTTAGTAAGTTATTAGGGGTCAAACATTAGCAAATATCAACTTTCAGGGGCCATAACTCGAAAAAGGGGCGATAAGAAATTTTGGGCACTAGGCCCCAGGGAGTCATTGGTCCAGACCTTTCGTCTGGCACCAGTTTCATCCCGATCGGTGAAGGTCACATTAGGCTCAAACTTGCAGTCCAAAGTTGGTAGGGAATGTCTGAAACTTTGACCCCTAATAACTCGTCTGTTTCTCATCCGAATAAGCTGAAATTTGGAACGTTTGTAGAGCCCATCCATACAAACATGCCTGCACGATCCGGGATGCGGTCAATGGAATGGCACGTGCACTATGGGGCGTCAAAAATTCAATAAATAAACATTTTTACGCCTACAGCAGCCAAAGGAAAGCACCCTCGGTGCTGCAAATTTATGCGCATGCGCAGATCATTAATGTCTACAAACGTAAAGGGTAGTCAAGGGACTCGAGGCAAGGCGTCCTGCTGAAAATGGGTCCTCAAATTTGCATTGCACCCTATGGAATTTTGGGCGCGAAAACGTAAAAACCCTAATAACTCCATCAGTTTGCAACAGACAGGCGCGCTTTTTATAGGGTTTATAGGTCTTAGGGAGGTACATTTCCGTACCAAATTGTATGGCGCTGCATGCAGTAGAAGCAAAGATATAAGGACTGGAAATGCGTCCCTAGGTCTCGCCTGCTGAACAAAGAGATTAAAAGTCACTAAAGGTGACCTTCACCGATCGAGCTGAAACTAGCACCAAACATTGTCCTAGTACCATAGTACATAAAACAATATTTGTCAGAAAATTCGGACTGTGCGTTAGTAAGTTATTAGGGGTCAAACATTAGCAAATATCAACTTTCAGGGGCCATAACTCGAAAAAGGGGCGATAAGAAATTTTGGGCACTTGGCCCCAGGGAGTCATTGGTCCAGACCTTTCGTCTGGCACCAGTTTCATCCCGATCGGTGAAGGTCACATTAGGCTCAAACTTGCAGTCCAAAGTTGGTAGGGAATGTCTGAAACTTTGACCCCTAATAACTCGTCTGTTTCTCATCCGAATAAGCTGAAATTTGGAACGTTTGTAGAGCCCATCCATACAAACATGCCTGCACGATCCGGGATGCGGTCAATGGAATGGCACGTGCACTATGGGGCGTCAAATATTCAATAAATAAACCTTTTTACGCCTACAGCAGCCAAAGGAAAGCACCCTCGGTGCTGCAAATTTATGCGCATGCGCAGATCATTAATGTCTACAAACGTAAAGGGTAGTCAAGGGACTCGAGGCAAGGCGTCCTGCTGAAAATGGGTCCTCAAATTTGCATTGCACCCTATGGAATTTTGGGCGCGAAAACGTAAAAACCCTAATAACTCCATCAGTTTGCAACAGACAGGCGCGTTTTTTATAGGGTTTATAGGTCTTAGGGAGGTACATTTCCGTGCCAAATTGTATGGCGCTGCATGCAGTAGAAGCAAAGATATAAGGACTGGAAATGCGTCCCTAGGTCTCGCCTGCTGAACAAAGAGATTAAAATTCACTAAAGGTGACCTTCACCGATCGAGCTGAAACTAGCACCAAACATTGTCCTAGTACCATAGTACATAAAACAATATTTGTCAGAAAATTCGGACTGTGCGTTAGTAAGTTATTAGGGGTCAAACATTAGCAAATATCAACTTTCAGGGGCCATAACTCGAAAAAGGGGCGATAAGAAATTTTGGGCACTTGGCCCCAGGGAGTCATTGGTCCAGACCTTTCGTCTGGCACCAGTTTCATCCCGATCGGTGAAGGTCACATTAGGCTCAAACTTGCAGTCCAAAGTTGGTAGGGAATGTCTGAAACTTTGACCCCTAATAACTCGTCTGTTTCTCATCCGAATAAGCTGAAATTTGGAACGTTTGTAGAGCCCATCCATACAAACATGCCTGCACGATCCGGGATGCGGTCAATGGAATGGCACGTGCACTATGGGGCGTCAAAAATTCAATAAATAAACATTTTTACGCCTACAGCAGCCAAAGGAAAGCACCCTCGGTGCTGCAAATTTATGCGCATGCGCAGATCATTAATGTCTACAAACGTAAAGGGTAGTCAAGGGACTCGAGGCAAGGCGTCCTGCTGAAAATGGGTCCTCAAATTTGCATTGCACCCTATGGAATTTTGGGCGCGAAAACGTAAAAACCCTAATAACTCCATCAGTTTGCAACAGACAGGCGCACTTTTTATAGGGTTTATAGGTCTTAGGGAGGTACATTTCCGTGCCAAATTGTATGGCGCTGCATGCAGTAGAAGCAAAGATATAAGGACTGGAAATGCGTCCCTAGGTCTCGCCTGCTGAACAAAGAGATTAAAAGTCACTAAAGGTGACCTTCACCGATCGAGCTGAAACTAGCACCAAACATTGTCCTAGTACCATAGTACATAAAACAATATTTGTCAGAAAATTCGGACTGTGCGTTAGTAAGTTATTAGGGGTCAAACATTAGCAAATATCAACTTTCAGGGGCCATAACTCGAAAAAGGGGCGATAAGAAATTTTGGGCACTTGGCCCCAGGGAGTCATTGGTCCAGACCTTTCGTCTGGCACCAGTTTCATCCCGATCGGTGAAGGTCACATTAGGCTCAAACTTGCAGTCCAAAGTTGGTAGGGAATGTCTGAAACTTTGACCCCTAATAACTCGTCTGTTTCTCATCCGAATAAGCTGAAATTTGGAACGTTTGTAGAGCCCATCCATACAAACATGCCTGCATGATCCGGGATGCGGTCAATGGAATGGCACGTGCACTATGGGGCGTCAAAAATTCAATAAATAAACCTTTTTACGCCTACAGCAGCCAAAGGAAAGCACCCTCGGTGCTGCAAATTTATGCGCATGCGCAGATCATTAATGTCTACAAACGTAAAGGGTAGTCAAGGGACTCGAGGCAAGGCGTCCTGCTGAAAATGGGTCCTCAAATTTGCATTGCACCCTATGGAATTTTGGGCGCGAAAACGTAAAAACCCTAATAACTCCATCAGTTTGCAACAGACAGGCGCGCTTTTTATAGGGTTTATAGGTCTTAGGGAGGTACATTTCCGTGCCAAATTGTATGGCGCTGCATGCAGTAGAAGCAAAGATATAAGGACTGGAAATGCGTCCCTAGGTCTCGCCTGCTGAACAAAGAGATTAAAAGTCACTAAAGGTGACCTTCACCGATCGAGCTGAAACTAGCACCAAACATTGTCCTAGTACCATAGTACATAAAACAATATTTGTCAGAAAATTCGGACTGTGCGTTAGTAAGTTATTAGGGGTCAAACATTAGCAAATATCAACTTTCAGGGGCCATAACTCGAAAAAGGGGCGATAAGGAATTTTGGGCACTTGGCCCCAGGGAGTCATTGGTCCAGACCTTTCGTCTGGCACCAGTTTCATCCCGATCGGTGAAGGTCACATTAGGCTCAAACTTGCAGTCCAAAGTTGGTAGGGAATGTCTGAAACTTTGACCCCTAATAACTCGTCTGTTTCTCATCCGAATAAGCTGAAATTTGGAACGTTTGTAGAGCCCATCCATACAAACATGCCTGCACGATCCGGGATGCGGTCAATGGAATGGCACGTGCACTATGGGGCGTCAAAAATTCAATAAATAAACCTTTTTACGCCTACAGCAGCCAAAGGAAAGCACCCTCGGTGCTGCAAATTTATGCGCATGCGCAGATCATTAATGTCTACAAACGTAAAGGGTAGTCAAGGGACTCGAGGCAAGGCGTCCTGCTGAAAATGGGTCCTCAAATTTGCATTGCACCCTATGGAATTTTGGGCGCGAAAACGTAAAAACCCTAATAACTCCATCAGTTTGCAACAGACAGGCGCGCTTTTTATAGGGTTTATAGGTCTTAGGGAGATACATTTCCGTGCCAAATTGTATGGCGCTGCATGCAGTAGAAGCAAAGATATAAGGACTGGAAATGCGTCCCTAGGTCTCGCCTGCTGAACAAAGAGATTAAAAGTCACTAAAGGTGACCTTCACCGATCGAGCTGAAACTAGCACCAAACATTGTCCTAGTACCATAGTACATAAAACAATATTTGTCAGAAAATTTGGACTGTGCGTTAGTAAGTTATTAGGGGTCAAACATTAGCAAATATCAACTTTCAGGGGCCATAACTCGAAAAAGGGGCGATAAGAAATTTTGGGCACTTGGCCCCAGGGAGTCATTGGTCCAGACCTTTCGTCTGGCACCAGTTTCATCCCGATCGGTGAAGGTCACATTAGGCTCAAACGTGCAGTCCAAAGTTGGTAGGGAATGTCTGAAACTTTGACCCCTAATAACTCGTCTGTTTCTCATCCGAATAAGCTGAAATTTGGAACGTTTGTAGAGCCCATCCATACAAACATGCCTGCACGATCCGGGATGCGGTCAATGGAATGGCACGTGCACTATGGGGCGTCAAAAATTCAATAAATAAACCTTTTTACGCCTACAGCAGCCAAAGGAAAGCACCCTCGGTGCTGCAAATTTATGCGCATGCGCAGATCATTAATGTCTACAAACGTAAAGGGTAGTCAAGGGACTCGAGGCAAGGCGTCCTGCTGAAAATGGGTCCTCAAATTTGCATTGCACCCTATGGAATTTTGGGCGCGAAAACGTAAAAACCCTAATAACTCCATCAGTTTGCAACAGACAGGCGCGCTTTTTATAGGGTTTATAGGTCTTAGGGAGGTACATTTCCGTGCCAAATTGTATGGCGCTGCATGCAGTAGAAGTAAAGATATAAGGACTGGAAATGCGTCCCTAGGTCTCGCCTGCTGAACAAAGAGATTAAAAGTCACTAAAGGTGACCTTCACCGATCGAGCTGAAACTAGCACCAAACATTGTCCTAGTACCATAGTACATAAAACAATATTTGTCAGAAAATTCGGACTGTGCGTTAGTAAGTTATTAGGGGTCAAACATTAGCAAATATCAACTTTCAGGGGCCATAACTCGAAAAAGGGGCGATAAGAAATTTTGGGCACTTGGCCCCAGGGAGTCATTGGTCCAGACCTTTCGTCTGGCACCAGTTTCATCCCGATCGGTGAAGGTCACATTAGGCTCAAACTTGCAGTCCAAAGTTGGTAGGGAATGTCTGAAACTTTGACCCCTAATAACTCGTCTGTTTCTCATCCGAATAAGCTGAAATTTGGAACGTTTGTAGAGCCCATCCATACAAACATGCCTGCAGGATCCGGGATGCGGTCAATGGAATGGCACGTGCACTATGGGGCGTCAAAAATTCAATAAATAAACCTTTTTACGCCTACAGCAGCCAAAGGAAAGCACCCTCGGTGCTGCAAATTTATGCGCATGCGCAGATCATTAATGTCTACAAACGTAAAGGGTAGTCAAGGGACTCGAGGCAAGGCGTCCTGCTGAAAATGGGTCCTCAAATTTGCATTGCACCCTATGGAATTTTGGGCGCGAAAACGTAAAAACCCTAATAACTCCATCAGTTTGCAACAGACAGGCGCGCTTTTTATAGGGTTTATAGGTCTTAGGGAGGTACATTTCCGTGCCAAATTGTATGGCGCTGCATGCAGTAGAAGCAAAGATATAAGGACTGGAAATGCGTCCCTAGGTCTCGCCTGCTGAACAAAGAGATTAAAAGTCACTAAAGGTGACCTTCACCGATCGAGCTGAAACTAGCACCAAACATTGTCCTAGTACCATAGTACATAAAACAATATTTGTCAGAAAATTCGGACTGTGCGTTAGTAAGTTATTAGGGGTCAAACATTAGCAAATATCAACTTTCAGGGGCCATAACTCGAAAAAGGGGCGATAAGAAATTTTGGGCACTGGGCCCCAGGGAGTCATTGGTCCAGACCTTTCGTCTGGCACCAGTTTCATCCCGATCGGTGAAGGTCACATTAGGCTCAAACGTGCAGTCCAAAGTTGGTAGGGAATGTCTGAAACTTTGACCCCTAATAACTCGTCTGTTTCTCATCCGAATAAGCTGAAATTTGGAACGTTTGTAGAGCCCATCCATACAAACATGCCTGCACGATCCGGGATGCGGTCAATGGAATGGCACGTGCACTATGGGGCGTCAAAAATTCAATAAATAAACCTTTTTACGCCTACAGCAGCCAAAGGAAAGCACCCTCGGTGCTGCAAATTTATGCGCATGCGCAGATCATTAATGTCTACAAACGTAAAGGGTAGTCAAGGGACTCGAGGCAAGGCGTCCTGCTGAAAATGGGTCCTCAAATTTGCATTGCACCCTATGGAATTTTGGGCGCGAAAACGTAAAAACCCTAATAACTCCATCAGTTTGCAACAGACAGGCGCGCTTTTTATAGGGTTTATAGGTCTTAGGGAGGTACATTTCCGTGCCAAATTGTATGGCGCTGCATGCAGTAGAAGCAAAGATATAAGGACTGGAAATGCGTCCCTAGGTCTCGCCTGCTGAACAAAGAGATTAAAAGTCACTAAAGGTGACCTTCACCGATCGAGCTGAAACTAGCACCAAACATTGTCCTAGTACCATAGTACATAAAACAATATTTGTCAGAAAATTCGGACTGTGCGTTAGTAAGTTATTAGGGGTCAAACATTAGCAAATATCAACTTTCAGGGGCCATAACTCGAAAAAGGGGCGATAAGAAATTTTGGGCACTTGGCCCCAGGGAGTCATTGGTCCAGACCTTTCGTCTGGCACCAGTTTCATCCCGATCGGTGAAGGTCACATTAGGCTCAAACGTGCAGTCCAAAGTTGGTAGGGAATGTCTGAAACTTTGACCCCTAATAACTCGTCTGTTTCTCATCCGAATAAGCTGAAATTTGGAACGTTTGTAGAGCCCATCCATACAAACATGCCTGCACGATCCGGGATGCGGTCAATGGAATGGCACGTGCACTATGGGGCGTCAAAAATTCAATAAATAAACCTTTTTACGCCTACAGCAGCCAAAGGAAAGCACCCTCGGTGCTGCAAATTTATGCGCATGCGCAGATCATTAATGTCTACAAACGTAAAGGGTAGTCAAGGGACTCGAGGCAAGGCGTCCTGCTGAAAATGGGTCCTCAAATTTGCATTGCACCCTATGGAATTTTGGGCGCGAAAACGTAAAAACCCTAATAACTCCATCAGTTTGCAACAGACAGGCGCGCTTTTTATAGGGTTTATAGGTCTTAGGGAGGTACATTTCCGTGCCAAATTGTATGGCGCTGCATGCAGTAGAAGCAAAGATATAAGGACTGGAAATGCGTCCCTAGGTCTCGCCTGCTGAACAAAGAGATTAAAAGTCACTAAAGGTGACCTTCACCGATCGAGCTGAAACTAGCACCAAACATTGTCCTAGTACCATAGTACATAAAACAATATTTGTCAGAAAATTCGGACTGTGCGTTAGTAAGTTATTAGGGGTCAAACATTAGCAAATATCAACTTTCAGGGGCCATAACTCGAAAAAGGGGCGATAAGAAATTTTGGGCACTTGGCCCCAGGGAGTCATTGGTCCAGACCTTTCGTCTGGCACCAGTTTCATCCCGATCGGTGAAGGTCACATTAGGCTCAAACGTGCAGTCCAAAGTTGGTAGGGAATGTCTGAAACTTTGACCCCTAATAACTCGTCTGTTTCTCATCCGAATAAGCTGAAATTTGGAACGTTTGTAGAGCCCATCCATACAAACATGCCTGCACGATCCGGGATGCGGTCAATGGAATGGCACGTGCACTATGGGGCGTCAAAATTCAATAAATAAACCTTTTTACGCCTACAGCAGCCAAAGGAAAGCACCCTCGGTGCTGCAAATTTATGCGCATGCGCAGATCATTAATGTCTACAAACGTAAAGGGTAGTCAAGGGACTCGAGGCAAGGCGTCCTGCTGAAAATGGGTCCTCAAATTTGCATTGCACCCTATGGAATTTTGGGCGCGAAAACGTAAAAACCCTAATAACTCCATCAGTTTGCAACAGACAGGCGCGCTTTTTATAGGGTTTATAGGTCTTAGGGAGGTACATTTCCGTGCCAAATTGTATGGCGCTGCATGCAGTAGAAGCAAAGATATAAGGACTGGAAATGCGTCCCTAGGTCTCACCTGCTGAACAAAGAGATTAAAAGTCACTAAAGGTGACCTTCACCGATCGAGCTGAAACTAGCACCAAACATTGTCCTAGTACCATAGTACATAAAACAATATTTGTCAGAAAATTCGGACTGTGCGTTAGTAAGTTATTAGGGGTCAAACATTAGCAAATATCAACTTTCAGGGGCCATAACTCGAAAAAGGGGCGATAAGAAATTTTGGGCACTTGGCCCCAGGGAGTCATTGGTCCAGACCTTTCGTCTGGCACCAGTTTCATCCCGATCGGTGAAGGTCACATTAGGCTCAAACTTGCAGTCCAAAGTTGGTAGGGAATGTCTGAAACTTTGACCCCTAATAACTCGTCTGTTTCTCATCCGAATAAGCTGAAATTTGGAACGTTTGTAGAGCCCATCCATACAAACATGCCTGCATGATCCGGGATGCGGTCAATGGAATGGCACGTGCACTATGGGGCGTCAAAAATTCAATAAATAAACCTTTTTACGCCTACAGCAGCCAAAGGAAAGCACCCTCGGTGCTGCAAATTTATGCGCATGCGCAGATCATTAATGTCTACAAACGTAAAGGGTAGTCAAGGGACTCGAGGCAAGGCGTCCTGCTGAAAATGGGTCCTCAAATTTGCATTGCACCCTATGGAATTTTGGGCGCGAAAACGTAAAAACCCTAATAACTCCATCAGTTTGCAACAGACAGGCGCGCTTTTTATAGGGTTTATAGGTCTTAGGGAGGTACATTTCCGTGCCAAATTGTATGGCGCTGCATGCAGTAGAAGCAAAGATATAAGGACTGGAAATGCGTCCCTAGGTCTCGCCTGCTGAACAAAGAGATTAAAAGTCACTAAAGGTGACCTTCACCGATCGAGCTGAAACTAGCACCAAACATTGTCCTAGTACCATAGTACATAAAACAATATTTGTCAGAAAATTCGGACTGTGCGTTAGTAAGTTATTAGGGGTCAAACATTAGCAAATATCAACTTTCAGGGGCCATAACTCGAAAAAGGGGCGATAAGAAATTTTGGGCACTTGGCCCCAGGGAGTCATTGGTCCAGACCTTTCGTCTGGCACCAGTTTCATCCCGATCGGTGAAGGTCACATTAGGCTCAAACGTGCAGTCCAAAGTTGGTAGGGAATGTCTGAAACTTTGACCCCTAATAACTCGTCTGTTTCTCATCCGAATAAGCTGAAATTTGGAACGTTTGTAGAGCCCATCCATACAAACATGCCTGCACGATCCGGGATGCGGTCAATGGAATGGCACGTGCACTATGGGGCGTCAAAAATTCAATAAATAAACCTTTTTACGCCTACAGCAGCCAAAGGAAAGCACCCTCGGTGCTGCAAATTTATGCGCATGCGCAGATCATTAATGTCTACAAACGTAAAGGGTAGTCAAGGGACTCGAGGCAAGGCGTCCTGCTGAAAATGGGTCCTCAAATTTGCATTGCACCCTATGGAATTTTGGGCGCGAAAACGTAAAAACCCTAATAACTCCATCAGTTTGCAACAGACAGGCGCACTTTTTATAGGGTTTATAGGTCTTAGGGAGGTACATTTCCGTGCCAAATTGTATGGCGCTGCATGCAGTAGAAGCAAAGATATAAGGACTGGAAATGCGTCCCTAGGTCTCGCCTGCTGAACAAAGAGATTAAAAGTCACTAAAGGTGACCTTCACCGATCGAGCTGAAACTAGCACCAAACATTGTCCTAGTACCATAGTACATAAAACAATATTTGTCAGAAAATTCGGACTGTGCGTTAGTAAGTTATTAGGGGTCAAACATTAGCAAATATCAACTTTCAGGGGCCATAACTCGAAAAAGGGGCGATAAGAAATTTTGGGCACTTGGCCCCAGGGAGTCATTGGTCCAGACCTTTCGTCTGGCACCAGTTTCATCCCGATCGGTGAAGGTCACATTAGGCTCAAACGTGCAGTCCAAAGTTGGTAGGGAATGTCTGAAACTTTGACCCCTAATAACTCGTCTGTTTCTCATCCGAATAAGCTGAAATTTGGAACGTTTGTAGAGCCCATCCATACAAACATGCCTGCATGATCCGGGATGCGGTCAATGGAATGGCACGTGCAGTATGGGGCGTCAAATATTCAATAAATAAACCTTTTTACGCCTACAGCAGCCAAAGGAAAGCACCCTCGGTGCTGCAAATTTATGCGCATGCGCAGATCATTAATGTCTACAAACGTAAAGGGTAGTCAAGGGACTCGAGGCAAGGCGTCCTGCTAAAAATGGGTCCTCAAATTTGCATTGCACCCTATGGAATTTTGGGCGCGAAAACGTAAAAACCCTAATAACTCCATCAGTTTGCAACAGACAGGCGCGCTTTTTATAGGGTTTATAGGTCTTAGGGAGGTACATTTCCGTGCCAAATTGTATGGCGCTGCATGCAGTAGAAGCAAAGATATAAGGACTGGAAATGCGTCCCTAGGTCTCGCCTGCTGAACAAAGAGATTAAAAGTCACTAAAGGTGACCTTCACCGATCGAGCTGAAACTAGCACCAAACATTGTCCTAGTACCATAGTACATAAAACAATATTTGTCAGAAAATTCGGACTGTGCGTTAGTAAGTTATTAGGGGTCAAACATTAGCAAATATCAACTTTCAGGGGCCATAACTCGAAAAAGGGGCGATAAGAAATTTTGGGCACTTGGCCCCAGGGAGTCATTGGTCCAGACCTTTCGTCTGGCACCAGTTTCATCCCGATCGGTGAAGGTCACATTAGGCTCAAACGTGCAGTCCAAAGTTGGTAGGGAATGTCTGAAACTTTGACCCCTAATAACTCGTCTGTTTCTCATCCGAATAAGCTGAAATTTGGAACGTTTGTAGAGCCCATCCATACAAACATGCCTGCACGATCCGGGATGCGGTCAATGGAATGGCACGTGCACTATGGGGCGTCAAAAATTCAATAAATAAACCTTTTTACGCCTACAGCAGCCAAAGGAAAGCACCCTCGGTGCTGCAAATTTATGCGCATGCGCAGATCATTAATGTCTACAAACGTAAAGGGTAGTCAAGGGACTCGAGGCAAGGCGTCCTGCTGAAAATGGGTCCTCAAATTTGCATTGCACCCTATGGAATTTTGGGCGCGAAAACGTAAAAACCCTAATAACTCCATCAGTTTGCAACAGACAGGCGCGCTTTTTATAGGGTTTATAGGTCTTAGGGAGGTACATTTCCGTGCCAAATTGTATGGCGCTGCATGCAGTAGAAGCAAAGATATAAGGACTGGAAATGCGTCCCTAGGTCTCGCCTGCTGAACAAAGAGATTAAAAGTCACTAAAGGTGACCTTCACCGATCGAGCTGAAACTAGCACCAAACATTGTCCTAGTACCATAGTACATAAAACAATATTTGTCAGAAAATTCGGACTGTGCGTTAGTAAGTTATTAGGGGTCAAACATTAGCAAATATCAACTTTCAGGGGCCATAACTCGAAAAAGGGGCGATAAGAAATTTTGGGCACTTGGCCCCAGGGAGTCATTGGTCCAGACCTTTCGTCTGGCACCAGTTTCATCCCGATCGGTGAAGGTCACATTAGGCTCAAACTTGCAGTCCAAAGTTGGTAGGGAATGTCTGAAACTTTGACCCCTAATAACTCGTCTGTTTCTCATCCGAATAAGCTGAAATTTGGAACGTTTGTAGAGCCCATCCATACAAACATGCCTGCACGATCCGGGATGCGGTCAATGGAATGGCACGTGCACTATGGGGCGTCAAAAATTCAATAAATAAACCTTTTTACGCCTACAGCAGCCAAAGGAAAGCACCCTCGGTGCTGCAAATTTATGCGCATGCGCAGATCATTAATGTCTACAAACGTAAAGGGTAGTCAAGGGACTCGAGGCAAGGCGTCCTGCTGAAAATGGGTCCTCAAATTTGCATTGCACCCTATGGAATTTTGGGCGCGAAAACGTAAAAACCCTAATAACTCCATCAGTTTGCAACAGACAGGCGCGCTTTTTATAGGGTTTATAGGTCTTAGGGAGGTACATTTCCGTGCCAAATTGTATGGCGCTGCATGCAGTAGAAGCAAAGATATAAGGACTGGAAATGCGTCCCTAGGTCTCGCCTGCTGAACAAAGAGATTAAAAGTCACTAAAGGTGACCTTCACCGATCGAGCTGAAACTAGCACCAAACATTGTCCTAGTACCATAGTACATAAAACAATATTTGTCAGAAAATTCGGACTGTGCGTTAGTAAGTTATTAGGGGTCAAACATTAGCAAATATCAACTTTCAGGGGCCATAACTCGAAAAAGGGGCGATAAGAAATTTTGGGCACTTGGCCCCAGGGAGTCATTGGTCCAGACCTTTCGTCTGGCACCAGTTTCATCCCGATCGGTGAAGGTCACATTAGGCTCAAACGTGCAGTCCAAAGTTGGTAGGGAATGTCTGAAACTTTGACCCCTAATAACTCGTCTGTTTCTCATCCGAATAAGCTGAAATTTGGAACGTTTGTAGAGCCCATCCATACAAACATGCCTGCACGATCCGGGATGCGGTCAATGGAATGGCACGTGCACTATGGGGCGTCAAAAATTCAATAAATAAACCTTTTTACGCCTACAGCAGCCAAAGGAAAGCACCCTCGGTGCTGCAAATTTATGCGCATGCGCAGATCATTAATGTCTACAAACGTAAAGGGTAGTCAAGGGACTCGAGGCAAGGCGTCCTGCTATAAAAAGGGTCCTCAAATTTGCATTGCACCCTATGGAATTTTGGGCGCGAAAACGTAAAAACCCTAATAACTCCATCAGTTTGCAACAGACAGGCGCGCTTTTTATAGGGTTTATAGGTCTTAGGGAGGTACATTTCCGTGCCAAATTGTATGGCGCTGCATGCAGTAGAAGCAAAGATATAAGGACTGGAAATGCGTCCCTAGGTCTCGCCTGCTGAACAAAGAGATTAAAAGTCACTAAAGGTGACCTTCACCGATCGAGCTGAAACTAGCACCAAACATTGTCCTAGTACCATAGTACATAAAACAATATTTGTCAGAAAATTCGGACTGTGCGTTAGTAAGTTATTAGGGGTCAAACATTAGCAAATATCAACTTTCAGGGGCCATAACTCGAAAAAAGGGCGATAAGAAATTTTGGGCACTTGGCCCCAGGGAGTCATTGGTCCAGACCTTTCGTCTGGCACCAGTTTCATCCCGATCGGTGAAGGTCACATTAGGCTCAAACTTGCAGTCCAAAGTTGGTAGGGAATGTCTGAAACTTTGACCCCTAATAACTCGTCTGTTTCTCATCCGAATAAGCTGAAATTTGGAACGTTTGTAGAGCCCATCCATACAAACATGCCTGCACGATCCGGGATGCGGTCAATGGAATGGCACGTGCACTATGGGGCGTCAAAAATTCAATAAATAAACCTTTTTACGCCTACAGCAGCCAAAGGAAAGCACCCTCGGTGCTGCAAATTTATGCGCATGCGCAGATCATTAATGTCTACAAACGTAAAGGGTAGTCAAGGGACTCGAGGCAAGGCGTCCTGCTGAAAATGGGTCCTCAAATTTGCATTGCACCCTATGGAATTTTGGGCGCGAAAACGTAAAAACCCTAATAACTCCATCAGTTTGCAACAGACAGGCGCGCTTTTTATAGGGTTTATAGGTCTTAGGGAGGTACATTTCCGTGCCAAATTGTATGGCGCTGCATGCAGTAGAAGCAAAGATATAAGGACTGGAAATGCGTCCCTAGGTCTCGCCTGCTGAACAAAGAGATTAAAAGTCACTAAAGGTGACCTTCACCGATCGAGCTGAAACTAGCACCAAACATTGTCCTAGTACCATAGTACATAAAACAATATTTGTCAGAAAATTCGGACTGTGCGTTAGTAAGTTATTAGGGGTCAAACATTAGCAAATATCAACTTTCAGGGGCCATAACTCGAAAAAGGGGCGATAAGAAATTTTGGGCACTTGGCCCCAGGGAGTCATTGGTCCAGACCTTTCGTCTGGCACCAGTTTCATCCCGATCGGTGAAGGTCACATTAGGCTCAAACGTGCAGTCCAAAGTTGGTAGGGAATGTCTGAAACTTTGACCCCTAATAACTCGTCTGTTTCTCATCCGAATAAGCTGAAATTTGGAACGTTTGTAGAGCCCATCCATACAAACATGCCTGCACGATCCGGGATGCGGTCAATGGAATGGCACGTGCACTATGGGGCGTCAAAAATTCAATAAATAAACCTTTTTACGCCTACAGCAGCCAAAGGAAAGCACCCTCGGTGCTGCAAATTTATGCGCATGCGCAGATCATTAATGTCTACAAACGTAAAGGGTAGTCAAGGGACTCGAGGCAAGGCGTCCTGCTGAAAATGGGTCCTCAAATTTGCATTGCACCCTATGGAATTTTGGGCGCGAAAACGTAAAAACCCTAATAACTCCATCAGTTTGCAACAGACAGGCGCGCTTTTTATAGGGTTTATAGGTCTTAGGGAGGTACATTTCCGTGCCAAATTGTATGGCGCTGCATGCAGTAGAAGCAAAGATATAAGGACTGGAAATGCGTCCCTAGGTCTCGCCTGCTGAACAAAGAGATTAAAAGTCACTAAAGGTGACCTTCACCGATCGAGCTGAAACTAGCACCAAACATTGTCCTAGTACCATAGTACATAAAACAATATTTGTCAGAAAATTCGGACTGTGCGTTAGTAAGTTATTAGGGGTCAAACATTAGCAAATATCAACTTTCAGGGGCCATAACTCGAAAAAGGGGCGATAAGAAATTTTGGGCACTTGGCCCCAGGGAGTCATTGGTCCAGACCTTTCGTCTGGCACCAGTTTCATCCCGATCGGTGAAGGTCACATTAGGCTCAAACTTGCAGTCCAAAGTTGGTAGGGAATGTCTGAAACTTTGACCCCTAATAACTCGTCTGTTTCTCATCCGAATAAGCTGAAATTTGGAACGTTTGTAGAGCCCATCCATACAAACATGCCTGCACGATCCGGGATGCGGTCAATGGAATGGCACGTGCACTATGGGGCGTCAAAAATTCAATAAATAAACCTTTTTACGCCTACAGCAGCCAAAGGAAAGCACCCTCGGTGCTGCAAATTTATGCGCATGCGCAGATCATTAATGTCTACAAACGTAAAGGGTAGTCAAGGGACTCGAGGCAAGGCGTCCTGCTGAAAATGGGTCCTCAAATTTGCATTGCACCCTATGGAATTTTGGGCGCGAAAACGTAAAAACCCTAATAACTCCATCAGTTTGCAACAGACAGGCGCGCTTTTTATAGGGTTTATAGGTCTTAGGGAGGTACATTTCCGTGCCAAATTGTATGGCGCTGCATGCAGTAGAAGCAAAGATATAAGGACTGGAAATGCGTCCCTAGGTCTCGCCTGCTGAACAAAGAGATTAAAAGTCACTAAAGGTGACCTTCACCGATCGAGCTGAAACTAGCACCAAACATTGTCCTAGTACCATAGTACATAAAACAATATTTGTCAGAAAATTCGGACTGTGCGTTAGTAAGTTATTAGGGGTCAAACATTAGCAAATATCAACTTTCAGGGGCCATAACTCGAAAAAGGGGCGATAAGAAATTTTGGGCACTTGGCCCCAGGGAGTCATTGGTCCAGACCTTTCGTCTGGCACCAGTTTCATCCCGATCGGTGAAGGTCACATTAGGCTCAAACGTGCAGTCCAAAGTTGGTAGGGAATGTCTGAAACTTTGACCCCTAATAACTCGTCTGTTTCTCATCCGAATAAGCTGAAATTTGGAACGTTTGTAGAGCCCATCCATACAAACATGCCTGCACGATCCGGGATGCGGTCAATGGAATGGCACGTGCACTATGGGGCGTCAAAAATTCAATAAATAAACCTTTTTACGCCTACAGCAGCCAAAGGAAAGCACCCTCGGTGCTGCAAATTTATGCGCATGCGCAGATCATTAATGTCTACAAACGTAAAGGGTAGTCAAGGGACTCGAGGCAAGGCGTCCTGCTGAAAATGGGTCCTCAAATTTGCATTGCACCCTATGGAATTTTGGGCGCGAAAACGTAAAAACCCTAATAACTCCATCAGTTTGCAACAGACAGGCGCGCTTTTTATAGGGTTTATAGGTCTTAGGGAGGTACATTTCCGTGCCAAATTGTATGGCGCTGCATGCAGTAGAAGCAAAGATATAAGGACTGGAAATGCGTCCCTAGGTCTCACCTGCTGAACAAAGAGATTAAAAGTCACTAAAGGTGACCTTCACCGATCGAGCTGAAACTAGCACCAAACATTGTCCTAGTACCATAGTACATAAAACAATATTTGTCAGAAAATTCGGACTGTGCGTTAGTAAGTTATTAGGGGTCAAACATTAGCAAATATCAACTTTCAGGGGCCATAACTCGAAAAAGGGGCGATAAGAAATTTTGGGCACTTGGCCCCAGGGAGTCATTGGTCCAGACCTTTCGTCTGGCACCAGTTTCATCCCGATCGGTGAAGGTCACATTAGGCTCAAACTTGCAGTCCAAAGTTGGTAGGGAATGTCTGAAACTTTGACCCCTAATAACTCGTCTGTTTCTCATCCGAATAAGCTGAAATTTGGAACGTTTGTAGAGCCCATCCATACAAACATGCCTGCATGATCCGGGATGCGGTCAATGGAATGGCACGCGCACTATGGGGCGTCAAAAATTCAATAAATAAACCTTTTTACGCCTACAGCAGCCAAAGGAAAGCACCCTCGGTGCTGCAAATTTATGCGCATGCGCAGATCATTAATGTCTACAAACGTAAAGGGTAGTCAAGGGACTCGAGGCAAGGCGTCCTGCTGAAAATGGGTCCTCAAATTTGCATTGCACCCTATGGAATTTTGGGCGCGAAAACGTAAAAACCCTAATAACTCCATCAGTTTGCAACAGACAGGCGCGCTTTTTATAGGGTTTATAGGTCTTAGGGAGGTACATTTCCGTGCCAAATTGTATGGCGCTGCATGCAGTAGAAGCAAAGATATAAGGACTGGAAATGCGTCCCTAGGTCTCGCCTGCTGAACAAAGAGATTAAAAGTCACTAAAGGTGACCTTCACCGATCGAGCTGAAACTAGCACCAAACATTGTCCTAGTACCATAGTACATAAAACAATATTTGTCAGAAAATTCGGACTGTGCGTTAGTAAGTTATTAGGGGTCAAACATTAGCAAATATCAACTTTCAGGGGCCATAACTCGAAAAAGGGGCGTTAAGAAATTTTGGGCACTTGGCCCCAGGGAGTCATTGGTCCAGACCTTTCGTCTGGCACCAGTTTCATCCCGATCGGTGAAGGTCACATTAGGCTCAAACGTGCAGTCCAAAGTTGGTAGGGAATGTCTGAAACTTTGACCCCTAATAACTCGTCTGTTTCTCATCCGAATAAGCTGAAATTTGGAACGTTTGTAGAGCCCATCCATACAAACATGCCTGCACGATCCGGGATGCGGTCAATGGAATGGCACGTGCACTATGGGGCGTCAAAAATTCAATAAATAAACCTTTTTACGCCTACAGCAGCCAAAGGAAAGCACCCTCGGTGCTGCAAATTTATGCGCATGCGCAGATCATTAATGTCTACAAACGTAAAGGGTAGTCAAGGGACTCGAGGCAAGGCGTCCTGCTGAAAATGGGTCCTCAAATTTGCATTGCACCCTATGGAATTTTGGGCGCGAAAACGTAAAAACCCTAATAACTCCATCAGTTTGCAACAGACAGGCGCGCTTTTTATAGGGTTTATAGGTCTTAGGGAGGTACATTTCCGTGCCAAATTGTATGGCGCTGCATGCAGTAGAAGCAAAGATATAAGGACTGGAAATGCGTCCCTAGGTCTCGCCTGCTGAACAAAGAGATTAAAAGTCACTAAAGGTGACCTTCACCGATCGAGCTGAAACTAGCACCAAACATTGTCCTAGTACCATAGTACATAAAACAATATTTGTCAGAAAATTCGGACTGTGCGTTAGTAAGTTATTAGGGGTCAAACATTAGCAAATATCAACTTTCAGGGGCCATAACTCGAAAAAGGGGCGATAAGAAATTTTGGGCACTTGGCCCCAGGGAGTCATTGGTCCAGACCTTTCGTCTGGCACCAGTTTCATCCCGATCGGTGAAGGTCACATTAGGCTCAAACTTGCAGTCCAAAGTTGGTAGGGAATGTCTGAAACTTTGACCCCTAATAACTCGTCTGTTTCTCATCCGAATAAGCTGAAATTTGGAACGTTTGTAGAGCCCATCCATACAAACATGCCTGCACGATCCGGGATGCGGTCAATGGAATGGCACGTGCACTATGGGGCGTCAAAAATTCAATAAATAAACCTTTTTACGCCTACAGCAGCCAAAGGAAAGCACCCTCGGTGCTGCAAATTTATGCGCATGCGCAGATCATTAATGTCTACAAACGTAAAGGGTAGTCAAGGGACTCGAGGCAAGGCGTCCTGCTGAAAATGGGTCCTCAAATTTGCATTGCACCCTATGGAATTTTGGGCGCGAAAACGTAAAAACCCTAATAACTCCATCAGTTTGCAACAGACAGGCGCGCTTTTTATAGGGTTTATAGGTCTTAGGGAGGTACATTTCCGTGCCAAATTGTATGGCGCTGCATGCAGTAGAAGCAAAGATATAAGGACTGGAAATGCGTCCCTAGGTCTCGCCTGCTGAACAAAGAGATTAAAAGTCACTAAAGGTGACCTTCACCGATCGAGCTGAAACTAGCACCAAACATTGTCCTAGTACCATAGTACATAAAACAATATTTGTCAGAAAATTCGGACTGTGCGTTAGTAAGTTATTAGGGGTCAAACATTAGCAAATATCAACTTTCAGGGGCCATAACGCGAAAAAGGGGCGATAAGAAATTTTGGGCACTTGGCCCCAGGGAGTCATTGGTCCAGACCTTTCGTCTGGCACCAGTTTCATCCCGATCGGTGAAGGTCACATTAGGCTCAAACGTGCAGTCCAAAGTTGGTAGGGAATGTCTGAAACTTTGACCCCTAATAACTCGTCTGTTTCTCATCCGAATAAGCTGAAATTTGGAACGTTTGTAGAGCCCATCCATACAAACATGCCTGCAGGATCCGGGATGCGGTCAATGGAATGGCACGTGCACTATGGGGCGTCAAAAATTCAATAAATAAACCTTTTTACGCCTACAGCAGCCAAAGGAAAGCACCCTCGGTGCTGCAAATTTATGCGCATGCGCAGATCATTAATGTCTACAAACGTAAAGGGTAGTCAAGGGACTCGAGGCAAGGCGTCCTGCTGAAAATGGGTCCTCAAATTTGCATTGCACCCTATGGAATTTTGGGCGCGAAAACGTAAAAACCCTAATAACTCCATCAGTTTGCAACAGACAGGCGCGCTTTTTATAGGGTTTATAGGTCTTAGGGAGGTACATTTCCGTGCCAAATTGTATGGCGCTGCATGCAGTAGAAGCAAAGATATAAGGACTGGAAATGCGTCCCTAGGTCTCGCCTGCTGAACAAAGAGATTAAAAGTCACTAAAGGTGACCTTCACCGATCGAGCTGAAACTAGCACCAAACATTGTCCTAGTACCATAGTACATAAAACAATATTTGTCAGAAAATTCGGACTGTGCGTTAGTAAGTTATTAGGGGTCAAACATTAGCAAATATCAACTTTCAGGGGCCATAACTCGAAAAAGGGGCGATAAGAAATTTTGGGCACTTGGCCCCAGGGAGTCATTGGTCCAGACCTTTCGTCTGGCACCAGTTTCATCCCGATCGGTGAAGGTCACATTAGGCTCAAACTTGCAGTCCAAAGTTGGTAGGGAATGTCTGAAACTTTGACCCCTAATAACTCGTCTGTTTCTCATCCGAATAAGCTGAAATTTGGAACGTTTGTAGAGCCCATCCATACAAACATGCCTGCATGATCCGGGATGCGGTCAATGGAATGGCACGTGCACTATGGGGCGTCAAAAATTCAATAAATAAACCTTTTTACGCCTACAGCAGCCAAAGGAAAGCACCCTCGGTGCTGCAAATTTATGCGCATGCGCAGATCATTAATGTCTACAAACGTAAAGGGTAGTCAAGGGACTCGAGGCAAGGCGTCCTGCTGAAAATGGGTCCTCAAATTTGCATTGCACCCTATGGAATTTTGGGCGCGAAAACGTAAAAACCCTAATAACTCCATCAGTTTGCAACAGACAGGCGCGCTTTTTATAGGGTTTATAGGTCTTAGGGAGGTACATTTCCGTGCCAAATTGTATGGCGCTGCATGCAGTAGAAGCAAAGATATAAGGACTGGAAATGCGTCCCTAGGTCTCGCCTGCTGAACAAAGAGATTAAAAGTCACTAAAGGTGACCTTCACCGATCGAGCTGAAACTAGCACCAAACATTGTCCTAGTTCCATAGTACATAAAACAATATTTGTCAGAAAATTCGGACTGTGCGTTAGTAAGTTATTAGGGGTCAAACATTAGCAAATATCAACTTTCAGGGGCCATAACTCGAAAAAGGGGCGATAAGAAATTTTGGGCACTTGGCCCCAGGGAGTCATTGGTCCAGACCTTTCGTCTGGCACCAGTTTCATCCCGATCGGTGAAGGTCACATTAGGCTCAAACGTGCAGTCCAAAGTTGGTAGGGAATGTCTGAAACTTTGACCCCTAATAACTCGTCTGTTTCTCATCCGAATAAGCTGAAATTTGGAACGTTTGTAGAGCCTATCCATACAAACATGCCTGCACGATCCGGGATGCGGTCAATGGAATGGCACGTGCACTATGGGGCGTCAAAAATTCAATAAATAAACCTTTTTACGCCTACAGCAGCCAAAGGAAAGCACCCTCGGTGCTGCAAATTTATGCGCATGCGCAGATCATTAATGTCTACAAACGTAAAGGGTAGTCAAGGGACTCGAGGCAAGGCGTCCTGCTGAAAATGGGTCCTCAAATTTGCATTGCACCCTATGGAATTTTGGGCGCGAAAACGTAAAAACCCTAATAACTCCATCAGTTTGCAACAGACAGGCGCGCTTTTTATAGGGTTTATAGGTCTTAGGGAGGTACATTTCCGTGCCAAATTGTATGGCGCTGCATGCAGTAGAAGCAAAGATATAAGGACTGGAAATGCGTCCCTAGGTCTCGCCTGCTGAACAAAGAGATTAAAAGTCACTAAAGGTGACCTTCACCGATCGAGCTGAAACTAGCACCAAACATTGTCCTAGTACCATAGTACATAAAACAATATTTGTCAGAAAATTCGGACTGTGCGTTAGTAAGTTATTAGGGGTCAAACATTAGCAAATATCAACTTTCAGGGGCCATAACTCGAAAAAGGGGCGATAAGAAATTTTGGGCACTTGGCCCCAGGGAGTCATTGGTCCAGACCTTTCGTCTGGCACCAGTTTCATCCCGATCGGTGAAGGTCACATTAGGCTCAAACTTGCAGTCCAAAGTTGGTAGGGAATGTCTGAAACTTTGACCCCTAATAACTCGTCTGTTTCTCATCCGAATAAGCTGAAATTTGGAACGTTTGTAGAGCCCATCCATACAAACATGCCTGCACGATCCGGGATGCGGTCAATGGAATGGCACGTGCACTATGGGGCGTCAAAAATTCAATAAATAAACATTTTTACGCCTACAGCAGCCAAAGGAAAGCACCCTCGGTGCTGCAAATTTATGCGCATGCGCAGATCATTAATGTCTACAAACGTAAAGGGTAGTCAAGGGACTCGAGGCAAGGCGTCCTGCTGAAAATGGGTCCTCAAATTTGCATTGCACCCTATGGAATTTTGGGCGCGAAAACGTAAAAACCCTAATAACTCCATCAGTTTGCAACAGACAGGCGCGCTTTTTATAGGGTTTATAGGTCTTAGGGAGGTACATTTCCGTGCCAAATTGTATGGCGCTGCATGCAGTAGAAGCAAAGATATAAGGACTGGAAATGCGTCCCTAGGTCTCGCCTGCTGAACAAAGAGATTAAAAGTCACTAAAGGTGACCTTCACCGATCGAGCTGAAACTAGCACCAAACATTGTCCTAGTACCATAGTACATAAAACAATATTTGTCAGAAAATTCGGACTGTGCGTTAGTAAGTTATTAGGGGTCAAACATTAGCAAATATCAACTTTCAGGGGCCATAACTCGAAAAAGGGGCGATAAGAAATTTTGGGCACTTGGCCCCAGGGAGTCATTGGTCCAGACCTTTCGTCTGGCACCAGTTTCATCCCGATCGGTGAAGGTCACATTAGGCTCAAACGTGCAGTCCAAAGTTGGTAGGGAATGTCTGAAACTTTGCCCCCTAATAACTCGTCTGTTTCTCATCCGAATAAGCTGAAATTTGGAACGTTTGTAGAGCCCATCCATACAAACATGCCTGCACGATCCGGGATGCGGTCAATGGAATGGCACGTGCACTATGGGGCGTCAAAAATTCAATAAATAAACCTTTTTACGCCTACAGCAGCCAAAGGAAAGCACCCTCGGTGCTGCAAATTTATGCGCATGCGCAGATCATTAATGTCTACAAACGTAAAGGGTAGTCAAGGGACTCGAGGCAAGGCGTCCTGCTGAAAATGGGTCCTCAAACTTGCATTGCACCCTATGGAATTTTGGGCGCGAAAACGTAAAAACCCTAATAACTCCATCAGTTTGCAACAGACAGGCGCGCTTTTTATAGGGTTTATAGGTCTTAGGGAGGTACATTTCCGTGCCAAATTGTATGGCGCTGCATGCAGTAGAAGCAAAGATATAAGGACTGGAAATGCGTCCCTAGGTCTCGCCTGCTGAACAAAGAGATTAAAAGTCACTAAAGGTGACCTTCACCGATCGAGCTGAAACTAGCACCAAACATTGTCCTAGTACCATAGTACATAAAACAATATTTGTCAGAAAATTCGGACTGTGCGTTAGTAAGTTATTAGGGGTCAAACATTAGCAAATATCAACTTTCAGGGGCCATAACTCGAAAAAGGGGCGATAAGAAATTTTGGGCACTTGGCCCCAGGGAGTCATTGGTCCAGACCTTTCGTCTGGCACCAGTTTCATCCCGATCGGTGAAGGTCACATTAGGCTCAAACTTGCAGTCCAAAGTTGGTAGGGAATGTCTGAAACTTTGACCCCTAATAACTCGTCTGTTTCTCATCCGAATAAGCTGAAATTTGGAACGTTTGTAGAGCCCATCCATACAAACATGCCTGCACGATCCAGGATGCGGTCAATGGAATGGCACGTGCACTATGGGGCGTCAAAAATTCAATAAATAAACCTTTTTACGCCTACAGCAGCCAAAGGAAAGCACCCTCGGTGCTGCAAATTTATGCGCATGCGCAGATCATTAATGTCTACAAACGTAAAGGGTAGTCAAGGGACTCGAGGCAAGGCGTCCTGCTGAAAATGGGTCCTCAAATTTGCATTGCACCCTATGGAATTTTGGGCGCGAAAACGTAAAAACCCTAATAACTCCATCAGTTTGCAACAGACAGGCGCGCTTTTTATAGGGTTTATAGGTCTTAGGGAGGTACATTTCCGTGCCAAATTGTATGGCGCTGCATGCAGTAGAAGCAAAGATATAAGGACTGGAAATGCGTCCCTAGGTCTCGCCTGCTGAACAAAGAGATTAAAA
Organism: Anodontia alba; assembly: GCA_964016985.1. Classification (NCBI taxonomy): domain Eukaryota; kingdom Metazoa; phylum Mollusca; class Bivalvia; order Lucinida; family Lucinidae; genus Anodontia; species Anodontia alba. The sequence goes on from OZ024829.1 coordinate 18,875,504, forward strand.
GTCACTAAAGGTGACCTTCACCGATCGAGCTGAAACTAGCACCAAACATTGTCCTAGTACCATAGTACATAAAACAATATTTGTCAGAAAATTCGGACTGTGCGTTAGTAAGTTATTAGGGGTCAAACATTAGCAAATATCAACTTTCAGGGGCCATAACTCGAAAAAGGGGCGATAAGAAATTTTGGGCACTTGGCCCCAGGGAGTCATTGGTCCAGACCTTTCGTCTGGCACCAGTTTCATCCCGATCGGTGAAGGTCACATTAGGCTCAAACGTGCAGTCCAAAGTTGGTAGGGAATGTCTGAAACTTTGACCCCTAATAACTCGTCTGTTTCTCATCCGAATAAGCTGAAATTTGGAACGTTTGTAGAGCCCATCCATACAAACATGCCTGCACGATCCGGGATGCGGTCAATGGAATGGCACGTGCACTATGGGGCGTCAAAAATTCAATAAATAAACCTTTTTACGCCTACAGCAGCCAAAGGAAAGCACCCTCGGTGCTGCAAATTTATGCGCATGCGCAGATCATTAATGTCTACAAACGTAAAGGGTAGTCAAGGGACTCGAGGCAAGGCGTCCTGCTGAAAATGGGTCCTCAAATTTGCATTGCACCCTATGGAATTTTGGGCGCGAAAACGTAAAAACCCTAATAACTCCATCAGTTTGCAACAGACAGGCGCGCTTTTTATAGGGTTTATAGGTCTTAGGGAGGTACATTTCCGTGCCAAATTGTATGGCGCTGCATGCAGTAGAAGCAAAGATATAAGGACTGGAAATGCGTCCCTAGGTCTCGCCTGCTGAACAAAGAGATTAAAAGTCACTAAAGGTGACCTTCACCGATCGAGCTGAAACTAGCACCAAACATTGTCCTAGTACCATAGTACATAAAACAATATTTGTCAGAAAATTCGGACTGTGCGTTAGTAAGTTATTAGGGGTCAAACATTAGCAAATATCAACTTTCAGGGGCCATAACTCGAAAAAGGGGCGATAAGAAATTTTGGGCACTTGGCCCCAGGGAGTCATTGGTCCAGACCTTTCGTCTGGCACCAGTTTCATCCCGATCGGTGAAGGTCACATTAGGCTCAAACGTGCAGTCCAAAGTTGGTAGGGAATGTCTGAAACTTTGACCCCTAATAACTCGTCTGTTTCTCATCCGAATAAGCTGAAATTTGGAACGTTTGTAGAGCCTATCCATACAAACATGCCTGCATGATCCGGGATGCGGTCAATGGAAAGGCACGTGCACTATGGGGCGTCAAAAATTCAATAAATAAACATTTTTACGCCTACAGCAGCCAAAGGAAAGCACCCTCGGTGCTGCAAATTTATGCGCATGCGCAGATCATTAATGTCTACAAACGAAAAGGGTAGTCAAGGGACTCGAGGCAAGGCGTCCTGCTGAAAATGGGTCCTCAAATTTGCATTGCACCCTATGGAATTTTGGGCGCGAAAACGTAAAAACCCTAATAACTCCATCAGTTTGCAACAGACAGGCGCGCTTTTTATAGGGTTTATAGGTCTTAGGGAGGTACATTTCCGTGCCAAATTGTATGGCGCTGCATGCAGTAGAAGCAAAGATATAAGGACTGGAAATGCGTCCCTAGGTCTCGCCTGCTGAACAAAGAGATTAAAAGTCACTAAAGGTGACCTTCACCGATCGAGCTGAAACTAGCACCAAACATTGTCCTAGTACCATAGTACATAAAACAATATTTGTCAGAAAATTCGGACTGTGCGTTAGTAAGTTATTAGGGGTCAAACATTAGCAAATATCAACTTTCAGGGGCCATAACTCGAAAAAGGGGCGATAAGAAATTTTGGGCACTTGGCCCCAGGGAGTCATTGGTCCAGACCTTTCGTCTGGCACCAGTTTCATCCCGATCGGTGAAGGTCACATTAGGCTCAAACTTGCAGTCCAAAGTTGGTAGGGAATGTCTGAAACTTTGACCCCTAATAACTCGTCTGTTTCTCATCCGAATAAGCTGAAATTTGGAACGTTTGTAGAGCCCATCCATACAAACATGCCTGCACGATCCGGGATGCGGTCAATGGAATGGCACGTGCACTATGGGGCGTCAAAAATTCAATAAATAAACCTTTTTACGCCTACAGCAGCCAAAGGAAAGCACCCTCGGTGCTGCAAATTTATGCGCATGCGCAGATCATTAATGTCTACAAACGTAAAGGGTAGTCAAGGGACTCGAGGCAAGGCGTCCTGCTGAAAATGGGTCCTCAAATTTGCATTGCACCCTATGGAATTTTGGGCGCGAAAACGTAAAAACCCTAATAACTCCATCAGTTTGCAACAGACAGGCGCGCTTTTTATAGGGTTTATAGGTCTTAGGGAGGTACATTTCCGTGCCAAATTGTATGGCGCTGCATGCAGTAGAAGCAAAGATATAAGGACTGGAAATGCGTCCCTAGGTCTCGCCTGCTGAACAAAGAGATTAAAAGTCACTAAAGGTGACCTTCACCGATCGAGCTGAAACTAGCACCAAACATTGTCCTAGTACCATAGTACATAAAACAATATTTGTCAGAAAATTCGGACTGTGCGTTAGTAAGTTATTAGGGGTCAAACATTAGCAAATATCAACTTTCAGGGGCCATAACTCGAAAAAGGGGCGATAAGAAATTTTGGGCACTTGGCCCCAGGGAGTCATTGGTCCAGACCTTTCGTCTGGCACCAGTTTCATCCCGATCGGTGAAGGTCACATTAGGCTCAAACTTGCAGTCCAAAGTTGGTAGGGAATGTCTGAAACTTTGACCCCTAATAACTCGTCTGTTTCTCATCCGAATAAGCTGAAATTTGGAACGTTTGTAGAGCCCATCCATACAAACATGCCTGCACGATCCGGGATGCGGTCAATGGAATGGCACGTGCACTATGGGGCGTCAAAAATTCAATAAATAAACCTTTTTACGCCTACAGCAGCCAAAGGAAAGCACCCTCGGTGCTGCAAATTTATGCGCATGCGCAGATCATTAATGTCTACAAACGTAAAGGGTAGTCAAGGGACTCGAGGCAAGGCGTCCTGCTGAAAATGGGTCCTCAAATTTGCATTGCACCCTATGGAATTTTGGGCGCGAAAACGTAAAAACCCTAATAACTCCATCAGTTTGCAACAGACAGGCGCGCTTTTTATAGGGTTTATAGGTCTTAGGGAGGTACATTTCCGTGCCAAATTGTATGGCGCTGCATGCAGTAGAAGCAAAGATATAAGGACTGGAAATGCGTCCCTAGGTCTCGCCTGCTGAACAAAGAGATTAAAAGTCACTAAAGGTGACCTTCACCGATCGAGCTGAAACTAGCACCAAACATTGTCCTAGTACCATAGTACATAAAACAATATTTGTCAGAAAATTCGGACTGTGCGTTAGTAAGTTATTAGGGGTCAAACATTAGCAAATATCAACTTTCAGGGGCCATAACTCGAAAAAGGGGCGATAAGAAATTTTGGGCACTTGGCCCCAGGGAGTCATTGGTCCAGACCTTTCGTCTGGCACCAGTTTCATCCCGATCGGTGAAGGTCACATTAGGCTCAAACGTGCAGTCCAAAGTTGGTAGGGAATGTCTGAAACTTTGACCCCTAATAACTCGTCTGTTTCTCATCCGAATAAGCTGAAATTTGGAACGTTTGTAGAGCCCATCCATACAAACATGCCTGCACGATCCGGGATGCGGTCAATGGAATGGCACGTGCACTATGGGGCGTCAAAAATTCAATAAATAAACCTTTTTACGCCTACAGCAGCCAAAGGAAAGCACCCTCGGTGCTGCAAATTTATGCGCATGCGCAGATCATTAATGTCTACAAACGTAAAGGGTAGTCAAGGGACTCGAGGCAAGGCGTCCTGCTGAAAATGGGTCCTCAAATTTGCATTGCACCCTATGGAATTTTGGGCGCGAAAACGTAAAAACCCTAATAACTCCATCAGTTTGCAACAGACAGGCGCGCTTTTTATAGGGTTTATAGGTCTTAGGGAGGTACATTTCCGTGCCAAATTGTATGGCGCTGCATGCAGTAGAAGCAAAGATATAAGGACTGGAAATGCGTCCCTAGGTCTCGCCTGCTGAACAAAGAGATTAAAAGTCACTAAAGGTGACCTTCACCGATCGAGCTGAAACTAGCACCAAACATTGTCCTAGTACCATAGTACATAAAACAATATTTGTCAGAAAATTCGGACTGTGCGTTAGTAAGTTATTAGGGGTCAAACATTAGCAAATATCAACTTTCAGGGGCCATAACTCGAAAAAGGGGCGATAAGAAATTTTGGGCACTTGGCCCCAGGGAGTCATTGGTCCAGACCTTTCGTCTGGCACCAGTTTCATCCCGATCGGTGAAGGTCACATTAGGCTCAAACTTGCAGTCCAAAGTTGGTAGGGAATGTCTGAAACTTTGACCCCTAATAACTCGTCTGTTTCTCATCCGAATAAGCTGAAATTTGGAACGTTTGTAGAGCCCATCCATACAAACATGCCTGCAGGATCCGGGATGCGGTCAATGGAATGGCACGTGCACTATGGGGCGTCAAAAATTCAATAAATAAACCTTTTTACGCCTACAGCAGCCAAAGGAAAGCACCCTCGGTGCTGCAAATTTATGCGCATGCGCAGATCATTAATGTCTACAAACGTAAAGGGTAGTCAAGGGACTCGAGGCAAGGCGTCCTGCTGAAAATGGGTCCTCAAATTTGCATTGCACCCTATGGAATTTTGGGCGCGAAAACGTAAAAACCCTAATAACTCCATCAGTTTGCAACAGACAGGCGCGCTTTTTATAGGGTTTATAGGTCTTAGGGAGGTACATTTCCGTGCCAAATTGTATGGCGCTGCATGCAGTAGAAGCAAAGATATAAGGACTGGAAATGCGTCCCTAGGTCTCGCCTGCTGAACAAAGAGATTAAAAGTCACTAAAGGTGACCTTCACCGATCGAGCTGAAACTAGCACCAAACATTGTCCTAGTACCATAGTACATAAAACAATATTTGTCAGAAAATTCGGACTGTGCGTTAGTAAGTTATTAGGGGTCAAACATTAGCAAATATCAACTTTCAGGGGCCATAACTCGAAAAAGGGGCGATAAGAAATTTTGGGCACTTGGCCCCAGGGAGTCATTGGTCCAGACCTTTCGTCTGGCACCAGTTTCATCCCGATCGGTGAAGGTCACATTAGGCTCAAACTTGCAGTCCAAAGTTGGTAGGGAATGTCTGAAACTTTGACCCCTAATAACTCGTCTGTTTCTCATCCGAATAAGCTGAAATTTGGAACGTTTGTAGAGCCCATCCATACAAACATGCCTGCACGATCCGGGATGCGGTCAATGGAATGGCACGTGCACTATGGGGCGTCAAAAATTCAATAAATAAACCTTTTTACGCCTACAGCAGCCAAAGGAAAGCACCCTCGGTGCTGCAAATTTATGCGCATGCGCAGATCATTAATGTCTACAAACGTAAAGGGTAGTCAAGGGACTCGAGGCAAGGCGTCCTGCTGAAAATGGGTCCTCAAATTTGCATTGCACCCTATGGAATTTTGGGCGCGAAAACGTAAAAACCCTAATAACTCCATCAGTTTGCAACAGACAGGCGCGCTTTTTATAGGGTTTATAGGTCTTAGGGAGGTACATTTCCGTGCCAAATTGTATGGCGCTGCATGCAGTAGAAGCAAAGATATAAGGACTGGAAATGCGTCCCTAGGTCTCGCCTGCTGAACAAAGAGATTAAAAGTCACTAAAGGTGACCTTCACCGATCGAGCTGAAACTAGCACCAAACATTGTCCTAGTACCATAGTACATAAAACAATATTTGTCAGAAAATTCGGACTGTGCGTTAGTAAGTTATTAGGGGTCAAACATTAGCAAATATCAACTTTCAGGGGCCATAACTCGAAAAAGGGGCGATAAGAAATTTTGGGCACTTGGCCCCAGGGAGTCATTGGTCCAGACCTTTCGTCTGGCACCAGTTTCATCCCGATCGGTGAAGGTCACATTAGGCTCAAACGTGCAGTCCAAAGTTGGTAGGGAATGTCTGAAACTTTGACCCCTAATAACTCGTCTGTTTCTCATCCGAATAAGCTGAAATTTGGAACGTTTGTAGAGCCCATCCATACAAACATGCCTGCACGATCCGGGATGCGGTCAATGGAATGGCACGTGCACTATGGGGCGTCAAAAATTCAATAAATAAACCTTTTTACGCCTACAGCAGCCAAAGGAAAGCACCCTCGGTGCTGCAAATTTATGCGCATGCGCAGATCATTAATGTCTACAAACGTAAAGGGTAGTCAAAGGACTCGAGGCAAGGCGTCCTGCTGAAAATGGGTCCTCAAATTTGCATTGCACCCTATGGAATTTTGGGCGCGAAAACGTAAAAACCCTAATAACTCCATCAGTTTGCAACAGACAGGCGCGCTTTTTATAGGGTTTATAGGTCTTAGGGAGGTACATTACCGTGCCAAATTGTATGGCGCTGCATGCAGTAGAAGCAAAGATATAAGGACTGGAAATGCGTCCCTAGGTCTCGCCTGCTGAACAAAGAGATTAAAAGTCACTAAAGGTGACCTTCACCGATCGAGCTGAAACTAGCACCAAACATTGTCCTAGTACCATAGTACATAAAACAATATTTGTCAGAAAATTCGGACTGTGCGTTAGTAAGTTATTAGGGGTCAAACATTAGCAAATATCAACTTTCAGGGGCCATAACTCGAAAAAGGGGCGATAAGAAATTTTGGGCACTTGGCCCCAGGGAGTCATTGGTCCAGACCTTTCGTCTGGCACCAGTTTCATCCCGATCGGTGAAGGTCACATTAGGCTCAAACTTGCAGTCCAAAGTTGGTAGGGAATGTCTGAAACTTTGACCCCTAATAACTCGTCTGTTTCTCATCCGAATAAGCTGAAATTTGGAACGTTTGTAGAGCCCATCCATACAAACATGCCTGCACGATCCGGGATGCGGTCAATGGAATGGCACGTGCACTATGGGGCGTCAAAAATTCAATAAATAAACCTTTTTACGCCTACAGCAGCCAAAGGAAAGCACCCTCGGTGCTGCAAATTTATGCGCATGCGCAGATCATTAATGTCTACAAACGTAAAGGGTAGTCAAGGGACTCGAGGCAAGGCGTCCTGCTGAAAATGGGTCCTCAAATTTGCATTGCACCCTATGGAATTTTGGGCGCGAAAACGTAAAAACCCTAATAACTCCATCAGTTTGCAACAGACAGGCGCGCTTTTTATAGGGTTTATAGGTCTTAGGGAGGTACATTTCCGTGCCAAATTGTATGGCGCTGCATGCAGTAGAAGCAAAGATATAAGGACTGGAAATGCGTCCCTAGGTCTCGCCTGCTGAACAAAGAGATTAAAAGTCACTAAAGGTGACCTTCACCGATCGAGCTGAAACTAGCACCAAACATTGTCCTAGTACCATAGTACATAAAACAATATTTGTCAGAAAATTCGGACTGTGCGTTAGTAAGTTATTAGGGGTCAAACATTAGCAAATATCAACTTTCAGGGGCCATAACTCGAAAAAGGGGCGATAAGAAATTTTGGGCACTTGGCCCCAGGGAGTCATTGGTCCAGACCTTTCGTCTGGCACCAGTTTCATCCCGATCGGTGAAGGTCACATTAGGCTCAAACGTGCAGTCCAAAGTTGGTAGGGAATGTCTGAAACTTTGACCCCTAATAACTCGTCTGTTTCTCATCCGAATAAGCTGAAATTTGGAACGTTTTTAGAGCCCATCCATACAAACATGCCTGCATGATCCGGGATGCGGTCAATGGAATGGCACGTGCACTATGGGGCGTCAAAAATTCAATAAATAAACCTTTTTACGCCTACAGCAGCCAAAGGAAAGCACCCTCGGTGCTGCAAATTTATGCGCATGCGCAGATCATTAATGTCTACAAACGTAAAGGGTAGTCAAGGGACTCGAGGCAAGGCGTCCTGCTGAAAATGGGTCCTCAAATTTGCATTGCACCCTATGGAATTTTGGGCGCGAAAACGTAAAAACCCTAATAACTCCATCAGTTTGCAACAGACAGGCGCGCTTTTTATAGGGTTTATAGGTCTTAGGGAGGTACATTTCCGTGCCAAATTGTATGGCGCTGCATGCAGTAGAAGCAAAGATATAAGGACTGGAAATGCGTCCCTAGGTCTCGCCTGCTGAACAAAGAGATTAAAAGTCACTAAAGGTGACCTTCACCGATCGAGCTGAAACTAGCACCAAACATTGTCCTAGTACCATAGTACATAAAACAATATTTGTCAGAAAATTCGGACTGTGCGTTAGTAAGTTATTAGGGGTCAAACATTAGCAAATATCAACTTTCAGGGGCCATAACTCGAAAAAGGGGCGATAAGAAATTTTGGGCACTTGGCCCCAGGGAGTCATTGGTCCAGACCTTTCGTCTGGCACCAGTTTCATCCCGATCGGTGAAGGTCACATTAGGCTCAAACTTGCAGTCCAAAGTTGGTAGGGAATGTCTGAAACTTTGACCCCTAATAACTCGTCTGTTTCTCATCCGAATAAGCTGAAATTTGGAACGTTTGTAGAGCCCATCCATACAAACATGCCTGCACGATCCGGGATGCGGTCAATGGAATGGCACGTGCACTATGGGGCGTCAAAAATTCAATAAATAAACCTTTTTACGCCTACAGCAGCCAAAGGAAAGCACCCTCGGTGCTGCAAATTTATGCGCATGCGCAGATCATTAATGTCTACAAACGTAAAGGGTAGTCAAGGGACTCGAGGCAAGGCGTCCTGCTGAAAATGGGTCCTCAAATTTGCATTGCACCCTATGGAATTTTGGGCGCGAAAACGTAAAAACCCTAATAACTCCATCAGTTTGCAACAGACAGGCGCGCTTTTTATAGGGTTTATAGGTCTTAGGGAGGTACATTTCCGTGCCAAATTGTATGGCGCTGCATGCAGTAGAAGCAAAGATATAAGGACTGGAAATGCGTCCCTAGGTCTCGCCTGCTGAACAAAGAGATTAAAAGTCACTAAAGGTGACCTTCACCGATCGAGCTGAAACTAGCACCAAACATTGTCCTAGTACCATAGTACATAAAACAATATTTGTCAGAAAATTCGGACTGTGCGTTAGTAAGTTATTAGGGGTCAAACATTAGCAAATATCAACTTTCAGGGGCCATAACTCGAAAAAGGGGCGATAAGAAATTTTGGGCACTTGGCCCCAGGGAGTCATTGGTCCAGACCTTTCGTCTGGCACCAGTTTCATCCCGATCGGTGAAGGTCACATTAGGCTCAAACTTGCAGTCCAAAGTTGGTAGGGAATGTCTGAAACTTTGACCCCTAATAACTCGTCTGTTTCTCATCCGAATAAGCTGAAATTTGGAACGTTTGTAGAGCCCATCCATACAAACATGCCTGCACGATCCGGGATGCGGTCAATGGAATGGCACGTGCACTATGGGGCGTCAAAAATTCAATAAATAAACCTTTTTACGCCTACAGCAGCCAAAGGAAAGCACCCTCGGTGCTGCAAATTTATGCGCATGCGCAGATCATTAATGTCTACAAACGTAAAGGGTAGTCAAGGGACTCGAGGCAAGGCGTCCTGCTGAAAATGGGTCCTCAAATTTGCATTGCACCCTATGGAATTTTGGGCGCGAAAACGTAAAAACCCTAATAACTCCATCAGTTTGCAACAGACAGGCGCGCTTTTTATAGGGTTTATAGGTCTTAGGGAGGTACATTTCCGTGCCAAATTGTATGGCGCTGCATGCAGTAGAAGCAAAGATATAAGGACTGGAAATGCGTCCCTAGGTCTCGCCTGCTGAACAAAGAGATTAAAAGTCACTAAAGGTGACCTTCACCGATCGAGCTGAAACTAGCACCAAACATTGTCCTAGTACCATAGTACATAAAACAATATTTGTCAGAAAATTCGGACTGTGCGTTAGTAAGTTATTAGGGGTCAAACATTAGCAAATATCAACTTTCAGGGGCCATAACTCGAAAAAGGGGCGATAAGAAATTTTGGGCACTTGGCCCCAGGGAGTCATTGGTCCAGACCTTTCGTCTGGCACCAGTTTCATCCCGATCGGTGAAGGTCACATTAGGCTCAAACTTGCAGTCCAAAGTTGGTAGGGAATGTCTGAAACTTTGACCCCTAATAACTCGTCTGTTTCTCATCCGAATAAGCTGAAATTTGGAACGTTTGTAGAGCCCATCCATACAAACATGCCTGCACGATCCGGGATGCGGTCAATGGAATGGCACGTGCACTATGGGGCGTCAAAAATTCAATAAATAAACCTTTTTACGCCTACAGCAGCCAAAGGAAAGCACCCTCGGTGCTGCAAATTTATGCGCATGCGCAGATCATTAATGTCTACAAACGTAAAGGGTAGTCAAGGGACTCGAGGCAAGGCGTCCTGCTGAAAATGGGTCCTCAAATTTGCATTGCACCCTATGGAATTTTGGGCGCGAAAACGTAAAAACCCTAATAACTCCATCAGTTTGCAACAGACAGGCGCGCTTTTTATAGGGTTTATAGGTCTTAGAGAGGTACATTTCCGTGCCAAATTGTATGGCGCTGCATGCAGTAGAAGCAAAGATATAAGGACTGGAAATGCGTCCCTAGGTCTCGCCTGCTGAACAAAGAGATTAAAAGTCACTAAAGGTGACCTTCACCGATCGAGCTGAAACTAGCACCAAATATTGTCCTAGTACCATAGTACATAAAACAATATTTGTCAGAAAATTCGGACTGTGCGTTAGTAAGTTATTAGGGGTCAAACATTAGCAAATATCAACTTTCAGGGGCCATAACTCGAAAAAGGGGCGATAAGAAATTTTGGGCACTTGGCCCCAGGGAGTCATTGGTCCAGACCTTTCGTCTGGCACCAGTTTCATCCCGATCGGTGAAGGTCACATTAGGCTCAAACGTGCAGTCCAAAGTTGGTAGGGAATGTCTGAAACTTTGACCCCTAATAACTCGTCTGTTTCTCATCCGAATAAGCTGAAATTTGGAACGTTTGTAGAGCCCATCCATACAAACATGCCTGCACGATCCGGGATGCGGTCGATGGAATGGCACGTGCACTATGGGGCGTCAAAAATTCAATAAATAAACCTTTTTACGCCTACAGCAGCCAAAGGAAAGCACCCTCGGTGCTGCAAATTTATGCGCATGCGCAGATCATTAATGTCTACAAACGTAAAGGGTAGTCAAGGGACTCAAGGCAAGGCGTCCTGCTGAAAATGGGTCCTCAAATTTGCATTGCACCCTATGGAATTTTGGGCGCGAAAACGTAAAAACCCTAATAACTCCATCAGTTTGCAACAGACAGGCGCGCTTTTTATAGGGTTTATAGGTCTTAGGGAGGTACATTTCCGTGCCAAATTGTATGGCGCTGCATGCAGTTGAAGCAAAGATATAAGGACTGGAAATGCGTCCCTAGGTCTCGCCTGCTGAACAAAGAGATTAAAAGTCACTAAAGGTGACCTTCACCGATCGAGCTGAAACTAGCACCAAACATTGTCCTAGTACCATAGTACATAAAACAATATTTGTCAGAAAATTCGGACTGTGCGTTAGTAAGTTATTAGGGGTCAAACATTAGCAAATATCAACTTTCAGGGGCCATAACTCGAAAAAGGGGCGATAAGAAATTTTGGGCACTTGGCCCCAGGGAGTCATTGGTCCAGACCTTTCGTCTGGCACCAGTTTCATCCCGATCGGTGAAGGTCACATTAGGCTCAAACTTGCAGTCCAAAGTTGGTAGGGAATGTCTGAAACTTTGACCCCTAATAACTCGTCTGTTTCTCATCCGAATAAGCTGAAATTTGGAACGTTTGTAGAGCCCATCCATACAAACATGCCTGCACGATCCGGGATGCGGTCAATGGAATGGCACGTGCACTATGGGGCGTCAAAAATTCAATAAATAAACCTTTTTACGCCTACAGCAGCCAAAGGAAAGCACCCTCGGTGCTGCAAATTTATGCGCATGCGCAGATCATTAATGTCTACAAACGTAAAGGGTAGTCAAGGGACTCGAGGCAAGGCGTCCTGCTGAAAATGGGTCCTCAAATTTGCATTGCACCCTATGGAATTTTGGGCGCGAAAACGTAAAAACCCTAATAACTCCATCAGTTTGCAACAGACAGGCGCGCTTTTTATAGGGTTTATAGGTCTTAGGGAGGTACATTTCCGTGCCAAATTGTATGGCGCTGCATGCAGTAGAAGCAAAGATATAAGGACTGGAAATGCGTCCCTAGGTCTCGCCTGCTGAACAAAGAGATTAAAAGTCACTAAAGGTGACCTTCACCGATCGAGCTGAAACTAGCACCAAACATTGTCCTAGTACCATAGTACATAAAACAATATTTGTCAGAAAATTCGGACTGTGCGTTAGTAAGTTATTAGGGGTCAAACATTAGCAAATATCAACTTTCAGGGGCCATAACTCGAAAAAGGGGCGATAAGAAATTTTGGGCACTTGGCCCCAGGGAGTCATTGGTCCAGACCTTTCGTCTGGCACCAGTTTCATCCCGATCGGTGAAGGTCACATTAGGCTCAAACGTGCAGTCCAAAGTTGGTAGGGAATGTCTGAAACTTTGACCCCTAATAACTCGTCTGTTTCTCATCCGAATAAGCTGAAATTTGGAACGTTTGTAGAGCCCATCCATACAAACATGCCTGCACGATCCGGGATGCGGTCAATGGAATGGCACGTGCACTATGGGGCGTCAAAAATTCAATAAATAAACCTTTTTACGCCTACAGCAGCCAAAGGAAAGCACCCTCGGTGCTGCAAATTTATGCGCATGCGCAGATCATTAATGTCTACAAACGTAAAGGGTAGTCAAGGGACTCGAGGCAAGGCGTCCTGCTGAAAATGGGTCCTCAAATTTGCATTGCACCCTATGGAATTTTGGGCGCGAAAACGTAAAAACCCTAATAACTCCATCAGTTTGCAACAGACAGGCGCGCTTTTTATAGGGTTTATAGGTCTTAGGGAGGTACATTTCCGTGCCAAATTGTATGGCGCTGCATGCAGTAGAAGCAAAGATATAAGGACTGGAAATGCGTCCCTAGGTCTCGCCTGCTGAACAAAGAGATTAAAAGTCACTAAAGGTGACCTTCACCGATCGAGCTGAAACTAGCACCAAACATTGTCCTAGTACCATAGTACATAAAACAATATTTGTCAGAAAATTCGGACTGTGCGTTAGTAAGTTATTAGGGGTCAAACATTAGCAAATATCAACTTTCAGGGGCCATAACTCGAAAAAGGGGCGATAAGAAATTTTGGGCACTTGGCCCCAGGGAGTCATTGGTCCAGACCTTTCGTCTGGCACCAGTTTCATCCCGATCGGTGAAGGTCACATTAGGCTCAAACTTGCAGTCCAAAGTTGGTAGGGAATGTCTGAAACTTTGACCCCTAATAACTCGTCTGTTTCTCATCCGAATAAGCTGAAATTTGGAACGTTTGTAGAGCCCATCCATACAAACATGCCTGCACGATCCGGGATGCGGTCAATGGAATGGCACGTGCACTATGGGGCGTCAAAAATTCAATAAATAAACCTTTTTACGCCTACAGCAGCCAAAGGAAAGCACCCTCGGTGCTGCAAATTTATGCGCATGCGCAGATCATTAATGTCTACAAACGTAAAGGGTAGTCAAGGGACTCGAGGCAAGGCGTCCTGCTGAAAATGGGTCCTCAAATTTGCATTGCACCCTATGGAATTTTGGGCGCGAAAACGTAAAAACCCTAATAACTCCATCAGTTTGCAACAGACAGGCGCGCTTTTTATAGGGTTTATAGGTCTTAGGGAGGTACATTTCCGTGCCAAATTGTATGGCGCTGCATGCAGTAGAAGCAAAGATATAAGGACTGGAAATGCGTCCCTAGGTCTCGCCTGCTGAACAAAGAGATTAAAAGTCACTAAAGGTGACCTTCACCGATCGAGCTGAAACTAGCACCAAACATTGTCCTAGTACCATAGTACATAAAACAATATTTGTCAGAAAATTCGGACTGTGCGTTAGTAAGTTATTAGGGGTCAAACATTAGCAAATATCAACTTTCAGGGGCCATAACTCGAAAAAGGGGCGATAAGAAATTTTGGGCACTTGGCCCCAGGGAGTCATTGGTCCAGACCTTTCGTCTGGCACCAGTTTCATCCCGATCGGTGAAGGTCACATTAGGCTCAAACGTGCAGTCCAAAGTTGGTAGGGAATGTCTGAAACTTTGACCCCTAATAACTCGTCTGTTTCTCATCCGAATAAGCTGAAATTTGGAACGTTTGTAGAGCCCATCCATACAAACATGCCTGCACGATCCGGGATGCGGTCAATGGAATGGCACGTGCACTATGGGGCGTCAAAAATTCAATAAATAAACCTTTTTACGCCTACAGCAGCCAAAGGAAAGCACCCTCGGTGCTGCAAATTTATGCGCATGCGCAGATCATTAATGTCTACAAACGTAAAGGGTAGTCAAGGGACTCGAGGCAAGGCGTCCTGCTGAAAATGGGTCCTCAAATTTGCATTGCACCCTATGGAATTTTGGGCGCGAAAACGTAAAAACCCTAATAACTCCATCAGTTTGCAACAGACAGGCGCGCTTTTTATAGGGTTTATAGGTCTTAGGGAGGTACATTTCCGTGCCAAATTGTATGGCGCTGCATGCAGTAGAAGCAAAGATATAAGGACTGGAAATGCGTCCCTAGGTCTCGCCTGCTGAACAAAGAGATTAAAAGTCACTAAAGGTGACCTTCACCGATCGAGCTGAAACTAGCACCAAACATTGTCCTAGTACCATAGTACATAAAACAATATTTGTCAGAAAATTCGGACTGTGCGTTAGTAAGTTATTAGGGGTCAAACATTAGCAAATATCAACTTTCAGGGGCCATAACTCGAAAAAGGGGCGCTAAGAAATTTTGGGCACTTGGCCCCAGGGAGTCATTGGTCCAGACCTTTCGTCTGGCACCAGTTTCATCCCGATCGGTGAAGGTCACATTAGGCTCAAACTTGCAGTCCAAAGTTGGTAGGGAATGTCTGAAACTTTGACCCCTAATAACTCGTCTGTTTCTCATCCGAATAAGCTGAAATTTGGAACGTTTGTAGAGCCCATCCATACAAACATGCCTGCACGATCCGGGATGCGGTCAATGGAATGGCACGTGCACTATGGGGCGTCAAATATTCAATAAATAAACCTTTTTACGCCTACAGCAGCCAAAGGAAAGCACCCTCGGTGCTGCAAATTTATGCGCATGCGCAGATCATTAATGTCTACAAACGTAAAGGGTAGTCAAGGGACTCGAGGCAAGGCGTCCTGCTGAAAATGGGTCCTCAAATTTGCATTGCACCCTATGGAATTTTGGGCGCGAAAACGTAAAAACCCTAATAACTCCATCAGTTTGCAACAGACAGGTGCGCTTTTTATAGGGTTTATAGGTCTTAGGGAGGTACATTTCCGTGCCAAATTGTATGGCGCTGCATGCAGTAGAAGCAAAGATATAAGGACTGGAAATGCGTCCCTAGGTCTCGCCTGCTGAACAAAGAGATTAAAAGTCACTAAAGGTGACCTTCACCGATCGAGCTGAAACTAGCACCAAACATTGTCCTAGTACCATAGTACATAAAACAATATTTGTCAGAAAATTCGGACTGTGCGTTAGTAAGTTATTAGGGGTCAAACATTAGCAAATATCAACTTTCAGGGGCCATAACTCGAAAAAGGGGCGATAAGAAATTTTGGGCACTTGGCCCCAGGGAGTCATTGGTCCAGACCTTTCGTCTGGCACCAGTTTCATCCCGATCGGTGAAGGTCACATTAGGCTCAAACTTGCAGTCCAAAGTTGGTAGGGAATGTCTGAAACTTTGACCCCTAATAACTCGTCTGTTTCTCATCCGAATAAGCTGAAATTTGGAACGTTTTTAGAGCCCATCCATACAAACATGCCTGCACGATCCGGGATGCGGTCAATGGAATGGCACGTGCACTATGGGGCGTCAAAAATTCAATAAATAAACCTTTTTACGCCTACAGCAGCCAAAGGAAAGCACCCTCGGTGCTGCAAATTTATGCGCATGCGCAGATCATTAATGTCTACAAACGTAAAGGGTAGTCAAGGGACTCGAGGCAAGGCGTCCTGCTGAAAATGGGTCCTCAAATTTGCATTGCACCCTATGGAATTTTGGGCGCGAAAACGTAAAAACCCTAATAACTCCATCAGTTTGCAACAGACAGGCGCGCTTTTTATAGGGTTTATAGGTCTTAGGGAGGTACATTTCCGTGCCAAATTGTATGGCGCTGCATGCAGTAGAAGCAAAGATATAAGGACTGGAAATGCGTCCCTAGGTCTCGCCTGCTGAACAAAGAGATTAAAAGTCACTAAAGGTGACCTTCACCGATCGAGCTGAAACTAGCACCAAACATTGTCCTAGTACCATAGTACATAAAACAATATTTGTCAGAAAATTCGGACTGTGCGTTAGTAAGTTATTAGGGGTCAAACATTAGCAAATATCAACTTTCAGGGGCCATAACTCGAAAAAGGGGCGATAAGAAATTTTGGGCACTTGGCCCCAGGGAGTCATTGGTCCAGACCTTTCGTCTGGCACCAGTTTCATCCCGATCGGTGAAGGTCACATTAGGCTCAAACGTGCAGTCCAAAGTTGGTAGGGAATGTCTGAAACTTTGACCCCTAATAACTCGTCTGTTTCTCATCCGAATAAGCTGAAATTTGGAACGTTTGTAGAGCCCATCCATACAAACATGCCTGCATGATCCGGGATGCGGTCAATGGAATGGCACGTGCACTATGGGGCGTCAAAAATTCAATAAATAAACCTTTTTACGCCTACAGCAGCCAAAGGAAAGCACCCTCGGTGCTGCAAATTTATGCGCATGCGCAGATCATTAATGTCTACAAACGTAAAGGGTAGTCAAGGGACTCGAGGCAAGGCGTCCTGCTGAAAATGGGTCCTCAAATTTGCATTGCACCCTATGGAATTTTGGGCGCGAAAACGTAAAAACCCTAATAACTCCATCAGTTTGCAACAGACAGGCGCGCTTTTTATAGGGTTTATAGGTCTTAGGGAGGTACATTTCCGTGCCAAATTGTATGGCGCTGCATGCAGTAGAAGCAAAGATATAAGGACTGGAAATGCGTCCCTAGGTCTCGCCTGCTGAACAAAGAGATTAAAAGTCACTAAAGGTGACCTTCACCGATCGAGCTGAAACTAGCACCAAACATTGTCCTAGTACCATAGTACATAAAACAATATTTGTCAGAAAATTCGGACTGTGCGTTAGTAAGTTATTAGGGGTCAAACATTAGCAAATATCAACTTTCAGGGGCCATAACTCGAAAAAGGGGCGATAAGAAATTTTGGGCACTTGGCCCCAGGGAGTCATTGGTCCAGACCTTTCGTCTGGCACCAGTTTCATCCCGATCGGTGAAGGTCACATTAGGCTCAAACGTGCAGTCCAAAGTTGGTAGGGAATGTCTGAAACTTTGACCCCTAATAACTCGTCTGTTTCTCATCCGAATAAGCTGAAATTTGGAACGTTTGTAGAGCCCATCCATACAAACATGCCTGCACGATCCGGGATGCGGTCAATGGAATGGCACGTGCACTATGGGGCGTCAAAAATTCAATAAATAAACCTTTTTACGCCTACAGCAGCCAAAGGAAAGCACCCTCGGTGCTGCAAATTTATGCGCATGCGCAGATCATTAATGTCTACAAACGTAAAGGGTAGTCAAGGGACTCGAGGCAAGGCGTCCTGCTGAAAATGGGTCCTCAAATTTGCATTGCACCCTATGGAATTTTGGGCGCGAAAACGTAAAAACCCTAATAACTCCATCAGTTTGCAACAGACAGGCGCGCTTTTTATAGGGTTTATAGGTCTTAGGGAGGTACATTTCCGTGCCAAATTGTATGGCGCTGCATGCAGTAGAAGCAAAGATATAAGGACTGGAAATGCGTCCCTAGGTCTCGCCTGCTGAACAAAGAGATTAAAAGTCACTAAAGGTGACCTTCACCGATCGAGCTGAAACTAGCACCAAACATTGTCCTAGTACCATAGTACATAAAACAATATTTGTCAGAAAATTCGGACTGTGCGTTAGTAAGTTATTAGGGGTCAAACATTAGCAAATATCAACTTTCAGGGGCCATAACTCGAAAAAGGGGCGATAAGAAATTTTGGGCACTTGGCCCCAGGGAGTCATTGGTCCAGACCTTTCGTCTGGCACCAGTTTCATCCCGATCGGTGAAGGTCACATTAGGCTCAAACGTGCAGTCCAAAGTTGGTAGGGAATGTCTGAAACTTTGACCCCTAATAACTCGTCTGTTTCTCATCCGAATAAGCTGAAATTTGGAACGTTTGTAGAGCCCATCCATACAAACATGCCTGCACGATCCGGGATGCGGTCAATGGAATGGCACGTGCACTATGGGGCGTCAAAAATTCAATAAATAAACCTTTTTACGCCTACAGCAGCCAAAGGAAAGCACCCTCGGTGCTGCAAATTTATGCGCATGCGCAGATCATTAATGTCTACAAACGTAAAGGGTAGTCAAGGGACTCGAGGCAAGGCGTCCTGCTGAAAATGGGTCCTCAAATTTGCATTGCACCCTATGGAATTTTGGGCGCGAAAACGTAAAAACCCTAATAACTCCATCAGTTTGCAACAGACAGGCGCGCTTTTTATAGGATTTATAGGTCTTAGGGAGATACATTTCCGTGCCAAATTGTATGGCGCTGCATGCAGTAGAAGCAAAGATATAAGGACTGGAAATGCGTCCCTAGGTCTCGCCTGCTGAACAAAGAGATTAAAAGTCACTAAAGGTGACCTTCACCGATCGAGCTGAAACTAGCACCAAACATTGTCCTAGTACCATAGTACATAAAACAATATTTGTCAGAAAATTCGGACTGTGCGTTAGTAAGTTATTAGGGGTCAAACATTAGCAAATATCAACTTTCAGGGGCCATAACTCGAAAAAGGGGCGATAAGAAATTTTGGGCACTTGGCCCCAGGGAGTCATTGGTCCAGACCTTTCGTCTGGCACCAGTTTCATCCCGATCGGTGAAGGTCACATTAGGCTCAAACTTGCAGTCCAAAGTTGGTAGGGAATGTCTGAAACTTTGACCCCTAATAACTCGTCTGTTTCTCATCCGAATAAGCTGAAATTTGGAACGTTTGTAGAGCCCATCCATACAAACATGCCTGCTCGATCCGGGATGCGGTCAATGGAATGGCACGTGCACTATGGGGCGTCAAAAATTCAATAAATAAACCTTTTTACGCCTACAGCAGCCAAAGGAAAGCACCCTCGGTGCTGCAAATTTATGCGCATGCGCAGATCATTAATGTCTACAAACGTAAAGGGTAGTCAAGGGACTCGAGGCAAGGCGTCCTGCTGAAAATGGGTCCTCAAATTTGCATTGCACCCTATGGAATTTTGGGCGCGAAAACGTAAAAACCCTAATAACTCCATCAGTTTGCAACAGACAGGCGCGCTTTTTATAGGGTTTATAGGTCTTAGGGAGGTACATTTCCGTGCCAAATTGTATGGCGCTGCATGCAGTAGAAGCAAAGATATAAGGACTGGAAATGCGTCCCTAGGTCTCGCCTGCTGAACAAAGAGATTAAAAGTCACTAAAGGTGACCTTCACCGATCGAGCTGAAACTAGCACCAAACATTGTCCTAGTACCATAGTACATAAAACAATATTTGTCAGAAAATTCGGACTGTGCGTTAGTAAGTTATTAGGGGTCAAACATTAGCAAATATCAACTTTCAGGGGCCATAACTCGAAAAAGGGGCGATAAGAAATTTTGGGCACTTGGCCCCAGGGAGTCATTGGTCCAGACCTTTCGTCTGGCACCAGTTTCATCCCGATCGGTGAAGGTCACATTAGGCTCAAACGTGCAGTCCAAAGTTGGTAGGGAATGTCTGAAACTTTGACCCCTAATAACTCGTCTGTTTCTCATCCGAATAAGCTGAAATTTGGAACGTTTGTAGAGCCCATCCATACAAACATGCCTGCACGATCCGGGATGCGGTCAATGGAATGGCACGTGCACTATGGGGCGTCAAAAATTCAATAAATAAACCTTTTTACGCCTACAGCAGCCAAAGGAAAGCACCCTCGGTGCTGCAAATTTATGCGCATGCGCAGATCATTAATGTCTACAAACGTAAAGGGTAGTCAAGGGACTCGAGGCAAGGCGTCCTGCTGAAAATGGGTCCTCAAATTTGCATTGCACCCTATGGAATTTTGGGCGCGAAAACGTAAAAACCCTAATAACTCCATCAGTTTGCAACAGACAGGCGCGCTTTTTATAGGGTTTATAGGTCTTAGGGAGGTACATTTCCGTGCCAAATTGTATGGCGCTGCATGCAGTAGAAGCAAAGATATAAGGACTGGAAATGCGTCCCTAGGTCTCGCCTGCTGAACAAAGAGATTAAAAGTCACTAAAGGTGACCTTCACCGATCGAGCTGAAACTAGCACCAAACATTGTCCTAGTACCATAGTACATAAAACAATATTTGTCAGAAAATTCGGACTGTGCGTTAGTAAGTTATTAGGGGTCAAACATTAGCAAATATCAACTTTCAGGGGCCATAACTCGAAAAAGGGGCGATAAGAAATTTTGGGCACTTGGCCCCAGGGAGTCATTGGTCCAGACCTTTCGTCTGGCACCAGTTTCATCCCGATCGGTGAAGGTCACATTAGGCTCAAACTTGCAGTCCAAAGTTGGTAGGGAATGTCTGAAACTTTGACCCCTAATAACTCGTCTGTTTCTCATCCGAATAAGCTGAAATTTGGAACGTTTGTAGAGCCCATCCATACAAACATGCCTGCACGATCCGGGATGCGGTCAATGGAATGGCACGTGCACTATGGGGCGTCAAAAATTCAATAAATAAACCTTTTTACGCCTACAGCAGCCAAAGGAAAGCACCCTCGGTGCTGCAAATTTATGCGCATGCGCAGATCATTAATGTCTACAAATGTAAAGGGTAGTCAAGGGACTCGAGGCAAGGCGTCCTGCTGAAAATGGGTCCTCAAATTTGCATTGCACCCTATGGAATTTTGGGCGCGAAAACGTAAAAACCCTAATAACTCCATCAGTTTGCAACAGACAGGCGCGCTTTTTATAGGGTTTATAGGTCTTAGGGAGGTACATTTCCGTGCCAAATTGTATGGCGCTGCATGCAGTAGAAGCAAAGATATAAGGACTGGAAATGCGTCCCTAGGTCTCGCCTGCTGAACAAAGAGATTAAAAGTCACTAAAGGTGACCTTCACCGATCGAGCTGAAACTAGCACCAAACATTGTCCTAGTACCATAGTACATAAAACAATATTTGTCAGAAAATTCGGACTGTGCGTTAGTAAGTTATTAGGGGTCAAACATTAGCAAATATCAACTTTCAGGGGCCATAACTCGAAAAAGGGGCGATAAGAAATTTTGGGCACTTGGCCCCAGGGAGTCATTGGTCCAGACCTTTCGTCTGGCACCAGTTTCATCCCGATCGGTGAAGGTCACATTAGGCTCAAACTTGCAGTCCAAAGTTGGTAGGGAATGTCTGAAACTTTGACCCCTAATAACTCGTCTGTTTCTCATCCGAATAAGCTGAAATTTGGAACGTTTGTAGAGCCCATCCATACAAACATGCCTGCACGATCCGGGATGCGGTCAATGGAATGGCACGTGCACTATGGGGCGTCAAAAATTCAATAAATAAACCTTTTTACGCCTACAGCAGCCAAAGGAAAGCACCCTCGGTGCTGCAAATTTATGCGCATGCGCAGATCATTAATGTCTACAAATGTAAAGGGTAGTCAAGGGACTCGAGGCAAGGCGTCCTGCTGAAAATGGGTCCTCAAATTTGCATTGCACCCTATGGAATTTTGGGCGCGAAAACGTAAAAACCCTAATAACTCCATCAGTTTGCAACAGACAGGCGCGCTTTTTATAGGGTTTATAGGTCTTAGGAAGGTACATTTCCGTGCCAAATTGTATGGCGCTGCATGCAGTAGAAACAAAGATATAAGGACTGGAAATGCGTCCCTAGGTCTCGCCTGCTGAACAAAGAGATTAAAAGTCACTAAAGGTGACCTTCACCGATCGAGCTGAAACTAGCACCAAACATTGTCCTAGTACCATAGTACATAAAACAATATTTGTCAGAAAATTCGGACTGTGCGTTAGTAAGTTATTAGGGGTCAAACATTAGCAAATATCAACTTTCAGGGGCCATAACTCGAAAAAGGGGCGATAAGAAATTTTGGGCACTTGGCCCCAGGGAGTCATTGGTCCAGACCTTTCGTCTGGCACCAGTTTCATCCCGATCGGTGAAGGTCACATTAGGCTCAAACTTGCAGTCCAAAGTTGGTAGGGAATGTCTGAAACTTTGACCCCTAATAACTCGTCTGTTTCTCATCCGAATAAGCTGAAATTTGGAACGTTTGTAGAGCCCATCCATACAAACATGCCTGCTCGATCCGGGATGCGGTCAATGGAATGGCACGTGCACTATGGGGCGTCAAAAATTCAATAAATAAACCTTTTTACGCCTACAGCAGCCAAAGGAAAGCACCCTCGGTGCTGCAAATTTATGCGCATGCGCAGATCATTAATGTCTACAAACGTAAAGGGTAGTCAAGGGACTCGAGGCAAGGCGTCCTGCTGAAAATGGGTCCTCAAATTTGCATTGCACCCTATGGAATTTTGGGCGCGAAAACGTAAAAACCCTAATAACTCCATCAGTTTGCAACAGACAGGCGCGCTTTTTATAGGGTTTATAGGTCTTAGGAAGGTACATTTCCGTGCCAAATTGTATGGCGCTGCATGCAGTAGAAGCAAAGATATAAGGACTGGAAATGCGTCCCTAGGTCTCGCCTGCTGAACAAAGAGATTAAAAGTCACTAAAGGTGACCTTCACCGATCGAGCTGAAACTAGCACCAAACATTGTCCTAGTACCATAGTACATAAAACAATATTTGTCAGAAAATTCGGACTGTGCGTTAGTAAGTTATTAGGGGTCAAACATTAGCAAATATCAACTTTCAGGGGCCATAACTCGAAAAAGGGGCGATAAGAAATTTTGGGCACTTGGCCCCAGGGAGTCATTGGTCCAGACCTTTCGTCTGGCACCAGTTTCATCCCGATCGGTGAAGGTCACATTAGGCTCAAACGTGCAGTCCAAAGTTGGTAGGGAATGTCTGAAACTTTGACCCCTAATAACTCGTCTGTTTCTCATCCGAATAAGCTGAAATTTGGAACGTTTGTAGAGCCCATCCATACAAACATGCCTGCATGATCCGGGATGCGGTCAATGGAATGGCACGTGCACTATGGGGCGTCAAAAATTCAATAAATAAACCTTTTTACGCCTACAGCAGCCAAAGGAAAGCACCCTCGGTGCTGCAAATTTATGCGCATGCGCAGATCATTAATGTCTACAAACGTAAAGGGTAGTCAAGGGACTCGAGGCAAGGCGTCCTGCTGAAAATGGGTCCTCAAATTTGCATTGCACCCTATGGAATTTTGGGCGCGAAAACGTAAAAACCCTAATAACTCCATCAGTTTGCAACAGACAGGCGCGCTTTTTATAGGGTTTATAGGTCTTAGGGAGGTACATTTCCGTGCCAAATTGTATGGCGCTGCATGCAGTAGAAGCAAAGATATAAGGACTGGAAATGCGTCCCTAGGTCTCGCCTGCTGAACAAAGAGATTAAAAGTCACTAAAGGTGACCTTCACCGATCGAGCTGAAACTAGCACCAAACATTGTCCTAGTACCATAGTACATAAAACAATATTTGTCAGAAAATTCGGACTGTGCGTTAGTAAGTTATTAGGGGTCAAACATTAGCAAATATCAACTTTCAGGGGCCATAACTCGAAAAAGGGGCGATAAGAAATTTTGGGCACTTGGCCCCAGGGAGTCATTGGTCCAGACCTTTCGTCTGGCACCAGTTTCATCCCGATCGGTGAAGGTCACATTAGGCTCAAACTTGCAGTCCAGAGTTGGTAGGGAATGTCTGAAACTTTGACCCCTAATAACTCGTCTGTTTCTCATCCGAATAAGCTGAAATTTGGAACGTTTGTAGAGCCCATCCATACAAACATGCCTGCACGATCCGGGATGCGGTCAATGGAATGGCACGTGCACTATGGGGCGTCAAAAATTCAATAAATAAACCTTTTTACGCCTACAGCAGCCAAAGGAAAGCACCCTCGGTGCTGCAAATTTATGCGCATGCGCAGATCATTAATGTCTACAAACGTAAAGGGTAGTCAAGGGACTCGAGGCAAGGCGTCCTGCTGAAAATGGGTCCTCAAATTTGCATTGCACCCTATGGAATTTTGGGCGCGAAAACGTAAAAACCCTAATAACTCCATCAGTTTGCAACAGACAGGCGCGCTTTTTATAGGGTTTATAGGTCTTAGGGAGGTACATTTCCGTGCCAAATTGTATGGCGCTGCATGCAGTAGAAGCAAAGATATAAGGACTGGAAATGCGTCCCTAGGTCTCGCCTGCTGAACAAAGAGATTAAAAGTCACTAAAGGTGACCTTCACCGATCGAGCTGAAACTAGCACCAAACATTGTCCTAGTACCATAGTACATAAAACAATATTTGTCAGAAAATTCGGACTGTGCGTTAGTAAGTTATTAGGGGTCAAACATTAGCAAATATCAACTTTCAGGGGCCATAACTCGAAAAAGGGGCGGTAAGAAATTTTGGGCACTTGGCCCCAGGGAGTCATTGGTCCAGACCTTTCGTCTGGCACCAGTTTCATCCCGATCGGTGAAGGTCACATTAGGCTCAAACGTGCAGTCCAAAGTTGGTAGGGAATGTCTGAAACTTTGACCCCTAATAACTCGTCTGTTTCTCATCCGAATAAGCTGAAATTTGGAACGTTTGTAGAGCCCATCCATACAAACATGCCTGCACGATCCAGGATGCGGTCAATGGAATGGCACGTGCACTATGGGGCGTCAAAAATTCAATAAATAAACCTTTTTACGCCTACAGCAGCCAAAGGAAAGCACCCTCGGTGCTGCAAATTTATGCGCATGCGCAGATCATTAATGTCTACAAACGTAAAGGGTAGTCAAGGGACTCGAGGCAAGGCGTCCTGCTGAAAATGGGTCCTCAAATTTGCATTGCACCCTATGGAATTTTGGGCGCGAAAACGTAAAAACCCTAATAACTCCATCAGTTTGCAACAGACAGGCGCGCTTTTTATAGGGTTTATAGGTCTTAGGGAGGTACATTTCCGTGCCAAATTGTATGGCGCTGCATGCAGTAGAAGCAAAGATATAAGGACTGGAAATGCGTCCCTAGGTCTCGCCTGCTGAACAAAGAGATTAAAAGTCACTAAAGGTGACCTTCACCGATCGAGCTGAAACTAGCACCAAACATTGTCCTAGTACCATAGTACATAAAACAATATTTGTCAGAAAATTCGGACTGTGCGTTAGTAAGTTATTAGGGGTCAAACATTAGCAAATATCAACTTTCAGGGGCCATAACTCGAAAAAGGGGCGATAAGAAATTTTGGGCACTTGGCCCCAGGGAGTCATTGGTCCAGACCTTTCGTCTGGCACCAGTTTCATCCCGATCGGTGAAGGTCACATTAGGCTCAAACTTGCAGTCCAAAGTTGGTAGGGAATGTCTGAAACTTTGACCCCTAATAACTCGTCTGTTTCTCATCCGAATAAGCTGAAATTTGGAACGTTTGTAGAGCCCATCCATACAAACATGCCTGCACGATCCGGGATGCGATCAATGGAATGGCACGTGCACTATGGGGCGTCAAAAATTCAATAAATAAACCTTTTTACGCCTACAGCAGCCAAAGGAAAGCACCCTCGGTGCTGCAAATTTATGCGCATGCGCAGATCATTAATGTCTACAAACGTAAAGGGTAGTCAAGGGACTCGAGGCAAGGCGTCCTGCTGAAAATGGGTCCTCAAATTTGCATTGCACCCTATGGAATTTTGGGCGCGAAAACGTAAAAACCCTAATAACTCCATCAGTTTGCAACAGACAGGCGCGCTTTTTATAGGGTTTATAGGTCTTAGGGAGGTACATTTCCGTGCCAAATTGTATGGCGCTGCATGCAGTAGAAGCAAAGATATAAGGACTGGAAATGCGTCCCTAGGTCTCGCCTGCTGAACAAAGAGATTAAAAGTCACTAAAGGTGACCTTCACCGATCGAGCTGAAACTAGCACCAAACATTGTCCTAGTACCATAGTACATAAAACAATATTTGTCAGAAAATTCGGACTGTGCGTTAGTAAGTTATTAGGGGTCAAACATTAGCAAATATCAACTTTCAGGGGCCATAACTCGAAAAAGGGGCGATAAGAAATTTTGGGCACTTGGCCCCAGGGAGTCATTGGTCCAGACCTTTCGTCTGGCACCAGTTTCATCCCGATCGGTGAAGGTCACATTAGGCTCAAACTTGCAGTCCAAAGTTGGTAGGGAATGTCTGAAACTTTGACCCCTAATAACTCGTCTGTTTCTCATCCGAATAAGCTGAAATTTGGAACGTTTGTAGAGCCCATCCATACAAACATGCCTGCATGATCCGGGATGCGGTCAATGGAATGGCACGTGCACTATGGGGCGTCAAAAATTCAATAAATAAACCTTTTTACGCCTACAGCAGCCAAAGGAAAGCACCCTCGGTGCTGCAAATTTATGCGCATGCGCAGATCATTAATGTCTACAAACGTAAAGGGTAGTCAAGGGACTCGAGGCAAGGCGTCCTGCTGAAAATGGATCCTCAAATTTGCATTGCACCCTATGGAATTTTGGGCGCGAAAACGTAAAAACCCTAATAACTCCATCAGTTTGCAACAGACAGGCGCGCTTTTTATAGGGTTTATAGGTCTTAGGGAGGTACATTTCCGTGCCAAATTGTATGGCGCTGCATGCAGTAGAAGCAAAGATATAAGGACTGGAAATGCGTCCCTAGGTCTCGCCTGCTGAACAAAGAGATTAAAAGTCACTAAAGGTGACCTTCACCGATCGAGCTGAAACTAGCACCAAACATTGTCCTAGTACCATAGTACATAAAACAATATTTGTCAGAAAATTCGGACTGTGCGTTAGTAAGTTATTAGGGGTCAAACATTAGCAAATATCAACTTTCAGGGGCCATAACTCGAAAAAGGGGCGATAAGAAATTTTGGGCACTTGGCCCCAGGGAGTCATTGGTCCAGACCTTTCGTCTGGCACCAGTTTCATCCCGATCGGTGAAGGTCACATTAGGCTCAAACTTGCAGTCCAAAGTTGGTAGGGAATGTCTGAAACTTTGACCCCTAATAACTCGTCTGTTTCTCATCCGAATAAGCTGAAATTTGGAACGTTTGTAGAGCCCATCCATACAAACATGCCTGCACGATCCGGGATGCGGTCAATGGAATGGCACGTGCACTATGGGGCGTCAAAAATTCAATAAATAAACCTTTTTACGCCTACAGCAGCCAAAGGAAAGCACCCTCGGTGCTGCAAATTTATGCGCATGCGCAGATCATTAATGTCTACAAACGTAAAGGGTAGTCAAGGGACTCGAGGCAAGGCGTCCTGCTGAAAATGGGTCCTCAAATTTGCATTGCACCCTATGGAATTTTGGGCGCGAAAACGTAAAAACCCTAATAACTCCATCAGTTTGCAACAGACAGGCGCGCTTTTTATAGGGTTTATAGGTCTTAGGGAGGTACATTTCCGTGCCAAATTGTATGGCGCTGCATGCAGTAGAAGCAAAGATATAAGGACTGGAAATGCGTCCCTAGGTCTCGCCTGCTGAACAAAGAGATTAAAAGTCACTAAAGGTGACCTTCACCGATCGAGCTGAAACTAGCACCAAACATTGTCCTAGTACCATAGTACATAAAACAATATTTGTCAGAAAATTCGGACTGTGCGTTAGTAAGTTATTAGGGGTCAAACATTAGCAAATATCAACTTTCAGGGGCCATAACTCGAAAAAGGGGCGATAAGAAATTTTGGGCACTTGGCCCCAGGGAGTCATTGGTCCAGACCTTTCGTCTGGCACCAGTTTCATCCCGATCGGTGAAGGTCACATTAGGCTCAAACGTGCAGTCCAAAGTTGGTAGGGAATGTCTGAAACTTTGACCCCTAATAACTCGTCTGTTTCTCATCCGAATAAGCTGAAATTTGGAACGTTTGTAGAGCCCATCCATACAAACATGCCTGCACGATCCGGGATGCGGTCAATGGAATGGCACGTGCACTATGGGGCGTCAAAAATTCAATAAATAAACCTTTTTACGCCTACAGCAGCCAAAGGAAAGCACCCTCGGTGCTGCAAATTTATGCGCATGCGCAGATCATTAATGTCTACAAACGTAAAGGGTAGTCAAGGGACTCGAGGCAAGGCGTCCTGCTGAAAATGGGTCCTCAAATTTGCATTGCACCCTATGGAATTTTGGGCGCGAAAACGTAAAAACCCTAATAACTCCATCAGTTTGCAACAGACAGGCGCGCTTTTTATAGGGTTTATAGGTCTTAGGGAGGTACATTTCCGTGCCAAATTGTATGGCGCTGCATGCAGTAGAAGCAAAGATATAAGGACTGGAAATGCGTCCCTAGGTCTCGCCTGCTGAACAAAGAGATTAAAAGTCACTAAAGGTGACCTTCACCGATCGAGCTGAAACTAGCACCAAACATTGTCCTAGTACCATAGTACATAAAACAATATTTGTCAGAAAATTCGGACTGTGCGTTAGTAAGTTATTAGGGGTCAAACATTAGCAAATATCAACTTTCAGGGGCCATAACTCGAAAAAGGGGCGATAAGAAATTTTGGGCACTTGGCCCCAGGGAGTCATTGGTCCAGACCTTTCGTCTGGCACCAGTTTCATCCCGATCGGTGAAGGTCACATTAGGCTCAAACTTGCAGTCCAAAGTTGGTAGGGAATGTCTGAAACTTTGACCCCTAATAACTCGTCTGTTTCTCATCCGAATAAGCTGAAATTTGGAACGTTTGTAGAGCCCATCCATACAAACATGCCTGCACGATCCGGGATGCGGTCAATGGAATGGCACGTGCACTATGGGGCGTCAAAAATTCAATAAATAAACCTTTTTACGCCTACAGCAGCCAAAGGAAAGCACCCTTGGTGCTGCAAATTTATGCGCATGCGCAGATCATTAATGTCTACAAACGTAAAGGGTAGTCAAGGGACTCGAGGCAAGGCGTCCTGCTGAAAATGGGTCCTCAAATTTGCATTGCACCCTATGGAATTTTGGGCGCGAAAACGTAAAAACCCTAATAACTCCATCAGTTTGCAACAGACAGGCGCGCTTTTTATAGGGTTTATAGGTCTTAGGGAGGTACATTTCCGTGCCAAATTGTATGGCGCTGCATGCAGTAGAAGCAAAGATATAAGGACTGGAAATGCGTCCCTAGGTCTCGCCTGCTGAACAAAGAGATTAAAAGTCACTAAAGGTGACCTTCACCGATCGAGCTGAAACTAGCACCAAACATTGTCCTAGTACCATAGTACATAAAACAATATTTGTCAGAAAATTCGGACTGTGCGTTAGTAAGTTATTAGGGGTCAAACATTAGCAAATATCAACTTTCAGGGGCCATAACTCGAAAAAGGGGCGATAAGAAATTTTGGGCACTTGGCCCCAGGGAGTCATTGGTCCAGACCTTTCGTCTGGCACCAGTTTCATCCCGATCGGTGAAGGTCACATTAGGCTCAAACGTGCAGTCCAAAGTTGGTAGGGAATGTCTGAAACTTTGACCCCTAATAACTCGTCTGTTTCTCATCCGAATAAGCTGAAATTTGGAACGTTTGTAGAGCCCATCCATACAAACATGCCTGCACGATCCGGGATGCGGTCAATGGAATGGCACGTGCACTATGGGGCGTCAAAAATTCAATAAATAAACCTTTTTACGCCTACAGCAGCCAAAGGAAAGCACCCTCGGTGCTGCAAATTTATGCGCATGCGCAGATCATTAATGTCTACAAACGTAAAGGGTAGTCAAGGGACTCGAGGCAAGGCGTCCTGCTGAAAATGGGTCCTCAAATTTGCATTGCACCCTATGGAATTTTTGGCGCGAAAACGTAAAAACCCTAATAACTCCATCAGTTTGCAACAGACAGGCGCGCTTTTTATAGAGTTTATAGGTCTTAGGGAGGTACATTTCCGTGCCAAATTGTATGGCGCTGCATGCAGTAGAAGCAAAGATATAAGGACTGGAAATGCGTCCCTAGGTCTCGCCTGCTGAACAAAGAGATTAAAAGTCACTAAAGGTGACCTTCACCGATCGAGCTGAAACTAGCACCAAACATTGTCCTAGTACCATAGTACATAAAACAATATTTGTCAGAAAATTCGGACTGTGCGTTAGTAAGTTATTAGGGGTCAAACATTAGCAAATATCAACTTTCAGGGGCCATAACTCGAAAAAGGGGCGATAAGAAATTTTGGGCACTTGGCCCCAGGGAGTCATTGGTCCAGACCTTTCGTCTGGCACCAGTTTCATCCCGATCGGTGAAGGTCACATTAGGCTCAAACTTGCAGTCCAAAGTTGGTAGGGAATGTCTGAAACTTTGACCCCTAATAACTCGTCTGTTTCTCATCCGAATAAGCTGAAATTTGGAACGTTTGTAGAGCCCATCCATACAAACATGCCTGCACGATCCGGGATGCGGTCAATGGAATGGCACGTGCACTATGGGGCGTCAAAAATTCAATAAATAAACCTTTTTACGCCTACAGCAGCCAAAGGAAAGCACCCTCGGTGCTGCAAATTTATGCGCATGCGCAGATCATTAATGTCTACAAACGTAAAGGGTAGTCAAGGGACTCGAGGCAAGGCGTCCTGCTGAAAATGGGTCCTCAAATTTGCATTGCACCCTATGGAATTTTGGGCGCGAAAACGTAAAAACCCTAATAACTCCATCAGTTTGCAACAGACAGGCGCGCTTTTTATAGGGTTTATAGGTCTTAGGGAGGTACATTTCCGTGCCAAATTGTATGGCGCTGCATGCAGTAGAAGCAAAGATATAAGGACTGGAAATGCGTCCCTAGGTCTCGCCTGCTGAACAAAGAGATTAAAAGTCACTAAAGGTGACCTTCACCGATCGAGCTGAAACTAGCACCAAACATTGTCCTAGTACCATAGTACATAAAACAATATTTGTCAGAAAATTCGGACTGTGCGTTAGTAAGTTATTAGGGGTCAAACATTAGCAAATATCAACTTTCAGGGGCCATAACTCGAAAAAGGGGCGATAAGAAATTTTGGGCACTTGGCCCCAGGGAGTCATTGGTCCAGACCTTTCGTCTGGCACCAGTTTCATCCCGATCGGTGAAGGTCACATTAGGCTCAAACGTGCAGTCCAAAGTTGGTAGGGAATGTCTGAAACTTTGACCCCTAATAACTCGTCTGTTTCTCATCCGAATAAGCTGAAATTTGGAACGTTTGTAGAGCCCATCCATACAAACATGCCTGCACGATCCGGGATGCGGTCAATGGAATGGCACGTGCACTATGGGGCGTCAAAAATTCAATAAATAAACCTTTTTACGCCTACAGCAGCCAAAGGAAAGCACCCTCGGTGCTGCAAATTTATGCGCATGCGCAGATCATTAATGTCTACAAACGTAAAGGGTAGTCAAGGGACTCGAGGCAAGGCGTCCTGCTGAAAATGGGTCCTCAAATTTGCATTGCACCCTATGGAATTTTGGGCGCGAAAACGTAAAAACCCTAATAACTCCATCAGTTTGCAACAGACAGGCGCGCTTTTTATAGGGTTTATAGGTCTTAGGGAGGTACATTTCCGTGCCAAATTGTATGGCGCTGCATGCAGTAGAAGCAAAGATATAAGGACTGGAAATGCGTTCCTAGGTCTCGCCTGCTGAACAAAGAGATTAAAAGTCACTAAAGGTGACCTTCACCGATCGAGCTGAAACTAGCACCAAACATTGTCCTAGTACCATAGTACATAAAACAATATTTGTCAGAAAATTCGGACTGTGCGTTAGTAAGTTATTAGGGGTCAAACATTAGCAAATATCAACTTTCAGGGGCCATAACTCGAAAAAGGGGCGATAAGAAATTTTGGGCACTTGGCCCCAGGGAGTCATTGGTCCAGACCTTTCGTCTGGCACCAGTTTCATCCCGATCGGTGAAGGTCACATTAGGCTCAAACTTGCAGTCCAAAGTTGGTAGGGAATGTCTGAAACTTTGACCCCTAATAACTCGTCTGTTTCTCATCCGAATAAGCTGAAATTTGGAACGTTTGTAGAGCCCATCCATACAAACATGCCTGCACGATCCGGGATGCGGTCAATGGAATGGCACGTGCACTATGGGGCGTCAAAAATTCAATAAATAAACCTTTTTACGCCTACAGCAGCCAAAGGAAAGCACCCTCGGTGCTGCTAATTTATGCGCATGCGCAGATCATTAATGTCTACAAACGTAAAGGGTAGTCAAGGGACTCGAGGCAAGGCGTCCTGCTGAAAATGGGTCCTCAAATTTGCATTGCACCCTATGGAATTTTGGGCGCGAAAACGTAAAAACCCTAATAACTCCATCAGTTTGCAACAGACAGGCGCGCTTTTTATAGGGTTTATAGGTCTTAGGGAGGTACATTTCCGTGCCAAATTGTATGGCGCTGCATGCAGTAGAAGCAAAGATATAAGGACTGGAAATGCGTCCCTAGGTCTCGCCTGCTGAACAAAGAGATTAAAAGTCACTAAAGGTGACCTTCACCGATCGAGCTGAAACTAGCACCAAACATTGTCCTAGTACCATAGTACATAAAACAATATTTGTCAGAAAATTCGGACTGTGCGTTAGTAAGTTATTAGGGGTCAAACATTAGCAAATATCAACTTTCAGGGGCCATAACTCGAAAAAGGGGCGATAAGAAATTTTGGGCACTTGGCCCCAGGGAGTCATTGGTCCAGACCTTTCGTCTGGCACCAGTTTCATCCCGATCGGTGAAGGTCACATTAGGCTCAAACGTGCAGTCCAAAGTTGGTAGGGAATGTCTGAAACTTTGACCCCTAATAACTCGTCTGTTTCTCATCCGAATAAGCTGAAATTTGGAACGTTTGTAGAGCCCATCCATACAAACATGCCTGCACGATCCGGGATGCGGTCAATGGAATGGCACGTGCACTATGGGGCGTCAAAAATTCAATAAATAAACATTTTTACGCCTACAGCAGCCAAAGGAAAGCACCCTCGGTGCTGCAAATTTATGCGCATGCGCAGATCATTAATGTCTACAAACGTAAAGGGTAGTCAAGGGACTCGAGGCAAGGCGTCCTGCTGAAAATGGGTCCTCAAATTTGCATTGCACCCTATGGAATTTTGGGCGCGAAAACGTAAAAACCCTAATA
This sequence comes from Anodontia alba, assembly GCA_964016985.1. NCBI lineage: Eukaryota > Metazoa > Mollusca > Bivalvia > Lucinida > Lucinidae > Anodontia > Anodontia alba. The sequence goes on from OZ024829.1 coordinate 18,908,960, forward strand.
ACTCCATCAGTTTGCAACAGACAGGCGCGCTTTTTATAGGGTTTATAGGTCTTAGGGAGGTACATTTCCGTGCCAAATTGTATGGCGCTGCATGCAGTAGAAGCAAAGATATAAGGACTGGAAATGCGTCCCTAGGTCTCGCCTGCTGAACAAAGAGATTAAAAGTCACTAAAGGTGACCTTCACCGATCGAGCTGAAACTAGCACCAAACATTGTCCTAGTACCATAGTACATAAAACAATATTTGTCAGAAAATTCGGACTGTGCGTTAGTAAGTTATTAGGGGTCAAACATTAGCAAATATCAACTTTCAGGGGCCATAACTCGAAAAAGGGGCGATAAGAAATTTTGGGCACTTGGCCCCAGGGAGTCATTGGTCCAGACCTTTCGTCTGGCACCAGTTTCATCCCGATCGGTGAAGGTCACATTAGGCTCAAACTTGCAGTCCAAAGTTGGTAGGGAATGTCTGAAACTTTGACCCCTAATAACTCGTCTGTTTCTCATCCGAATAAGCTGAAATTTGGAACGTTTGTAGAGCCCATCCATACAAACATGCCTGCACGATCCGGGATGCGGTCAATGGAATGGCACGTGCACTATGGGGCGTCAAAAATTCAATAAATAAACCTTTTTACGCCTACAGCAGCCAAAGGAAAGCACCCTCGGTGCTGCAAATTTATGCGCATGCGCAGATCATTAATGTCTACAAACGTAAAGGGTAGTCAAGGGACTCGAGGCAAGGCGTCCTGCTGAAAATGGGTCCTCAAATTTGCATTGCACCCTATGGAATTTTGGGCGCGAAAACGTAAAAACCCTAATAACTCCATCAGTTTGCAACAGACAGGCGCGCTTTTTATAGGGTTTATAGGTCTTAGGGAGGTACATTTCCGTGCCAAATTGTATGGCGCTGCATGCAGTAGAAGCAAAGATATAAGGACTGGAAATGCGTCCCTAGGTCTCGCCTGCTGAACAAAGAGATTAAAAGTCACTAAAGGTGACCTTCACCGATCGAGCTGAAACTAGCACCAAACATTGTCCTAGTACCATAGTACATAAAACAATATTTGTCAGAAAATTCGGACTGTGCGTTAGTAAGTTATTAGGGGTCAAACATTAGCAAATATCAACTTTCAGGGGCCATAACTCGAAAAAGGGGCGATAAGAAATTTTGGGCACTTGGCCCCAGGGAGTCATTGGTCCAGACCTTTCGTCTGGCACCAGTTTCATCCCGATCGGTGAAGGTCACATTAGGCTCAAACGTGCAGTCCAAAGTTGGTAGGGAATGTCTGAAACTTTGACCCCTAATAACTCGTCTGTTTCTCATCCGAATAAGCTGAAATTTGGAACGTTTGTAGAGCCCATCCATACAAACATGCCTGCACGATCCAGGATGCGGTCAATGGAATGGCACGTGCACTATGGGGCGTCAAAAATTCAATAAATAAACCTTTTTACGCCTACAGCAGCCAAAGGAAAGCACCCTCGGTGCTGCAAATTTATGCGCATGCGCAGATCATTAATGTCTACAAACGTAAAGGGTAGTCAAGGGACTCGAGGCAAGGCGTCCTGCTGAAAATGGGTCCTCAAATTTGCATTGCACCCTATGGAATTTTGGGCGCGAAAACGTAAAAACCCTAATAACTCCATCAGTTTGCAACAGACAGGCGCGCTTTTTATAGGGTTTATAGGTCTTAGGGAGGTACATTTCCGTGCCAAATTGTATGGCGCTGCATGCAGTAGAAGCAAAGATATAAGGACTGGAAATGCGTCCCTAGGTCTCGCCTGCTGAACAAAGAGATTAAAAGTCACTAAAGGTGACCTTCACCGATCGAGCTGAAACTAGCACCAAACATTGTCCTAGTACCATAGTACATAAAACAATATTTGTCAGAAAATTCGGACTGTGCGTTAGTAAGTTATTAGGGGTCAAACATTAGCAAATATCAACTTTCAGGGGCCATAACTCGAAAAAGGGGCGATAAGAAATTTTGGGCACTTGGCCCCAGGGAGTCATTGGTCCAGACCTTTCGTCTGGCACCAGTTTCATCCCGATCGGTGAAGGTCACATTAGGCTCAAACTTGCAGTCCAAAGTTGGTAGGGAATGTCTGAAACTTTGACCCCTAATAACTCGTCTGTTTCTCATCCGAATAAGCTGAAATTTGGAACGTTTGTAGAGCCCATCCATACAAACATGCCTGCATGATCCGGGATGCGGTCAATGGAATGGCACGTGCACTATGGGGCGTCAAAAATTCAATAAATAAACCTTTTTACGCCTACAGCAGCCAAAGGAAAGCACCCTCGGTGCTGCAAATTTATGCGCATGCGCAGATCATTAATGTCTACAAACGTAAAGGGTAGTCAAGGGACTCGAGGCAAGGCGTCCTGCTGAAAATGGGTCCTCAAATTTGCATTGCACCCTATGGAATTTTGGGCGCGAAAACGTAAAAACCCTAATAACTCCATCAGTTTGCAACAGACAGGCGCGCTTTTTATAGGGTTTATAGGTCTTAGGGAGGTACATTTCCGTGCCAAATTGTATGGCGCTGCATGCAGTAGAAGCAAAGATATAAGGACTGGAAATGCGTCCCTAGGTCTCGCCTGCTGAACAAAGAGATTAAAAGTCACTAAAGGTGACCTTCACCGATCGAGCTGAAACTAGCACCAAACATTGTCCTAGTACCATAGTACATAAAACAATATTTGTCAGAAAATTCGGACTGTGCGTTAGTAAGTTATTAGGGGTCAAACATTAGCAAATATCAACTTTCAGGGGCCATAACTCGAAAAAGGGGCGATAAGAAATTTTGGGCACTTGGCCCCAGGGAGTCATTGGTCCAGACCTTTCGTCTGGCACCAGTTTCATCCCGATCGGTGAAGGTCACATTAGGCTCAAACTTGCAGTCCAAAGTTGGTAGGGAATGTCTGAAACTTTGACCCCTAATAACTCGTCTGTTTCTCATCCGAATAAGCTGAAATTTGGAACGTTTGTAGAGCCCATCCATACAAACATGCCTGCATGATCCGGGATGCGGTCAATGGAATGGCACGTGCACTATGGGGCGTCAAAAATTCAATAAATAAACCTTTTTACGCCTACAGCAGCCAAAGGAAAGCACCCTCGGTGCTGCAAATTTATGCGCATGCGCAGATCATTAATGTCTACAAACGTAAAGGGTAGTCAAGGGACTCGAGGCAAGGCGTCCTGCTGAAAATGGATCCTCAAATTTGCATTGCACCCTATGGAATTTTGGGCGCGAAAACGTAAAAACCCTAATAACTCCATCAGTTTGCAACAGACAGGCGCGCTTTTTATAGGGTTTATAGGTCTTAGGGAGGTACATTTCCGTGCCAAATTGTATGGCGCTGCATGCAGTAGAAGCAAAGATATAAGGACTGGAAATGCGTCCCTAGGTCTCGCCTGCTGAACAAAGAGATTAAAAGTCACTAAAGGTGACCTTCACCGATCGAGCTGAAACTAGCACCAAACATTGTCCTAGTACCATAGTACATAAAACAATATTTGTCAGAAAATTCGGACTGTGCGTTAGTAAGTTATTAGGGGTCAAACATTAGCAAATATCAACTTTCAGGGGCCATAACTCGAAAAAGGGGCGATAAGAAATTTTGGGCACTTGGCCCCAGGGAGTCATTGGTCCAGACCTTTCGTCTGGCACCAGTTTCATCCCGATCGGTGAAGGTCACATTAGGCTCAAACTTGCAGTCCAAAGTTGGTAGGGAATGTCTGAAACTTTGACCCCTAATAACTCGTCTGTTTCTCATCCGAATAAGCTGAAATTTGGAACGTTTGTAGAGCCCATCCATACAAACATGCCTGCACGATCCGGGATGCGGTCAATGGAATGGCACGTGCACTATGGGGCGTCAAAAATTCAATAAATAAACCTTTTTACGCCTACAGCAGCCAAAGGAAAGCACCCTCGGTGCTGCAAATTTATGCGCATGCGCAGATCATTAATGTCTACAAACGTAAAGGGTAGTCAAGGGACTCGAGGCAAGGCGTCCTGCTGAAAATGGGTCCTCAAATTTGCATTGCACCCTATGGAATTTTGGGCGCGAAAACGTAAAAACCCTAATAACTCCATCAGTTTGCAACAGACAGGCGCGCTTTTTATAGGGTTTATAGGTCTTAGGGAGGTACATTTCCGTGCCAAATTGTATGGCGCTGCATGCAGTAGAAGCAAAGATATAAGGACTGGAAATGCGTCCCTAGGTCTCGCCTGCTGAACAAAGAGATTAAAAGTCACTAAAGGTGACCTTCACCGATCGAGCTGAAACTAGCACCAAACATTGTCCTAGTACCATAGTACATAAAACAATATTTGTCAGAAAATTCGGACTGTGCGTTAGTAAGTTATTAGGGGTCAAACATTAGCAAATATCAACTTTCAGGGGCCATAACTCGAAAAAGGGGCGATAAGAAATTTTGGGCACTTGGCCCCAGGGAGTCATTGGTCCAGACCTTTCGTCTGGCACCAGTTTCATCCCGATCGGTGAAGGTCACATTAGGCTCAAACGTGCAGTCCAAAGTTGGTAGGGAATGTCTGAAACTTTGACCCCTAATAACTCGTCTGTTTCTCATCCGAATAAGCTGAAATTTGGAACGTTTGTAGAGCCCATCCATACAAACATGCCTGCACGATCCGGGATGCGGTCAATGGAATGGCACGTGCACTATGGGGCGTCAAAAATTCAATAAATAAACCTTTTTACGCCTACAGCAGCCAAAGGAAAGCACCCTCGGTGCTGCAAATTTATGCGCATGCGCAGATCATTAATGTCTACAAACGTAAAGGGTAGTCAAGGGACTCGAGGCAAGGCGTCCTGCTGAAAATGGGTCCTCAAATTTGCATTGCACCCTATGGAATTTTGGGCGCGAAAACGTAAAAACCCTAATAACTCCATCAGTTTGCAACAGACAGGCGCGCTTTTTATAGGGTTTATAGGTCTTAGGGAGGTACATTTCCGTGCCAAATTGTATGGCGCTGCATGCAGTAGAAGCAAAGATATAAGGACTGGAAATGCGTCCCTAGGTCTCGCCTGCTGAACAAAGAGATTAAAAGTCACTAAAGGTGACCTTCACCGATCGAGCTGAAACTAGCACCAAACATTGTCCTAGTACCATAGTACATAAAACAATATTTGTCAGAAAATTCGGACTGTGCGTTAGTAAGTTATTAGGGGTCAAACATTAGCAAATATCAACTTTCAGGGGCCATAACTCGAAAAAGGGGCGATAAGAAATTTTGGGCACTTGGCCCCAGGGAGTCATTGGTCCAGACCTTTCGTCTGGCACCAGTTTCATCCCGATCGGTGAAGGTCACATTAGGCTCAAACTTGCAGTCCAAAGTTGGTAGGGAATGTCTGAAACTTTGACCCCTAATAACTCGTCTGTTTCTCATCCGAATAAGCTGAAATTTGGAACGTTTGTAGAGCCCATCCATACAAACATGCCTGCACGATCCGGGATGCGGTCAATGGAATGGCACGTGCACTATGGGGCGTCAAAAATTCAATAAATAAACCTTTTTACGCCTACAGCAGCCAAAGGAAAGCACCCTTGGTGCTGCAAATTTATGCGCATGCGCAGATCATTAATGTCTACAAACGTAAAGGGTAGTCAAGGGACTCGAGGCAAGGCGTCCTGCTGAAAATGGGTCCTCAAATTTGCATTGCACCCTATGGAATTTTGGGCGCGAAAACGTAAAAACCCTAATAACTCCATCAGTTTGCAACAGACAGGCGCGCTTTTTATAGGGTTTATAGGTCTTAGGGAGGTACATTTCCGTGCCAAATTGTATGGCGCTGCATGCAGTAGAAGCAAAGATATAAGGACTGGAAATGCGTCCCTAGGTCTCGCCTGCTGAACAAAGAGATTAAAAGTCACTAAAGGTGACCTTCACCGATCGAGCTGAAACTAGCACCAAACATTGTCCTAGTACCATAGTACATAAAACAATATTTGTCAGAAAATTCGGACTGTGCGTTAGTAAGTTATTAGGGGTCAAACATTAGCAAATATCAACTTTCAGGGGCCATAACTCGAAAAAGGGGCGATAAGAAATTTTGGGCACTTGGCCCCAGGGAGTCATTGGTCCAGACCTTTCGTCTGGCACCAGTTTCATCCCGATCGGTGAAGGTCACATTAGGCTCAAACGTGCAGTCCAAAGTTGGTAGGGAATGTCTGAAACTTTGACCCCTAATAACTCGTCTGTTTCTCATCCGAATAAGCTGAAATTTGGAACGTTTGTAGAGCCCATCCATACAAACATGCCTGCACGATCCGGGATGCGGTCAATGGAATGGCACGTGCACTATGGGGCGTCAAAAATTCAATAAATAAACCTTTTTACGCCTACAGCAGCCAAAGGAAAGCACCCTCGGTGCTGCAAATTTATGCGCATGCGCAGATCATTAATGTCTACAAACGTAAAGGGTAGTCAAGGGACTCGAGGCAAGGCGTCCTGCTGAAAATGGGTCCTCAAATTTGCATTGCACCCTATGGAATTTTTGGCGCGAAAACGTAAAAACCCTAATAACTCCATCAGTTTGCAACAGACAGGCGCGCTTTTTATAGAGTTTATAGGTCTTAGGGAGGTACATTTCCGTGCCAAATTGTATGGCGCTGCATGCAGTAGAAGCAAAGATATAAGGACTGGAAATGCGTCCCTAGGTCTCGCCTGCTGAACAAAGAGATTAAAAGTCACTAAAGGTGACCTTCACCGATCGAGCTGAAACTAGCACCAAACATTGTCCTAGTACCATAGTACATAAAACAATATTTGTCAGAAAATTCGGACTGTGCGTTAGTAAGTTATTAGGGGTCAAACATTAGCAAATATCAACTTTCAGGGGCCATAACTCGAAAAAGGGGCGATAAGAAATTTTGGGCACTTGGCCCCAGGGAGTCATTGGTCCAGACCTTTCGTCTGGCACCAGTTTCATCCCGATCGGTGAAGGTCACATTAGGCTCAAACTTGCAGTCCAAAGTTGGTAGGGAATGTCTGAAACTTTGACCCCTAATAACTCGTCTGTTTCTCATCCGAATAAGCTGAAATTTGGAACGTTTGTAGAGCCCATCCATACAAACATGCCTGCACGATCCGGGATGCGGTCAATGGAATGGCACGTGCACTATGGGGCGTCAAAAATTCAATAAATAAACCTTTTTACGCCTACAGCAGCCAAAGGAAAGCACCCTCGGTGCTGCAAATTTATGCGCATGCGCAGATCATTAATGTCTACAAACGTAAAGGGTAGTCAAGGGACTCGAGGCAAGGCGTCCTGCTGAAAATGGGTCCTCAAATTTGCATTGCACCCTATGGAATTTTGGGCGCGAAAACGTAAAAACCCTAATAACTCCATCAGTTTGCAACAGACAGGCGCGCTTTTTATAGGGTTTATAGGTCTTAGGGAGGTACATTTCCGTGCCAAATTGTATGGCGCTGCATGCAGTAGAAGCAAAGATATAAGGACTGGAAATGCGTCCCTAGGTCTCGCCTGCTGAACAAAGAGATTAAAAGTCACTAAAGGTGACCTTCACCGATCGAGCTGAAACTAGCACCAAACATTGTCCTAGTACCATAGTACATAAAACAATATTTGTCAGAAAATTCGGACTGTGCGTTAGTAAGTTATTAGGGGTCAAACATTAGCAAATATCAACTTTCAGGGGCCATAACTCGAAAAAGGGGCGATAAGAAATTTTGGGCACTTGGCCCCAGGGAGTCATTGGTCCAGACCTTTCGTCTGGCACCAGTTTCATCCCGATCGGTGAAGGTCACATTAGGCTCAAACGTGCAGTCCAAAGTTGGTAGGGAATGTCTGAAACTTTGACCCCTAATAACTCGTCTGTTTCTCATCCGAATAAGCTGAAATTTGGAACGTTTGTAGAGCCCATCCATACAAACATGCCTGCACGATCCGGGATGCGGTCAATGGAATGGCACGTGCACTATGGGGCGTCAAAAATTCAATAAATAAACCTTTTTACGCCTACAGCAGCCAAAGGAAAGCACCCTCGGTGCTGCAAATTTATGCGCATGCGCAGATCATTAATGTCTACAAACGTAAAAGGTAGTCAAGGGACTCGAGGCAAGGCGTCCTGCTGAAAATGGGTCCTCAAATTTGCATTGCACCCTAAGGAATTTTGGGCGCGAAAACGTAAAAACCCTAATAACTCCATCAGTTTGCAACAGACAGGCGCGCTTTTTATAGGGTTTATAGGTCTTAGGGAGGTACATTTCCGTGCCAAATTGTATGGCGCTGCATGCAGTAGAAGCAAAGATATAAGGACTGGAAATGCGTTCCTAGGTCTCGCCTGCTGAACAAAGAGATTAAAAGTCACTAAAGGTGACCTTCACCGATCGAGCTGAAACTAGCACCAAACATTGTCCTAGTACCATAGTACATAAAACAATATTTGTCAGAAAATTCGGACTGTGCGTTAGTAAGTTATTAGGGGTCAAACATTAGCAAATATCAACTTTCAGGGGCCATAACTCGAAAAAGGGGCGATAAGAAATTTTGGGCACTTGGCCCCAGGGAGTCATTGGTCCAGACCTTTCGTCTGGCACCAGTTTCATCCCGATCGGTGAAGGTCACATTAGGCTCAAACTTGCAGTCCAAAGTTGGTAGGGAATGTCTGAAACTTTGACCCCTAATAACTCGTCTGTTTCTCATCCGAATCAGCTGAAATTTGGAACGTTTGTAGAGCCCATCCATACAAACATGCCTGCACGATCCGGGATGCGGTCAATGGAATGGCACGTGCACTATGGGGCGTCAAAAATTCAATAAATAAACCTTTTTACGCCTACAGCAGCCAAAGGAAAGCACCCTCGGTGCTGCTAATTTATGCGCATGCGCAGATCATTAATGTCTACAAACGTAAAGGGTAGTCAAGGGACTCGAGGCAAGGCGTCCTGCTGAAAATGGGTCCTCAAATTTGCATTGCACCCTATGGAATTTTGGGCGCGAAAACGTAAAAACCCTAATAACTCCATCAGTTTGCAACAGACAGGCGCGCTTTTTATAGGGTTTATAGGTCTTAGGGAGGTACATTTCCGTGCCAAATTGTATGGCGCTGCATGCAGTAGAAGCAAAGATATAAGGACTGGAAATGCGTCCCTAGGTCTCGCCTGCTGAACAAAGAGATTAAAAGTCACTAAAGGTGACCTTCACCGATCGAGCTGAAACTAGCACCAAACATTGTCCTAGTACCATAGTACATAAAACAATATTTGTCAGAAAATTCGGACTGTGCGTTAGTAAGTTATTAGGGGTCAAACATTAGCAAATATCAACTTTCAGGGGCCATAACTCGAAAAAGGGGCGATAAGAAATTTTGGGCACTTGGCCCCAGGGAGTCATTGGTCCAGACCTTTCGTCTGGCACCAGTTTCATCCCGATCGGTGAAGGTCACATTAGGCTCAAACTTGCAGTCCAAAGTTGGTAGGGAATGTCTGAAACTTTGACCCCTAATAACTCGTCTGTTTCTCATCCGAATAAGCTGAAATTTGGAACGTTTGTAGAGCCCATCCATACAAACATGCCTGCACGATCCGGGATGCGATCAATGGAATGGCACGTGCACTATGGGGCGTCAAAAATTCAATAAATAAACCTTTTTACGCCTACAGCAGCCAAAGGAAAGCACCCTCGGTGCTGCAAATTTATGCGCATGCGCAGATCATTAATGTCTACAAACGTAAAGGGTAGTCAAGGGACTCGAGGCAAGGCGTCCTGCTGAAAATGGGTCCTCAAATTTGCATTGCACCCTATGGAATTTTGGGCGCGAAAACGTAAAAACCCTAATAACTCCATCAGTTTGCAACAGACAGGCGCGCTTTTTATAGGGTTTATAGGTCTTAGGGAGGTACATTTCCGTGCCAAATTGTATGGCGCTGCATGCAGTAGAAGCAAAGATATAAGGACTGGAAATGCGTCCCTAGGTCTCGCCTGCTGAACAAAGAGATTAAAAGTCACTAAAGGTGACCTTCACCGATCGAGCTGAAACTAGCACCAAACATTGTCCTAGTACCATAGTACATAAAACAATATTTGTCAGAAAATTCGGACTGTGCGTTAGTAAGTTATTAGGGGTCAAACATTAGCAAATATCAACTTTCAGGGGCCATAACTCGAAAAAGGGGCGATAAGAAATTTTGGGCACTTGGCCCCAGGGAGTCATTGGTCCAGACCTTTCGTCTGGCACCAGTTTCATCCCGATCGGTGAAGGTCACATTAGGCTCAAACGTGCAGTCCAAAGTTGGTAGGGAATGTCTGAAACTTTGACCCCTAATAACTCGTCTGTTTCTCATCCGAATAAGCTGAAATTTGGAACGTTTGTAGAGCCCATCCATACAAACATGCCTGCACGATCCGGGATGCGGTCAATGGAATGGCACGTGCACTATGGGGCGTCAAAAATTCAATAAATAAACCTTTTTACGCCTACAGCAGCCAAAGGAAAGCACCCTCGGTGCTGCAAATTTATGCGCATGCGCAGATCATTAATGTCTACAAACGTAAAGGGTAGTCAAGGGACTCGAGGCAAGGCGTCCTGCTGAAAATGGGTCCTCAAATTTGCATTGCACCCTATGGAATTTTGGGCGCGAAAACGTAAAAACCCTAATAACTCCATCAGTTTGCAACAGACAGGCGCGCTTTTTATAGGGTTTATAGGTCTTAGGGAGGTACATTTCCGTGCCAAATTGTATGGCGCTGCATGCAGTAGAAGCAAAGATATAAGGACTGGAAATGCGTCCCTAGGTCTCGCCTGCTGAACAAAGAGATTAAAAGTCACTAAAGGTGACCTTCACCGATCGAGCTGAAACTAGCACCAAACATTGTCCTAGTACCATAGTACATAAAACAATATTTGTCAGAAAATTCGGACTGTGCGTTAGTAAGTTATTAGGGGTCAAACATTAGCAAATATCAACTTTCAGGGGCCATAACTCGAAAAAGGGGCGATAAGAAATTTTGGGCACTTGGCCCCAGGGAGTCATTGGTCCAGACCTTTCGTCTGGCACCAGTTTCATCCCGATCGGTGAAGGTCACATTAGGCTCAAACTTGCAGTCCAAAGTTGGTAGGGAATGTCTGAAACTTTGACCCCTAATAACTCGTCTGTTTCTCATCCGAATAAGCTGAAATTTGGAACGTTTGTAGAGCCCATCCATACAAACATGCCTGCACGATCCGGGATGCGGTCAATGGAATGGCACGTGCACTATGGGGCGTCAAAAATTCAATAAATAAACCTTTTTACGCCTACAGCAGCCAAAGGAAAGCACCCTCGGTGCTGCAAATTTATGCGCATGCGCAGATCATTAATGTCTACAAACGTAAAGGGTAGTCAAGGGACTCGAGGCAAGGCGTCCTGCTGAAAATGGGTCCTCAAATTTGCATTGCACCCTATGGAATTTTGGGCGCGAAAACGTAAAAACCCTAATAACTCCATCAGTTTGCAACAGACAGGCGCGCTTTTTATAGGGTTTATAGGTCTTAGGGAGGTACATTTCCGTGCCAAATTGTATGGCGCTGCATGCAGTAGAAGCAAAGATATATGGACTGGAAATGCGTCCCTAGGTCTCGCCTGCTGAACAAAGAGATTAAAAGTCACTAAAGGTGACCTTCACCGATCGAGCTGAAACTAGCACCAAACATTGTCCTAGTACCATAGTACATAAAACAATATTTGTCAGAAAATTCGGACTGTGCGTTAGTAAGTTATTAGGGGTCAAACATTAGCAAATATCAACTTTCAGGGGCCATAACTCGAAAAAGGGGCGATAAGAAATTTTGGGCACTTGGCCCCAGGGAGTCATTGGTCCAGACCTTTCGTCTGGCACCAGTTTCATCCCGATCGGTGAAGGTCACATTAGGCTCAAACGTGCAGTCCAAAGTTGGTAGGGAATGTCTGAAACTTTGACCCCTAATAACTCGTCTGTTTCTCATCCGAATAAGCTGAAATTTGGAACGTTTGTAGAGCCCATCCATACAAACATGCCTGCTTGATCCGGGATGCGGTCAATGGAATGGCACGTGCACTATGGGGCGTCAAAAATTCAATAAATAAACCTTTTTACGCCTACAGCAGCCAAAGGAAAGCACCCTCGGTGCTGCAAATTTATGCGCATGCGCAGATCATTAATGTCTACAAACGTAAAGGGTAGTCAAGGGACTCGAGGCAAGGCGTCCTGCTGAAAATGGGTCCTCAAATTTGCATTGCACCCTATGGAATTTTGGGCGCGAAAACGTAAAAACCCTAATAACTCCATCAGTTTGCAACAGACAGGCGCGCTTTTTATAGGGTTTATAGGTCTTAGGGAGGTACATTTCCGTGCCAAATTGTATGGCGCTGCATGCAGTAGAAGCAAAGATATAAGGACTGGAAATGCGTCCCTAGGTCTCGCCTGCTGAACAAAGAGATTAAAAGTCACTAAAGGTGACCTTCACCGATCGAGCTGAAACTAGCACCAAACATTGTCCTAGTACCATAGTACATAAAACAATATTTGTCAGAAAATTCGGACTGTGCGTTAGTAAGTTATTAGGGGTCAAACATTAGCAAATATCAACTTTCAGGGGCCATAACTCGAAAAAGGGGCGATAAGAAATTTTGGGCACTTGGCCCCAGGGAGTCATTGGTCCAGACCTTTCGTCTGGCACCAGTTTCATCCCGATCGGTGAAGGTCACATTAGGCTCAAACGTGCAGTCCAAAGTTGGTAGGGAATGTCTGAAACTTTGACCCCTAATAACTCGTCTGTTTCTCATCCGAATAAGCTGAAATTTGGAACGTTTGTAGAGCCCATCCATACAAACATGCCTGCACGATCCGGGATGCGGTCAATGGAATGGCACGTGCACTATGGGGCGTCAAAAATTCAATAAATAAACCTTTTTACGCCTACAGCAGCCAAAGGAAAGCACCCTCGGTGCTGCAAATTTATGCGCATGCGCAGATCATTAATGTCTACAAACGTAAAGGGTAGTCAAGGGACTCGAGGCAAGGCGTCCTGCTGAAAATGGGTCCTCAAATTTGCATTGCACCCTATGGAATTTTGGGCGCGAAAACGTAAAAACCCTAATAACTCCATCAGTTTGCAACAGACAGGCGCGCTTTTTATAGGGTTTATAGGTCTTAGGGAGGTACATTTCCGTGCCAAATTGTATGGCGCTGCATGCAGTAGAAGCAAAGATATAAGGACTGGAAATGCGTCCCTAGGTCTCGCCTGCTGAACAAAGAGATTAAAAGTCACTAAAGGTGACCTTCACCGATCGAGCTGAAACTAGCACCAAACATTGTCCTAGTACCATAGTACATAAAACAATATTTGTCAGAAAATTCGGACTGTGCGTTAGTAAGTTATTAGGGGTCAAACATTAGCAAATATCAACTTTCAGGGGCCATAACTCGAAAAAGGGGCGATAAGAAATTTTGGGCACTTGGCCCCAGGGAGTCATTGGTCCAGACCTTTCGTCTGGCACCAGTTTCATCCCGATCGGTGAAGGTCACATTAGGCTCAAACTTGCAGTCCAAAGTTGGTAGGGAATGTCTGAAACTTTGACCCCTAATAACTCGTCTGTTTCTCATCCGAATAAGCTGAAATTTGGAACGTTTGTAGAGCCCATCCATACAAACATGCCTGCACGATCCGGGATGCGGTCAATGGAATGGCACGTGCACTATGGGGCGTCAAAAATTCAATAAATAAACCTTTTTACGCCTACAGCAGCCAAAGGAAAGCACCCTCGGTGCTGCAAATTTATGCGCATGCGCAGATCATTAATGTCTACAAACGTAAAGGGTAGTCAAGGGACTCGAGGCAAGGCGTCCTGCTGAAAATGGGTCCTCAAATTTGCATTGCACCCTATGGAATTTTGGGCGCGAAAACGTAAAAACCCTAATAACTCCATCAGTTTGCAACAGACAGGCGCGCTTTTTATAGGGTTTATAGGTCTTAGGGAGGTACATTTCCGTGCCAAATTGTATGGCGCTGCATGCAGTAGAAGCAAAGATATAAGGACTGGAAATGCGTCCCTAGGTCTCGCCTGCTGAACAAAGAGATTAAAAGTCACTAAAGGTGACCTTCACCGATCGAGCTGAAACTAGCATCAAACATTGTCCTAGTACCATAGTACATAAAACAATATTTGTCAGAAAATTCGGACTGTGCGTTAGTAAGTTATTAGGGGTCAAACATTAGCAAATATCAACTTTCAGGGGCCATAACTCGAAAAAGGGGCGATAAGAAATTTTGGGCACTTGGCCCCAGGGAGTCATTGGTCCAGACCTTTCGTCTGGCACCAGTTTCATCCCGATCGGTGAAGGTCACATTAGGCTCAAACTTGCAGTCCAAAGTTGGTAGGGAATGTCTGAAACTTTGACCCCTAATAACTCGTCTGTTTCTCATCCGAATAAGCTGAAATTTGGAACGTTTGTAGAGCCCATCCATACAAACATGCCTGCACGATCCGGGATGCGGTCAATGGAATGGCACGTGCACTATGGGGCGTCAAAAATTCAATAAATAAACCTTTTTACGCCTACAGCAGCCAAAGGAAAGCACCCTCGGTGCTGCAAATTTATGCGCATGCGCAGATCATTAATGTCTACAAACGTAAAGGGTAGTCAAGGGACTCGAGGCAAGGCGTCCTGCTGAAAATGGGTCCTCAAATTTGCATTGCACCCTATGGAATTTTGGGCGCGAAAACGTAAAAACCCTAATAACTCCATCAGTTTGCAACAGACAGGCGCGCTTTTTATAGGGTTTATAGGTCTTAGGGAGGTACATTTCCGTGCCAAATTGTATGGCGCTGCATGCAGTAGAAGCAAAGATATAAGGACTGGAAATGCGTCCCTAGGTCTCGCCTGCTGAACAAAGAGATTAAAAGTCACTAAAGGTGACCTTCACCGATCGAGCTGAAACTAGCACCAAACATTGTCCTAGTACCATAGTACATAAAACAATATTTGTCAGAAAATTCGGACTGTGCGTTAGTAAGTTATTAGGGGTCAAACATTAGCAAATATCAACTTTCAGGGGCCATAACTCGAAAAAGGGGCGATAAGAAATTTTGGGCACTTGGCCCCAGGGAGTCATTGGTCCAGACCTTTCGTCTGGCACCAGTTTCATCCCGATCGGTGAAGGTCACATTAGGCTCAAACGTGCAGTCCAAAGTTGGTAGGGAATGTCTGAAACTTTGACCCCTAATAACTCGTCTGTTTCTCATCCGAATAAGCTGAAATTTGGAACGTTTGTAGAGCCTATCCATACAAACATGCCTGCATGATCCGGGATGCGGTCAATGGAATGGCACGTGCACTATGGGGCGTCAAAAATTCAATAAATAAACCTTTTTACGCCTACAGCAGCCAAAGGAAAGCACCCTCGGTGCTGCAAATTTATGCGCATGCGCAGATCATTAATGTCTACAAACGTAAAGGGTAGTCAAGGGACTCGAGGCAAGGCGTCCTGCTGAAAATGGGTCCTCAAATTTGCATTGCACCCTATGGAATTTTGGGCGCGAAAACGTAAAAACCCTAATAACTCCATCAGTTTGCAACAGACAGGCGCGCTTTTTATAGGGTTTATAGGTCTTAGGGAGGTACATTTCCGTGCCAAATTGTATGGCGCTGCATGCAGTAGAAGCAAAGATATAAGGACTGGAAATGCGTCCCTAGGTCTCGCCTGCTGAACAAAGAGATTAAAAGTCACTAAAGGTGACCTTCACCGATCGAGCTGAAACTAGCACCAAACATTGTCCTAGTACCATAGTACATAAAACAATATTTGTCAGAAAATTCGGACTGTGCGTTAGTAAGTTATTAGGGGTCAAACATTAGCAAATATCAACTTTCAGGGGCCATAACTCGAAAAAGGGGCGATAAGAAATTTTGGGCACTTGGCCCCAGGGAGTCATTGGTCCAGACCTTTCGTCTGGCACCAGTTTCATCCCGATCGGTGAAGGTCACATTAGGCTCAAACGTGCAGTCCAAAGTTGGTAGGGAATGTCTGAAACTTTGACCCCTAATAACTCGTCTGTTTCTCATCCGAATAAGCTGAAATTTGGAACGTTTGTAGAGCCCATCC
This sequence comes from Anodontia alba, assembly GCA_964016985.1. Classification (NCBI taxonomy): domain Eukaryota; kingdom Metazoa; phylum Mollusca; class Bivalvia; order Lucinida; family Lucinidae; genus Anodontia; species Anodontia alba. The sequence goes on from OZ024829.1 coordinate 18,925,084, forward strand.
ATACAAACATGCCTGCACGATCCGGGATGCGGTCAATGGAATGGCACGTGCACTATGGGGCGTCAAAAATTCAATAAATAAACCTTTTTACGCCTACAGCAGCCAAAGGAAAGCACCCTCGGTGCTGCAAATTTATGCGCATGCGCAGATCATTAATGTCTACAAACGTAAAGGGTAGTCAAGGGACTCGAGGCAAGGCGTCCTGCTGAAAATGGGTCCTCAAATTTGCATTGCACCCTATGGAATTTTGGGCGCGAAAACGTAAAAACCCTAATAACTCCATCAGTTTGCAACAGACAGGCGCGCTTTTTATAGGGTTTATAGGTCTTAGGGAGGTACATTTCCGTGCCAAATTGTATGGCGCTGCATGCAGTAGAAGCAAAGATATAAGGACTGGAAATGCGTCCCTAGGTCTCGCCTGCTGAACAAAGAGATTAAAAGTCACTAAAGGTGACCTTCACCGATCGAGCTGAAACTAGCACCAAACATTGTCCTAGTACCATAGTACATAAAACAATATTTGTCAGAAAATTCGGACTGTGCGTTAGTAAGTTATTAGGGGTCAAACATTAGCAAATATCAACTTTCAGGGGCCATAACTCGAAAAAGGGGCGATAAGAAATTTTGGGCACTTGGCCCCAAGGAGTCATTGGTCCAGACCTTTCGTCTGGCACCAGTTTCATCCCGATCGGTGAAGGTCACATTAGGCTCAAACGTGCAGTCCAAAGTTGGTAGGGAATGTCTGAAACTTTGACCCCTAATAACTCGTCTGTTTCTCATCCGAATAAGCTGAAATTTGGAACGTTTGTAGAGCCCATCCATACAAACATGCCTGCACGATCCGGGATGCGGTCAATGGAATGGCACGTGCACTATGGGGCGTCAAAAATTCAATAAATAAACCTTTTTACGCCTACAGCAGCCAAAGGAAAGCACCCTCGGTGCTGCAAATTTATGCGCATGCGCAGATCATTAATGTCTACAAACGTAAAGGGTAGTCAAGGGACTCGAGGCAAGGCGTCCTGCTGAAAATGGGTCCTCAAATTTGCATTGCACCCTATGGAATTTTGGGCGCGAAAACGTAAAAACCCTAATAACTCCATCAGTTTGCAACAGACAGGCGCGCTTTTTATAGGGTTTATAGGTCTTAGGGAGGTACATTTCCGTGCCAAATTGTATGGCGCTGCATGCAGTAGAAGCAAAGATATAAGGACTGGAAATGCGTCCCTAGGTCTCGCCTGCTGAACAAAGAGATTAAAAGTCACTAAAGGTGACCTTCACCGATCGAGCTGAAACTAGCACCAAACATTGTCCTAGTACCATAGTACATAAAACAATATTTGTCAGAAAATTCGGACTGTGCGTTAGTAAGTTATTAGGGGTCAAACATTAGCAAATATCAACTTTCAGGGGCCATAACTCGAAAAAGGGGCGATAAGAAATTTTGGGCACTTGGCCCCAGGGAGTCATTGGTCCAGACCTTTCGTCTGGCACCAGTTTCATCCCGATCGGTGAAGGTCACATTAGGCTCAAACGTGCAGTCCAAAGTTGGTAGGGAATGTCTGAAACTTTGACCCCTAATAACTCGTCTGTTTCTCATCCGAATAAGCTGAAATTTGGAACGTTTGTAGAGCCCATCCATACAAACATGCCTGCACGATCCGGGATGCGGTCAATGGAATGGCACGTGCACTATGGGGCGTCAAAAATTCAATAAATAAACCTTTTTACGCCTACAGCAGCCAAAGGAAAGCACCCTCGGTGCTGCAAATTTATGCGCATGCGCAGATCATTAATGTCTACAAACGTAAAGGGTAGTCAAGGGACTCGAGGCAAGGCGTCCTGCTGAAAATGGGTCCTCAAATTTGCATTGCACCCTATGGAATTTTGGGCGCGAAAACGTAAAAACCCTAATAACTCCATCAGTTTGCAACAGACAGGCGCGCTTTTTATAGGGTTTATAGGTCTTAGGGAGGTACATTTCCGTGCCAAATTGTATGGCGCTGCATGCAGTAGAAGCAAAGATATAAGGACTGGAAATGCGTCCCTAGGTCTCGCCTGCTGAACAAAGAGATTAAAAGTCACTAAAGGTGACCTTCACCGATCGAGCTGAAACTAGCACCAAACATTGTCCTAGTACCATAGTACATAAAACAATATTTGTCAGAAAATTCGGACTGTGCGTTAGTAAGTTATTAGGGGTCAAACATTAGCAAATATCAACTTTCAGGGGCCATAACTCGAAAAAGGGGCGATAAGAAATTTTGGGCACTTGGCCCCAGGGAGTCATTGGTCCAGACCTTTCGTCTGGCACCAGTTTCATCCCGATCGGTGAAGGTCACATTAGGCTCAAACTTGCAGTCCAAAGTTGGTAGGGAATGTCTGAAACTTTGACCCCTAATAACTCGTCTGTTTCTCATCCGAATAAGCTGAAATTTGGAACGTTTGTAGAGCCCATCCATACAAACATGCCTGCATGATCCGGGATGCGGTCAATGGAATGGCACGTGCACTATGGGGCGTCAAAAATTCAATAAATAAACCTTTTTACGCCTACAGCAGCCAAAGGAAAGCACCCTCGGTGCTGCAAATTTATGCGCATGCGCAGATCATTAATGTCTACAAACGTAAAGGGTAGTCAAGGGACTCGAGGCAAGGCGTCCTGCTGAAAATGGGTCCTCAAATTTGCATTGCACCCTATGGAATTTTGGGCGCGAAAACGTAAAAACCCTAATAACTCCATCAGTTTGCAACAGACAGGCGCGCTTTTTATAGGGTTTATAGGTCTTAGGGAGGTACATTTCCGTGCCAAATTGTATGGCGCTGCATGCAGTAGAAGCAAAGATATAAGGACTGGAAATGCGTCCCTAGGTCTCGCCTGCTGAACAAAGAGATTAAAAGTCACTAAAGGTGACCTTCACCGATCGAGCTGAAACTAGCACCAAACATTGTCCTAGTACCATAGTACATAAAACAATATTTGTCAGAAAATTCGGACTGTGCGTTAGTAAGTTATTAGGGGTCAAACATTAGCAAATATCAACTTTCAGGGGCCATAACTCGAAAAAGGGGCGATAAGAAATTTTGGGCACTTGGCCCCAGGGAGTCATTGGTCCAGACCTTTCGTCTGGCACCAGTTTCATCCCGATCGGTGAAGGTCACATTAGGCTCAAACTTGCAGTCCAAAGTTGGTAGGGAATGTCTGAAACTTTGACCCCTAATAACTCGTCTGTTTCTCATCCGAATAAGCTGAAATTTGGAACGTTTGTAGAGCCCATCCATACAAACATGCCTGCATGATCCGGGATGCGGTCAATGGAATGGCACGTGCACTATGGGGCGTCAAAAATTCAATAAATAAACCTTTTTACGCCTACAGCAGCCAAAGGAAAGCACCCTCGGTGCTGCAAATTTATGCGCATGCGCAGATCATTAATGTCTACAAACGTAAAGGGTAGTCAAGGGACTCGAGGCGAGGCGTCCTGCTGAAAATGGGTCCTCAAATTTGCATTGCACCCTATGGAATTTTGGGCGCGAAAACGTAAAAACCCTAATAACTCCATCAGTTTGCAACAGACAGGCGCGCTTTTTATAGGGTTTATAGGTCTTAGGGAGGTACATTTCCGTGCCAAATTGTATGGCGCTGCATGCAGTAGAAGCAAAGATATAAGGACTGGAAATGCGTCCCTAGGTCTCGCCTGCTGAACAAAGAGATTAAAAGTCACTAAAGGTGACCTTCACCGATCGAGCTGAAACTAGCACCAAACATTGTCCTAGTACCATAGTACATAAAACAATATTTGTCAGAAAATTCGGACTGTGCGTTAGTAAGTTATTAGGGGTCAAACATTAGCAAATATCAACTTTCAGGGGCCATAACTCGAAAAAGGGGCGATAAGAAATTTTGGGCACTTGGCCCCAGGGAGTCATTGGTCCAGACCTTTCGTCTGGCACCAGTTTCATCCCGATCGGTGAAGGTCACATTAGGCTCAAACGTGCAGTCCAAAGTTGGTAGGGAATGTCTGAAACTTTGACCCCTAATAACTCGTCTGTTTCTCATCCGAATAAGCTGAAATTTGGAACGTTTGTAGAGCCCATCCATACAAACATGCCTGCACGATCCGGGATGCGGTCAATGGAATGGCACGTGCACTATGGGGCGTCAAAAATTCAATAAATAAACCTTTTTACGCCTACAGCAGCCAAAGGAAAGCACCCTCGGTGCTGCAAATTTATGCGCATGCGCAGATCATTAATGTCTACAAACGTAAAGGGTAGTCAAGGGACTCGAGGCAAGGCGTCCTGCTGAAAATGGGTCCTCAAATTTGCATTGCACCCTATGGAATTTTGGGCGCGAAAACGTAAAAACCCTAATAACTCCATCAGTTTGCAACAGACAGGCGCGCTTTTTATAGGGTTTATAGGTCTTAGGGAGGTACATTTCCGTGCCAAATTGTATGGCGCTGCATGCAGTAGAAGCAAAGATATAAGGACTGGAAATGCGTCCCTAGGTCTCGCCTGCTGAACAAAGAGATTAAAAGTCACTAAAGGTGACCTTCACCGATCGAGCTGAAACTAGCACCAAACATTGTCCTAGTACCATAGTACATAAAACAATATTTGTCAGAAAATTCGGACTGTGCGTTAGTAAGTTATTAGGGGTCAAACATTAGCAAATATCAACTTTCAGGGGCCATAACTCGAAAAAGGGGCGATAAGAAATTTTGGGCACTTGGCCCCAGGGAGTCATTGGTCCAGACCTTTCGTCTGGCACCAGTTTCATCCCGATCGGTGAAGGTCACATTAGGCTCAAACTTGCAGTCCAAAGTTGGTAGGGAATGTCTGAAACTTTGACCCCTAATAACTCGTCTGTTTCTCATCCGAATAAGCTGAAATTTGGAACGTTTGTAGAGCCCATCCATACAAACATGCCTGCACGATCCGGGATGCGGTCAATGGAATGGCACGTGCACTATGGGGCGTCAAAAATTCAATAAATAAACCTTTTTACGCCTACAGCAGCCAAAGGAAAGCACCCTCGGTGCTGCAAATTTATGCGCATGCGCAGATCATTAATGTCTACAAACGTAAAGGGTAGTCAAGGGACTCGAGGCAAGGCGTCCTGCTGAAAATGGGTCCTCAAATTTGCATTGCACCCTATGGAATTTTGGGCGCGAAAACGTAAAAACCCTAATAACTCCATCAGTTTGCAACAGACAGGCGCGCTTTTTATAGGGTTTATAGGTCTTAGGGAGGTACATTTCCGTGCCAAATCGTATGGCGCTGCATGCAGTAGAAGCAAAGATATAAGGACTGGAAATGCGTCCCTAGGTCTCGCCTGCTGAACAAAGAGATTAAAAGTCACTAAAGGTGACCTTCACCGATCGAGCTGAAACTAGCACCAAACATTGTCCTAGTACCATAGTACATAAAACAATATTTGTCAGAAAATTCGGACTGTGCGTTAGTAAGTTATTAGGGGTCAAACATTAGCAAATATCAACTTTCAGGGGCCATAACTCGAAAAAGGGGCGATAAGAAATTTTGGGCACTTGGCCCCAGGGAGTCATTGGTCCAGACCTTTCGTCTGGCACCAGTTTCATCCCGATCGGTGAAGGTCACATTAGGCTCAAACGTGCAGTCCAAAGTTGGTAGGGAATGTCTGAAACTTTGACCCCTAATAACTCGTCTGTTTCTCATCCGAATAAGCTGAAATTTGGAACGTTTGTAGAGCCCATCCATACAAACATGCCTGCACGATCCGGGATGCGGTCAATGGAATGGCACGTGCACTATGGGGCGTCAAAAATTCAATAAATAAACCTTTTTACGCCTACAGCAGCCAAAGGAAAGCACCCTCGGTGCTGCAAATTTATGCGCATGCGCAGATCATTAATGTCTACAAACGTAAAGGGTAGTCAAGGGACTCGAGGCAAGGCGTCCTGCTGAAAATGGGTCCTCAAATTTGCATTGCACCCTATGGAATTTTGGGCGCGAAAACGTAAAAACCCTAATAACTCCATCAGTTTGCAACAGACAGGCGCGCTTTTTATAGGGTTTATAGGTCTTAGGGAGGTACATTTCCGTGCCAAATTGTATGGCGCTGCATGCAGTAGAAGCAAAGATATAAGGACTGGAAATGCGTCCCTAGGTCTCGCCTGCTGAACAAAGAGATTAAAAGTCACTAAAGGTGACCTTCACCGATCGAGCTGAAACTAGCACCAAACATTGTCCTAGTACCATAGTACATAAAACAATATTTGTCAGAAAATTCGGACTGTGCGTTAGTAAGTTATTAGGGGTCAAACATTAGCAAATATCAACTTTCAGGGGCCATAACTCGAAAAAGGGGCGATAAGAAATTTTGGGCACTTGGCCCCAGGGAGTCATTGGTCCAGACCTTTCGTCTGGCACCAGTTTCATCCCGATCGGTGAAGGTCACATTAGGCTCAAACGTGCAGTCCAAAGTTGGTAGGGAATGTCTGAAACTTTGACCCCTAATAACTCGTCTGTTTCTCATCCGAATAAGCTGAAATTTGGAACGTTTGTAGAGCCCATCCATACAAACATGCCTGCACGATCCGGGATGCGGTCAATGGAATGGCACGTGCACTATGGGGCGTCAAAAATTCAATAAATAAACCTTTTTACGCCTACAGCAGCCAAAGGAAAGCACCCTCGGTGCTGCAAATTTATGCGCATGCGCAGATCATTAATGTCTACAAACGTAAAGGGTAGTCAAGGGACTCGAGGCAAGGCGTCCTGCTGAAAATGGGTCCTCAAATTTGCATTGCACCCTATGGAATTTTGGGCGCGAAAACGTAAAAACCCTAATAACTCCATCAGTTTGCAACAGACAGGCGCGCTTTTTATAGGGTTTATAGGTCTTAGGGAGGTACATTTCCGTGCCAAATTGTATGGCGCTGCATGCAGTAGAAGCAAAGATATAAGGACTGGAAATGCGTCCCTAGGTCTCGCCTGCTGAACAAAGAGATTAAAAGTCACTAAAGGTGACCTTCACCGATCGAGCTGAAACTAGCACCAAACATTGTCCTAGTACCATAGTACATAAAACAATATTTGTCAGAAAATTCGGACTGTGCGTTAGTAAGTTATTAGGGGTCAAACATTAGCAAATATCAACTTTCAGGGGCCATAACTCGAAAAAGGGGCGATAAGAAATTTTGGGCACTTGGCCCCAGGGAGTCATTGGTCCAGACCTTTCGTCTGGCACCAGTTTCATCCCGATCGGTGAAGGTCACATTAGGCTCAAACGTGCAGTCCAAAGTTGGTAGGGAATGTCTGAAACTTTGACCCCTAATAACTCGTCTGTTTCTCATCCGAATAAGCTGAAATTTGGAACGTTTGTAGAGCCCATCCATACAAACATGCCTGCATGATCCGGGATGCGGTCAATGGAATGGCACGTGCACTATGGGGCGTCAAAAATTCAATAAATAAACCTTTTTACGCCTACAGCAGCCAAAGGAAAGCACCCTCGGTGCTGCAAATTTATGCGCATGCGCAGATCATTAATGTCTACAAACGTAAAGGGTAGTCAAGGGACTCGAGGCAAGGCGTCCTGCTGAAAATGGGTCCTCAAATTTGCATTGCACCCTATGGAATTTTGGGCGCGAAAACGTAAAAACCCTAATAACTCCATCAGTTTGCAACAGACAGGCGCGCTTTTTATAGGGTTTATAGGTCTTAGGGAGGTACATTTCCGTGCCAAATTGTATGGCGCTGCATGCAGTAGAAGCAAAGATATAAGGACTGGAAATGCGTCCCTAGGTCTCGCCTGCTGAACAAAGAGATTAAAAGTCACTAAAGGTGACCTTCACCGATCGAGCTGAAACTAGCACCAAACATTGTCCTAGTACCATAGTACATAAAACAATATTTGTCAGAAAATTCGGACTGTGCGTTAGTAAGTTATTAGGGGTCAAACATTAGCAAATATCAACTTTCAGGGGCCATAACTCGAAAAAGGGGCGATAAGAAATTTTGGGCACTTGGCCCCAGGGAGTCATTGGTCCAGACCTTTCGTCTGGCACCAGTTTCATCCCGATCGGTGAAGGTCACATTAGGCTCAAACGTGCAGTCCAAAGTTGGTAGGGAATGTCTGAAACTTTGACCCCTAATAACTCGTCTGTTTCTCATCCGAATAAGCTGAAATTTGGAACGTTTGTAGAGCCCATCCATACAAATATGCCTGCACGATCCGGGATGCGGTCAATGGAATGGCACGTGCACTATGGGGCGTCAAAAATTCAATAAATAAACCTTTTTACGCCTACAGCAGCCAAAGGAAAGCACCCTCGGTGCTGCAAATTTATGCGCATGCGCAGATCATTAATGTCTACAAACGTAAAGGGTAGTCAAGGGACTCGAGGCAAGGCGTCCTGCTGAAAATGGGTCCTCAAATTTGCATTGCACCCTATGGAATTTTGGGCGCGAAAACGTAAAAACCCTAATAACTCCATCAGTTTACAACAGACAGGCGCGCTTTTTATAGGGTTTATAGGTCTTAGAGAGGTACATTTCCTTGCCAAATTGTATGGCGCTGCATGCAGTAGAAGCAAAGATATAAGGACTGGAAATGCGTCCCTAGGTCTCGCCTGCTGAACAAAGAGATTAAAAGTCACTAAAGGTGACCTTCACCGATCGAGCTGAAACTAGCACCAAACATTGTCCTAGTACCATAGTACATAAAACAATATTTGTCAGAAAATTCGGACTGTGCGTTAGTAAGTTATTAGGGGTCAAACATTAGCAAATATCAACTTTCAGGGGCCATAACTCGAAAAAGGGGCGATAAGAAATTTTGGGCACTTGGCCCCAGGGAGTCATTGGTCCAGACCTTTCGTCTGGCACCAGTTTCATCCCGATCGGTGAAGGTCACATTAGGCTCAAACTTGCAGTCCAAAGTTGGTAGGGAATGTCTGAAACTTTGACCCCTAATAACTCGTCTGTTTCTCATCCGAATAAGCTGAAATTTGGAACGTTTGTAGAGCCCATCCATACAAACATGCCTGCACGATCCGGGATGCGGTCAATGGAATGGCACGTGCACTATGGGGCGTCAAATATTCAATAAATAAACCTTTTTACGCCTACAGCAGCCAAAGGAAAGCACCCTCGGTGCTGCAAATTTATGCGCATGCGCAGATCATTAATGTCTACAAACGTAAAGGGTAGTCAAGGGACTCGAGGCAAGGCGTCCTGCTGAAAATGGGTCCTCAAATTTGCATTGCACCCTATGGAATTTTGGGCGCGAAAACGTAAAAACCCTAATAACTCCATCAGTTTGCAACAGACAGGCGCGCTTTTTATAGGGTTTATAGGTCTTAGGGAGGTACATTTCCGTGCCAAATTGTATGGCGCTGCATGCAGTAGAAGCAAAGATATAAGGACTGGAAATGCGTCCCTAGGTCTCGCCTGCTGAACAAAGAGATTAAAAGTCACTAAAGGTGACCTTCACCGATCGAGCTGAAACTAGCACCAAACATTGTCCTAGTACCATAGTACATAAAACAATATTTGTCAGAAAATTCGGACTGTGCGTTAGTAAGTTATTAGGGGTCAAACATTAGCAAATATCAACTTTCAGGGGCCATAACTCGAAAAAGGGGCGATAAGAAATTTTGGGCACTTGGCCCCAGGGAGTCATTGGTCCAGACCTTTCGTCTGGCACCAGTTTCATCCCGATCGGTGAAGGTCACATTAGGCTCAAACGTGCAGTCCAAAGTTGGTAGGGAATGTCTGAAACTTTGACCCCTAATAACTCGTCTGTTTCTCATCCGAATAAGCTGAAATTTGGAACGTTTGTAGAGCCCATCCATACAAACATGCCTGCACGATCCGGGATGCGGTCAATGGAATGGCACGTGCACTATGGGGCGTCAAAAATTCAATAAATAAACCTTTTTACGCCTACAGCAGCCAAAGGAAAGCACCCTCGGTGCTGCAAATTTATGCGCATGCGCAGATCATTAATGTCTACAAACGTAAAGGGTAGTCAAGGGACCCGAGGCAAGGCGTCCTGCTGAAAATGGGTCCTCAAATTTGCATTGCACCCTATGGAATTTTGGGCGCGAAAACGTAAAAACCCTAATAACTCCATCAGTTTGCAACAGACAGGCGCGCTTTTTATAGGGTTTATAGGTCTTAGGGAGGTACATTTCCGTGCCAAATTGTATGGCGCTGCATGCAGTAGAAGCAAAGATATAAGGACTGGAAATGCGTCCCTAGGTCTCGCCTGCTGAACAAAGAGATTAAAAGTCACTAAAGGTGACCTTCACCGATCGAGCTGAAACTAGCACCAAACATTGTCCTAGTACCATAGTACATAAAACAATATTTGTCAGAAAATTCGGACTGTGCGTTAGTAAGTTATTAGGGGTCAAACATTAGCAAATATCAACTTTCAGGGGCCATAACTCGAAAAAGGGGCGATAAGAAATTTTGGGCACTTGGCCCCAGGGAGTCATTGGTCCAGACCTTTCGTCTGGCACCAGTTTCATCCCGATCGGTGAAGGTCACATTAGGCTCAAACTTGCAGTCCAAAGTTGGTAGGGAATGTCTGAAACTTTGACCCCTAATAACTCGTCTGTTTCTCATCCGAATAAGCTGAAATTTGGAACGTTTGTAGAGCCCATCCATACAAACATGCCTGCACGATCCGGGATGCGGTCAATGGAATGGCACGTGCACTATGGGGCGTCAAAAATTCAATAAATAAACCTTTTTACGCCTACAGCAGCCAAAGGAAAGCACCCTCGGTGCTGCAAATTTATGCGCATGCGCAGATCATTAATGTCTACAAACGTAAAGGGTAGTCAAGGGACTCGAGGCAAGGCGTCCTGCTGAAAATGGGTCCTCAAATTTGCATTGCACCCTATGGAATTTTGGGCGCGAAAACGTAAAAACCCTAATAACTCCATCAGTTTGCAACAGACAGGCGCGCTTTTTATAGGGTTTATAGGTCTTAGGGAGGTACATTTCCGTGCCAAATTGTATGGCGCTGCATGCAGTAGAAGCAAAGATATAAGGACTGGAAATGCGTCCCTAGGTCTCGCCTGCTGAACAAAGAGATTAAAAGTCACTAAAGGTGACCTTCACCGATCGAGCTGAAACTAGCACCAAACATTGTCCTAGTACCATAGTACATAAAACAATATTTGTCAGAAAATTCGGACTGTGCGTTAGTAAGTTATTAGGGGTCAAACATTAGCAAATATCAACTTTCAGGGGCCATAACTCGAAAAAGGGGCGATAAGAAATTTTGGGCACTTGGCCCCAGGGAGTCATTGGTCCAGACCTTTCGTCTGGCACCAGTTTCATCCCGATCGGTGAAGGTCACATTAGGCTCAAACGTGCAGTCCAAAGTTGGTAGGGAATGTCTGAAACTTTGACCCCTAATAACTCGCCTGTTTCTCATCCGAATAGTTGAAATTTGGAACGTTTGTAGAGCCCATCCATACAAACATGCCTGCACGATCCGGGATGCGGTCAATGGAATGGCACGTGCACTATGGGGCGTCAAAAATTCAATAAATAAACCTTTTTACGCCTACAGCAGCCAAAGGAAAGCACCCTCGGTGCTGCAAATTTATGCGCATGCGCAGATCATTAATGTCTACAAACGTAAAGGGTAGTCAAGGGACTCGAGGCAAGGCGTCCTGCTGAAAATGGGTCCTCAAATTTGCATTGCACCCTATGGAATTTTGGGCGCGAAAACGTAAAAACCCTAATAACTCCATCAGTTTGCAACAGACAGGCGCGCTTTTTATAGGGTTTATAGGTCTTAGGGAGGTACATTTCCGTGCCAAATTGTATGGCGCTGCATGCAGTAGAAGCAAAGATATAAGGACTGGAAATGCGTCCCTAGGTCTCGCCTGCTGAACAAAGAGATTAAAAGTCACTAAAGGTGACCTTCACCGATCGAGCTGAAACTAGCACCAAACATTGTCCTAGTACCATAGTACATAAAACAATATTTGTCAGAAAATTCGGACTGTGCGTTAGTAAGTTATTAGGGGTCAAACATTAGCAAATATCAACTTTCAGGGGCCATAACTCGAAAAAGGGGCGATAAGAAATTTTGGGCACTTGGCCCCAGGGAGTCATTGGTCCAGACCTTTCGTCTGGCACCAGTTTCATCCCGATCGGTGAAGGTCACATTAGGCTCAAACTTGCAGTCCAAAGTTGGTAGGGAATGTCTGAAACTTTGACCCCTAATAACTCGTCTGTTTCTCATCCGAATAAGCTGAAATTTGGAACGTTTGTAGAGCCCATCCATACAAACATGCCTGCACGATCCGGGATGCGGTCAATGGAATGGCACGTGCACTATGGGGCGTCAAAAATTCAATAAATAAACCTTTTTACGCCTACAGCAGCCAAAGGAAAGCACCCTCGGTGCTGCAAATTTATGCGCATGCGCAGATCATTAATGTCTACAAACGTAAAGGGTAGTCAAGGGACTCGAGGCAAGGCGTCCTGCTGAAAATGGGTCCTCAAATTTGCATTGCACCCTATGGAATTTTGGGCGCGAAAACGTAAAAACCCTAATAACTCCATCAGTTTGCAACAGACAGGCGCGCTTTTTATAGGGTTTATAGGTCTTAGGGAGGTACATTTCCGTGCCAAATTGTATGGCGCTGCATGCAGTAGAAGCAAAGATATAAGGACTGGAAATGCGTCCCTAGGTCTCGCCTGCTGAACAAAGAGATTAAAAGTCACTAAAGGTGACCTTCACCGATCGAGCTGAAACTAGCACCAAACATTGTCCTAGTACCATAGTACATAAAACAATATTTGTCAGAAAATTCGGACTGTGCGTTAGTAAGTTATTAGGGGTCAAACATTAGCAAATATCAACTTTCAGGGGCCATAACTCGAAAAAGGGGCGATAAGAAATTTTGGGCACTTGGCCCCAGGGAGTCATTGGTCCAGACCTTTCGTCTGGCACCAGTTTCATCCCGATCGGTGAAGGTCACATTAGGCTCAAACGTGCAGTCCAAAGTTGGTAGGGAATGTCTGAAACTTTGACCCCTAATAACTCGTCTGTTTCTCATCCGAATAAGCTGAAATTTGGAACGTTTGTAGAGCCCATCCATACAAACATGCCTGTACGATCCGGGATGCGGTCAATGGAATGGCACGTGCACTATGGGGCGTCAAAAATTCAATAAATAAACCTTTTTACGCCTACAGCAGCCAAAGGAAAGCACCCTCGGTGCTGCAAATTTATGCGCATGCGCAGATCATTAATGTCTACAAACGTAAAGGGTAGTCAAGGGACTCGAGGCAAGGCGTCCTGCTGAAAATGGGTCCTCAAATTTGCATTGCACCCTATGGAATTTTGGGCGCGAAAACGTAAAAACCCTAATAACTCCATCAGTTTGCAACAGACAGGCGCGCTTTTTATAGGGTTTATAGGTCTTAGGGAGGTACATTTCCGTGCCAAATTGTATGGCGCTGCATGCAGTAGAAGCAAAGATATAAGGACTGGAAATGCGTCCCTAGGTCTCGCCTGCTGAACAAAGAGATTAAAAGTCACTAAAGGTGACCTTCACCGATCGAGCTGAAACTAGCACCAAACATTGTCCTAGTACCATAGTACATAAAACAATATTTGTCAGAAAATTCGGACTGTGCGTTAGTAAGTTATTAGGGGTCAAACATTAGCAAATATCAACTTTCAGGGGCCATAACTCGAAAAAGGGGCGATAAGAAATTTTGGGCACTTGGCCCCAGGGAGTCATTGGTCCAGACCTTTCGTCTGGCACCAGTTTCATCCCGATCGGTGAAGGTCACATTAGGCTCAAACTTGCAGTCCAAAGTTGGTAGGGAATGTCTGAAACTTTGACCCCTAATAACTCGTCTGTTTCTCATCCGAATAAGCTGAAATTTGGAACGTTTGTAGAGCCCATCCATACAAACACGCATGCACGATCCGGGATGCGGTCAATGGAATGGCACGTGCACTATGGGGCGTCAAAAATTCAATAAATAAACCTTTTTACGCCTACAGCAGCCAAAGGAAAGCACCCTCGGTGCTGCAAATTTATGCGCATGCGCAGATCATTAATGTCTACAAACGTAATAGGTAGTCAAGGGACTCGAGGCAAGGCGTCCTGCTGAAAATGGGTCCTCAAATTTGCATTGCACCCTATGGAATTTTGGGCGCGAAAACGTAAAAACCCTAATAACTCCATCAGTTTGCAACAGACAGGCGCGCTTTTTATAGGGTTTATAGGTCTTAGGGAGGTACATTTCCGTGCCAAATTGTATGGCGCTGCATGCAGTAGAAGCAAAGATATAAGGACTGGAAATGCGTCCCTAGGTCTCGCCTGCTGAACAAAGAGATTAAAAGTCACTAAAGGTGACCTTCACCGATCGAGCTGAAACTAGCACCAAACATTGTCCTAGTACCATAGTACATAAAACAATATTTGTCAGAAAATTCGGACTGTGCGTTAGTAAGTTATTAGGGGTCAAACATTAGCAAATATCAACTTTCAGGGGCCATAACTCGAAAAAGGGGCGATAAGAAATTTTGGGCACTTGGCCCCAGGGAGTCATTGGTCCAGACCTTTCGTCTGGCACCAGTTTCATCCCGATCGGTGAAGGTCACATTAGGCTCAAACGTGCAGTCCAAAGTTGGTAGGGAATGTCTGAAACTTTGACCCCTAATAACTCGTCTGTTTCTCATCCGAATAAGCTGAAATTTGGAACGTTTGTAGAGCCCATCCATACAAACATGCCTGCACGATCCGGGATGCGGTCAATGGAATGGCACGTGCACTATGGGGCGTCAAAAATTCAATAAATAAACCTTTTTACGCCTACAGCAGCCAAAGGAAAGCACCCTCGGTGCTGCAAATTTATGCGCATGCGCAGATCATTAATGTCTACAAACGTAAAGGGTAGTCAAGGGACTCGAGGCAAGGCGTCCTGCTGAAAATGGGTCCTCAAATTTGCATTGCACCCTATGGAATTTTGGGCGCGAAAACGTAAAAACCCTAATAACTCCATCAGTTTGCAACAGACAGGCGCGCTTTTTATAGGGTTTATAGGTCTTAGGGAGGTACATTTCCGTGCCAAATTGTATGGCGCTGCATGCAGTAGAAGCAAAGATATAAGGACTGGAAATGCGTCCCTAGGTCTCGCCTGCTGAACAAAGAGATTAAAAGTCACTAAAGGTGACCTTCACCGATCGAGCTGAAACTAGCACCAAACATTGTCCTAGTACCATAGTACATAAAACAATATTTGTCAGAAAATTCGGACTGTGCGTTAGTAAGTTATTAGGGGTCAAACATTAGCAAATATCAACTTTCAGGGGCCATAACTCGAAAAAGGGGCGATAAGAAATTTTGGGCACTTGGCCCCAGGGAGTCATTGGTCCAGACCTTTCGTCTGGCACCAGTTTCATCCCGATCGGTGAAGGTCACATTAGGCTCAAACTTGCAGTCCAAAGTTGGTAGGGAATGTCTGAAACTTTGACCCCTAATAACTCGTCTGTTTCTCATCCGAATAAGCTGAAATTTGGAACGTTTGTAGAGCCCATCCATACAAACATGCCTGCACGATCCGGGATGCGGTCAATGGAATGGCACGTGCACTATGGGGCGTCAAAAATTCAATAAATAAACCTTTTTACGCCTACAGCAGCCAAAGGAAAGCACCCTCGGTGCTGCAAATTTATGCGCATGCGCAGATCATTAATGTCTACAAACGTAAAGGGTAGTCAAGGGACTCGAGGCAAGGCGTCCTGCTGAAAATGGGTCCTCAAATTTGCATTGCACCCTATGGAATTTTGGGCGCGAAAACGTAAAAACCCTAATAACTCCATCAGTTTGCAACAGACAGGCGCGCTTTTTATAGGGTTTATAGGTCTTAGGGAGGTACATTTCCGTGCCAAATTGTATGGCGCTGCATGCAGTAGAAGCAAAGATATAAGGACTGGAAATGCGTCCCTAGGTCTCGCCTGCTGAACAAAGAGATTAAAAGTCACTAAAGGTGACCTTCACCGATCGAGCTGAAACTAGCACCAAACATTGTCCTAGTACCATAGTACATAAAACAATATTTGTCAGAAAATTCGGACTGTGCGTTAGTAAGTTATTAGGGGTCAAACATTAGCAAATATCAACTTTCAGGGGCCATAACTCGAAAAAGGGGCGATAAGAAATTTTGGGCACTTGGCCCCAGGGAGTCATTGGTCCAGACCTTTCGTCTGGCACCAGTTTCATCCCGATCGGTGAAGGTCACATTAGGCTCAAACGTGCAGTCCAAAGTTGGTAGGGAATGTCTGAAACTTTGACCCCTAATAACTCGTCTGTTTCTCAGCCGAATAAGCTGAAATTTGGAACGTTTGTAGAGCCCATCCATACAAACATGCCTGCATGATCCGGGATGCGGTCAATGGAATGGCACGTGCACTATGGGGCGTCAAAAATTCAATAAATAAACATTTTTACGCCTACAGCAGCCAAAGGAAAGCACCCTCGGTGCTGCAAATTTATGCGCATGCGCAGATCATTAATGTCTACAAACGTAAAGGGTAGTCAAGGGACTCGAGGCAAGGCGTCCTGCTGAAAATGGGTCCTCAAATTTGCATTGCACCCTATGGAATTTTGGGCGCGAAAACGTAAAAACCCTAATAACTCCATCAGTTTGCAACAGACAGGCGCGCTTTTTATAGGGTTTATAGGTCTTAGGGAGGTACATTTCCGTGCCAAATTGTATGGCGCTGCATGCAGTAGAAGCAAAGATATAAGGACTGGAAATGCGTCCCTAGGTCTCGCCTGCTGAACAAAGAGATTAAAAGTCACTAAAGGTGACCTTCACCGATCGAGCTGAAACTAGCACCAAACATTGTCCTAGTACCATAGTACATAAAACAATATTTGTCAGAAAATTCGGACTGTGCGTTAGTAAGTTATTAGGGGTCAAACATTAGCAAATATCAACTTTCAGGGGCCATAACTCGAAAAAGGGGCGATAAGAAATTTTGGGCACTTGGCCCCAGGGAGTCATTGGTCCAGACCTTTCGTCTGGCACCAGTTTCATCCCGATCGGTGAAGGTCACATTAGGCTCAAACGTGCAGTCCAAAGTTGGTAGGGAATGTCTGAAACTTTGACCCCTAATAACTCGTCTGTTTCTCATCCGAATAAGCTGAAATTTGGAACGTTTGTAGAGCCCATCCATACAAACATGCCTGCACGATCCGGGATGCGGTCAATGGAATGGCACGTGCACTATGGGGCGTCAAAAATTCAATAAATAAACCTTTTTACGCCTACAGCAGCCAAAGGAAAGCACCCTCGGTGCTGCAAATTTATGCGCATGCGCAGATCATTAATGTCTACAAACGTAAAGGGTAGTCAAGGGACTCGAGGCAAGGCGTCCTGCTGAAAATGGGTCCTCAAATTTGCATTGCACCCTATGGAATTTTGGGCGCGAAAACGTAAAAACCCTAATAACTCCATCAGTTTGCAACAGACAGGCGCGCTTTTTATAGGGTTTATAGGTCTTAGGGAGGTACATTTCCGTGCCAAATTGTATGGCGCTGCATGCAGTAGAAGCAAAGATATAAGGACTGGAAATGCGTCCCTAGGTCTCGCCTGCTGAACAAAGAGATTAAAAGTCACTAAAGGTGACCTTCACCGATCGAGCTGAAACTAGCACCAAACATTGTCCTAGTACCATAGTACATAAAACAATATTTGTCAGAAAATTCGGACTGTGCGTTAGTAAGTTATTAGGGGTCAAACATTAGCAAATATCAACTTTCAGGGGCCATAACTCGAAAAAGGGGCGATAAGTAATTTTGGGCACTTGGCCCCAGGGAGTCATTGGTCCAGACCTTTCGTCTGGCACCAGTTTCATCCCGATCGGTGAAGGTCACATTAGGCTCAAACTTGCAGTCCAAAGTTGGTAGGGAATGTCTGAAACTTTGACCCCTAATAACTCGTCTGTTTCTCATCCGAATAAGCTGAAATTTGGAACGTTTGTAGAGCCCATCCATACAAACATGCCTGCACGATCCGGGATGCGGTCAATGGAATGGCACGTGCACTATGGGGCGTCAAAAATTCAATAAATAAACCTTTTTACGCCTACAGCAGCCAAAGGAAAGCACCCTCGGTGCTGCAAATTTATGCGCATGCGCAGATCATTAATGTCTACAAACGTAAAGGGTAGTCAAGGGACTCGAGGCAAGGCGTCCTGCTGAAAATGGGTCATCAAATTTGCATTGCACCCTATGGAATTTTGGGCGCGAAAACGTAAAAACCCTAATAACTCCATCAGTTTGCAACAGACAGGCGCGCTTTTTATAGGGTTTATAGGTCTTAGGGAGGTACATTTCCGTGCCAAATTGTATGGCGCTGCATGCAGTAGAAGCAAAGATATAAGGACTGGAAATGCGTCCCTAGGTCTCGCCTGCTGAACAAAGAGATTAAAAGTCACTAAAGGTGACCTTCACCGATCGAGCTGAAACTAGCACCAAACATTGTCCTAGTACCATAGTACATAAAACAATATTTGTCAGAAAATTCGGACTGTGCGTTAGTAAGTTATTAGGGGTCAAACATTAGCAAATATCAACTTTCAGGGGCCATAACTCGAAAAAGGGGCGATAAGAAATTTTGGGCACTTGGCCCCAGGGAGTCATTGGTCCAGACCTTTCGTCTGGCACCAGTTTCATCCCGATCGGTGAAGGTCACATTAGGCTCAAACGTGCAGTCCAAAGTTGGTAGGGAATGTCTGAAACTTTGACCCCTAATAACTCGTCTGTTTCTCATCCGAATAAGCTGAAATTTGGAACGTTTGTAGAGCCCATCCATACAAACATGCCTGCACGATCCGGGATGCGGTCAATGGAATGGCACGTGCACTATGGGGCGTCAAAAATTCAATAAATAAACCTTTTTACGCCTACAGCAGCCAAAGGAAAGCACCCTCGGTGCTGCAAATTTATGCGCATGCGCAGATCATTAATGTCTACAAACGTAAAGGGTAGTCAAGGGACTCGAGGCAAGGCGTCCTGCTGAAAATGGGTCCTCAAATTTGCATTGCACCCTATGGAATTTTGGGCGCGAAAACGTAAAAACCCTAATAACTCCATCAGTTTGCAACAGACAGGCGCGCTTTTTATAGGGTTTATAGGTCTTAGGGAGGTACATTTCCGTGCCAAATTGTATGGCGCTGCATGCAGTAGAAGCAAAGATATAAGGACTGGAAATGCGTCCCTAGGTCTCGCCTGCTGAACAAAGAGATTAAAAGTCACTAAAGGTGACCTTCACCGATCGAGCTGAAACTAGCACCAAACATTGTCCTAGTACCATAGTACATAAAACAATATTTGTCAGAAAATTCGGACTGTGCGTTAGTAAGTTATTAGGGGTCAAACATTAGCAAATATCAACTTTCAGGGGCCATAACTCGAAAAAGGGGCGATAAGAAATTTTGGGCACTTGGCCCCAGGGAGTCATTGGTCCAGACCTTTCGTCTGGCACCAGTTTCATCCCGATCGGTGAAGGTCACATTAGGCTCAAACTTGCAGTCCAAAGTTGGTAGGGAATGTCTGAAACTTTGACCCCTAATAACTCGTCTGTTTCTCATCCGAATAAGCTGAAATTTGGAACGTTTGTAGAGCCCATCCATACAAACACGCATGCACGATCCGGGATGCGGTCAATGGAATGGCACGTGCACTATGGGGCGTCAAAAATTCAATAAATAAACATTTTTACGCCTACAGCAGCCAAAGGAAAGCACCCTCGGTGCTGCAAATTTATGCGCATGCGCAGATCATTAATGTCTACAAACGTAAAGGGTAGTCAAGGGACTCGAGGCAAGGCGTCCTGCTGAAAATGGGTCCTCAAATTTGCATTGCACCCTATGGAATTTTGGGCGCGAAAACGTAAAAACCCTAATAACTCCATCAGTTTGCAACAGACAGGCGCGCTTTTTATAGGGTTTATAGGTCTTAGGGAGGTACATTTCCGTGCCAAATTGTATGGCGCTGCATGCAGTAGAAGCAAAGATATAAGGACTGGAAATGCGTCCCTAGGTCTCGCCTGCTGAACAAAGAGATTAAAAGTCACTAAAGGTGACCTTCACCGATCGAGCTGAAACTAGCACCAAACATTGTCCTAGTACCATAGTACATAAAACAATATTTGTCAGAAAATTCGGACTGTGCGTTAGTAAGTTATTAGGGGTCAAACATTAGCAAATATCAACTTTCAGGGGCCATAACTCGAAAAAGGGGCGATAAGAAATTTTGGGCACTTGGCCCCAGGGAGTCATTGGTCCAGACCTTTCGTCTGGCACCAGTTTCATCCCGATCGGTGAAGGTCACATTAGGCTCAAACGTGCAGTCCAAAGTTGGTAGGGAATGTCTGAAACTTTGACCCCTAATAACTCGTCTGTTTCTCATCCGAATAAGCTGAAATTTGGAACGTTTGTAGAGCCCATCCATACAAACATGCCTGCACGATCCGGGATGCGGTCAATGGAATGGCACGTGCACTATGGGGCGTCAAAAATTCAATAAATAAACCTTTTTACGCCTACAGCAGCCAAAGGAAAGCACCCTCGGTGCTGCAAATTTATGCGCATGCGCAGATCATTAATGTCTACAAACGTAAAGGGTAGTCAAGGGACTCGAGGCAAGGCGTCCTGCTGAAAATGGGTCCTCAAATTTGCATTGCACCCTATGGAATTTTGGGCGCGAAAACGTAAAAACCCTAATAACTCCATCAGTTTGCAACAGACAGGCGCGCTTTTTATAGGGTTTATAGGTCTTAGGGAGGTACATTTCCGTGCCAAATTGTATGGCGCTGCATGCAGTAGAAGCAAAGATATAAGGACTGGAAATGCGTCCCTAGGTCTCGCCTGCTGAACAAAGAGATTAAAAGTCACTAAAGGTGACCTTCACCGATCGAGCTGAAACTAGCACCAAACATTGTCCTAGTACCATAGTACATAAAACAATATTTGTCAGAAAATTCGGACTGTGCGTTAGTAAGTTATTAGGGGTCAAACATTAGCAAATATCAACTTTCAGGGGCCATAACTCGAAAAAGGGGCGATAAGAAATTTTGGGCACTTGGCCCCAGGGAGTCATTGGTCCAGACCTTTCGTCTGGCACCAGTTTCATCCCGATCGGTGAAGGTCACATTAGGCTCAAACGTGCAGTCCAAAGTTGGTAGGGAATGTCTGAAACTTTGACCCCTAATAACTCGTCTGTTTCTCATCCGAATAAGCTGAAATTTGGAACGTTTGTAAAGCCCATCCATACAAACATGCCTGCACGATCCGGGATGCGGTCAATGGAATGGCACGTGCACTATGGGGCGTCAAAAATTCAATAAATAAACCTTTTTACGCCTACAGCAGCCAAAGGAAAGCACCCTCGGTGCTGCAAATTTATGCGCATGCGCAGATCATTAATGTCTACAAACGTAAAGGGTAGTCAAGGGACTCGAGGCAAGGCGTCCTGCTGAAAATGGGTCCTCAGATTTGCATTGCACCCTATGGAATTTTGGGCGCGAAAACGTAAAAACCCTAATAACTCCATCAGTTTGCAACAGACAGGCGCGCTTTTTATAGGGTTTATAGGTCTTAGAAAGGTACATTTCCGTGCCAAATTGTATGGCGCTGCATGCAGTAGAAGCAAAGATATAAGGACTGGAAATGCGTCCCTAGGTCTCGCCTGCTGAACAAAGAGATTAAAAGTCACTAAAGGTGACCTTCACCGATCGAGCTGAAACTAGCACCAAACATTGTCCTAGTACCATAGTACATAAAACAATATTTGTCAGAAAATTCGGACTGTGCGTTAGTAAGTTATTAGGGGTCAAACATTAGCAAATATCAACTTTCAGGGGCCATAACTCGAAAAAGGGGCGATAAGAAATTTTGGGCACTTGGCCCCAGGGAGTCATTGGTCCAGACCTTTCGTCTGGCACCAGTTTCATCCCGATCGGTGAAGGTCACATTAGGCTCAAACGTGCAGTCCAAAGTTGGTAGGGAATGTCTGAAACTTTGACCCCTAATAACTCGTCTGTTTCTCATCCGAATAAGCTGAAATTTGGAACGTTTGTAGAGCCCATCCATACAAACATGCCTGCACGATCCGGGATGCGGTCAATGGAATGGCACGTGCACTATGGGGCGTCAAAAATTCAATAAATAAACCTTTTTACGCCTACAGCAGCCAAAGGAAAGCACCCTCGGTGCTGCAAATTTATGCGCATGCGCAGATCATTAATGTCTACAAACGTAAAGGGTAGTCAAGGGACTCGAGGCAAGGCGTCCTGCTGAAAATGGGTCCTCAAATTTGCATTGCACCCTATGGAATTTTGGGCGCGAAAACGTAAAAACCCTAATAACTCCATCAGTTTGCAACAGACAGGCGCGCTTTTTATAGGGTTTATAGGTCTTAGGGAGGTACATTTCCGTGCTAAATTGTATGGCGCTGCATGCAGTAGAAGCAAAGATATAAGGACTGGAAATGCGTCCCTAGGTCTCGCCTGCTGAACAAAGAGATTAAAAGTCACTAAAGGTGACCTTCACCGATCGAGCTGAAACTAGCACCAAACATTGTCCTAGTACCATAGTACATAAAACAATATTTGTCAGAAAATTCGGACTGTGCGTTAGTAAGTTATTAGGGGTCAAACATTAGCAAATATCAACTTTCAGGGGCCATAACTCGAAAAAGGGGCGATAAGAAATTTTGGGCACTTGGCCCCAGGGAGTCATTGGTCCAGACCTTTCGTCTGGCACCAGTTTCATCCCGATCGGTGAAGGTCACATTAGGCTCAAACGTGCAGTCCAAAGTTGGTAGGGAATGTCTGAAACTTTGACCCCTAATAACTCGTCTGTTTCTCATCCGAATAAGCTGAAATTTGGAACGTTTGTAGAGCCCATCCATACAAACATGCCTGCACGATCCGGGATGCGGTCAATGGAATGGCACGTGCACTATGGGGCGTCAAAAATTCAATAAATAAACCTTTTTACGCCTACAGCAGCCAAAGGAAAGCACCCTCGGTGCTGCAAATTTATGCGCATGCGCAGATCATTAATGTCTACAAACGTAAAGGGTAGTCAAGGGACTCGAGGCAAGGCGTCCTGCTGAAAATGGGTCCTCAAATTTGCATTGCACCCTATGGAATTTTGGGCGCGAAAACGTAAAAACCCTAATAACTCCATCAGTTTGCAACAGACAGGCGCGCTTTTTATAGGGTTTATAGGTCTTAGGGAGGTACATTTCCGTGCCAAATTGTATGGCGCTGCATGCAGTAGAAGCAAAGATATAAGGACTGGAAATGCGTCCCTAGGTCTCGCCTGCTGAACAAAGAGATTAAAAGTCACTAAAGGTGACCTTCACCGATCGAGCTGAAACTAGCACCAAACATTGTCCTAGTACCATAGTACATAAAACAATATTTGTCAGAAAATTCGGACTGTGCGTTAGTAAGTTATTAGGGGTCAAACATTAGCAAATATCAACTTTCAGGGGCCATAACTCGAAAAAGGGGCGATAAGAAATTTTGGGCACTTGGCCCCAGGGAGTCATTGGTCCAGACCTTTCGTCTGGCACCAGTTTCATCCCGATCGGTGAAGGTCACATTAGGCTCAAACGTGCAGTCCAAAGTTGGTAGGGAATGTCTGAAACTTTGACCCCTAATAACTCGTCTGTTTCTCATCCGAATAAGCTGAAATTTGGAACGTTTGTAGAGCCCATCCATACAAACATGCCTGCACGATCCGGGATGCGGTCAATGGAATGGCACGTGCACTATGGGGCGTCAAAAATTCAATAAATAAACCTTTTTACGCCTACAGCAGCCAAAGGAAAGCACCCTCGGTGCTGCAAATTTATGCGCATGCGCAGATCATTAATGTCTACAAACGTAAAGGGTAGTCAAGGGACTCGAGGCAAGGCGTCCTGCTGAAAATGGGTCCTCAAATTTGCATTGCACCCTATGGAATTTTGGGCGCGAAAACGTAAAAACCCTAATAACTCCATCAGTTTGCAACAGACAGGCGCGCTTTTTATAGGGTTTATAGGTCTTAGGGAGGTACATTTCCGTGCCAAATTGTATGGCGCTGCATGCAGTAGAAGCAAAGATATAAGGACTGGAAATGCGTCCCTAGGTCTCGCCTGCTGAACAAAGAGATTAAAAGTCACTAAAGGTGACCTTCACCGATCGAGCTGAAACTAGCACCAAACATTGTCCTAGTACCATAGTACATAAAACAATATTTGTCAGAAAATTCGGACTGTGCGTTAGTAAGTTATTAGGGGTCAAACATTAGCAAATATCAACTTTCAGGGGCCATAACTCGAAAAAGGGGCGATAAGAAATTTTGGGCACTTGGCCCCAGGGAGTCATTGGTCCAGACCTTTCGTCTGGCACCAGTTTCATCCCGATCGGTGAAGGTCACATTAGGCTCAAACTTGCAGTCCAAAGTTGGTAGGGAATGTCTGAAACTTTGACCCCTAATAACTCGTCTGTTTCTCATCCGAATAAGCTGAAATTTGGAACGTTTGTAGAGCCCATCCATACAAACATGCCTGCACGATCCGGGATGCGGTCAATGGAATGGCACGTGCACTATGGGGCGTCAAAAATTCAATAAATAAACCTTTTTACGCCTACAGCAGCCAAAGGAAAGCACCCTCGGTGCTGCAAATTTATGCGCATGCGCAGATCATTAATGTCTACAAACGTAAAGGGTAGTCAAGGGACTCGAGGCAAGGCGTCCTGCTGAAAATGGGTCCTCAAATTTGCATTGCATCCTATGGAATTTTGGGCGCGAAAACGTAAAAACCCTAATAACTCCATCAGTTTGCAACAGACAGGCGCGCTTTTTATAGGGTTTATAGGTCTTAGGGAGGTACATTTCCGTGCCAAATTGTATGGCGCTGCATGCAGTAGAAGCAAAGATATAAGGACTGGAAATGCGTCCCTAGGTCTCGCCTGCTGAACAAAGAGATTAAAAGTCACTAAAGGTGACCTTCACCGATCGAGCTGAAACTAGCACCAAACATTGTCCTAGTACCATAGTACATAAAACAATATTTGTCAGAAAATTCGGACTGTGCGTTAGTAAGTTATTAGGGGTCAAACATTAGCAAATATCAACTTTCAGGGGCCATAACTCGAAAAAGGGGCGATAAGAAATTTTGGGCACTTGGCCCCAGGGAGTCATTGGTCCAGACCTTTCGTCTGGCACCAGTTTCATCCCGATCGGTGAAGGTCACATTAGGCTCAAACTTGCAGTCCAAAGTTGGTAGGGAATGTCTGAAACTTTGACCCCTAATAACTCGTCTGTTTCTCATCCGAATAAGCTGAAATTTGGAACGTTTGTAGAGCCCATCCATACAAACATGCCTGCACGATCCGGGATGCGGTCAATGGAATGGCACGTGCACTATGGGGCGTCAAAAATTCAATAAATAAACCTTTTTACGCCTACAGCAGCCAAAGGAAAGCACCCTCGGTGCTGCAAATTTATGCGCATGCGCAGATCATTAATGTCTACAAACGTAAAGGGTAGTCAAGGGACTCGAGGCAAGGCGTCCTGCTGAAAATGGGTCCTCAAATTTGCATTGCACCCTATGGAATTTTGGGCGCGAAAACGTAAAAACCCTAATAACTCCATCAGTTTGCAACAGACAGGCGCGCTTTTTATAGGGTTTATAGGTCTTAGGGAGGTACATTTCCGTGCCAAATTGTATGGCGCTGCATGCAGTAGAAGCAAAGATATAAGGACTGGAAATGCGTCCCTAGGTCTCGCCTGCTGAACAAAGAGATTAAAAGTCACTAAAGGTGACCTTCACCGATCGAGCTGAAACTAGCACCAAACATTGTCCTAGTACCATAGTACATAAAACAATATTTGTCAGAAAATTCGGACTGTGCGTTAGTAAGTTATTAGGGGTCAAACATTAGCAAATATCAACTTTCAGGGGCCATAACTCGAAAAAGGGGCGATAAGAAATTTTGGGCACTTGGCCCCAGGGAGTCATTGGTCCAGACCTTTCGTCTGGCACCAGTTTCATCCCGATCGGTGAAGGTCACATTAGGCTCAAACGTGCAGTCCAAAGTTGGTAGGGAATGTCTGAAACTTTGACCCCTAATAACTCGTCTGTTTCTCATCCGAATAAGCTGAAATTTGGAACGTTTGTAGAGCCCATCCATACAAACATGCCTGCACGATCCGGGATGCGGTCAATGGAATGGCACGTGCACTATGGGGCGTCAAAAATTCAATAAATAAACCTTTTTACGCCTACAGCAGCCAAAGGAAAGCACCCTCGGTGCTGCAAATTTATGCGCATGCGCAGATCAATTATGTCTACAAACGTAAAGGGTAGTCAAGGGACTCGAGGCAAGGCGTCCTGCTGAAAATGGGTCCTCAAATTTGCATTGCACCCTATGGAATTTTGGGCGCGAAAACGTAAAAACCCTAATAACTCCATCAGTTTGCAACAGACAGGCGCGCTTTTTATAGGGTTTATAGGTCTTAGGGAGGTACATTTCCGTGCCAAATTGTATGGCGCTGCATGCAGTAGAAGCAAAGATATAAGGACTGGAAATGCGTCCCTAGGTCTCGCCTGCTGAACAAAGAGATTAAAAGTCACTAAAGGTGACCTTCACCGATCGAGCTGAAACTAGCACCAAACATTGTCCTAGTACCATAGTACATAAAACAATATTTGTCAGAAAATTCGGACTGTGCGTTAGTAAGTTATTAGGGGTCAAACATTAGCAAATATCAACTTTCAGGGGCCATAACTCGAAAAAGGGGCGATAAGAAATTTTGGGCACTTGGCCCCAGGGAGTCATTGGTCCAGACCTTTCGTCTGGCACCAGTTTCATCCCGATCGGTGAAGGTCACATTAGGCTCAAACTTGCAGTCCAAAGTTGGTAGGGAATGTCTGAAACTTTGACCCCTAATAACTCGTCTGTTTCTCATCCGAATAAGCTGAAATTTGGAACGTTTGTAGAGCCCATCCATACAAACATGCCTGCACGATCCGGGATGCGGTCAATGGAATGGCACGTGCACTATGGGGCGTCAAAAATTCAATAAATAAACCTTTTTACGCCTACAGCAGCCAAAGGAAAGCACCCTCGGTGCTGCAAATTTATGCGCATGCGCAGATCATTAATGTCTACAAACGTAAAGGGTAGTCAAGGGACTCGAGGCAAGGCGTCCTGCTGAAAATGGGTCCTCAAATTTGCATTGCACCCTATGGAATTTTGGGCGCGAAAACGTAAAAACCCTAATAACTCCATCAGTTTGCAACAGACAGGCGCGCTTTTTATAGGGTTTATAGGTCTTAGGGAGGTACATTTCCGTGCCAAATTGTATGGCGCTGCATGCAGTAGAAGCAAAGATATAAGGACTGGAAATGCGTCCCTAGGTCTCGCCTGCTGAACAAAGAGATTAAAAGTCACTAAAGGTGACCTTCACCGATCGAGCTGAAACTAGCACCAAACATTGTCCTAGTACCATAGTACATAAAACAATATTTGTCAGAAAATTCGGACTGTGCGTTAGTAAGTTATTAGGGGTCAAACATTAGCAAATATCAACTTTCAGGGGCCATAACTCGAAAAAGGGGCGATAAGAAATTTTGGGCACTTGGCCCCAGGGAGTCATTGGTCCAGACCTTTCGTCTGGCACCAGTTTCATCCCGATCGGTGAAGGTCACATTAGGCTCAAACGTGCAGTCCAAAGTTGGTAGGGAATGTCTGAAACTTTGACCCCTAATAACTCGTCTGTTTCTCATCCGAATAAGCTGAAATTTGGAACGTTTGTAGAGCCCATCCATACAAACATGCCTGCACGATCCGGGATGCGGTCAATGGAATGGCACGTGCACTATGGGGCGTCAAAAATTCAATAAATAAACCTTTTTACGCCTACAGCAGCCAAAGGAAAGCACCCTCGATGCTGCAAATTTATGCGCATGCGCAGATCATTAATGTCTACAAACGTAAAGGGTAGTCAAGGGACTCGAGGCAAGGCGTCCTGCTGAAAATGGGTCCTCAAATTTGCATTGCACCCTATGGAATTTTGGGCGCGAAAACGTAAAAACCCTAATAACTCCATCAGTTTGCAACAGACAGGCGCGCTTTTTATAGGGTTTATAGGTCTTAGGGAGGTACATTTCCGTGCCAAATTGTATGGCGCTGCATGCAGTAGAAGCAAAGATATAAGGACTGGAAATGCGTCCCTAGGTCTCGCCTGCTGAACAAAGAGATTAAAAGTCACTAAAGGTGACCTTCACCGATCGAGCTGAAACTAGCACCAAACATTGTCCTAGTACCATAGTACATAAAACAATATTTGTCAGAAAATTCGGACTGTGCGTTAGTAAGTTATTAGGGGTCAAACATTAGCAAATATCAACTTTCAGGGGCCATAACTCGAAAAAGGGGCGATAAGAAATTTTGGGCACTTGGCCCCAGGGAGTCATTGGTCCAGACCTTTCGTCTGGCACCAGTTTCATCCCGATCGGTGAAGGTCACATTAGGCTCAAACTTGCAGTCCAAAGTTGGTAGGGAATGTCTGAAACTTTGACCCCTAATAACTCGTCTGTTTCTCATCCGAATAAGCTGAAATTTGGAACGTTTGTAGAGCCCATCCATACAAACATGCCTGCACGATCCGGGATGCGGTCAATGGAATGGCACGTGCACTATGGGGCGTCAAAAATTCAATAAATAAACCTTTTTACGCCTACAGCAGCCAAAGGAAAGCACCCTCGGTGCTGCAAATTTATGCGCATGCGCAGATCATTAATGTCTACAAACGTAAAGGGTAGTCAAGGGACTCGAGGCAAGGCGTCCTGCTGAAAATGGGTCCTCAAATTTGCATTGCACCCTATGGAATTTTGGGCGCGAAAACGTAAAAACCCTAATAACTCCATCAGTTTGCAACAGACAGGCGCGCTTTTTATAGGGTTTATAGGTCTTAGGGAGGTACATTTCCGTGCCAAATTGTATGGCGCTGCATGCAGTAGAAGCAAAGATATAAGGACTGGAAATGCGTCCCTAGGTCTCGCCTGCTGAACAAAGAGATTAAAAGTCACTAAAGGTGACCTTCACCGATCGAGCTGAAACTAGCACCAAACATTGTCCTAGTACCATAGTACATAAAACAATATTTGTCAGAAAATTCGGACTGTGCGTTAGTAAGTTATTAGGGGTCAAACATTAGCAAATATCAACTTTCAGGGGCCATAACTCGAAAAAGGGGCGATAAGAAATTTTGGGCACTTGGCCCCAGGGAGTCATTGGTCCAGACCTTTCGTCTGGCACCAGTTTCATCCCGATCGGTGAAGGTCACATTAGGCTCAAACGTGCAGTCCAAAGTTGGTAGGGAATGTCTGAAACTTTGACCCCTAATAACTCGTCTGTTTCTCATCCGAATAAGCTGAAATTTGGAACGTTTGTAGAGCCCATCCATACAAACATGCCTGCACGATCCGGGATGCGGTCAATGGAATGGCACGTGCACTATGGGGCGTCAAAAATTCAATAAATAAACCTTTTTACGCCTACAGCAGCCAAAGGAAAGCACCCTCGGTGCTGCAAATTTATGCGCATGCGCAGATCATTAATGTCTACAAACGTAAAGGGTAGTCAAGGGACTCGAGGCAAGGCGTCCTGCTGAAAATGGGTCCTCAAATTTGCATTGCACCCTATGGAATTTTGGGCGCGAAAACGTAAAAACCCTAATAACTCCATCAGTTTGCAACAGACAGGCGCGCTTTTTATAGGGTTTATAGGTCTTAGGGAGGTACATTTCCGTGCCAAATTGTATGGCGCTGCATGCAGTAGAAGCAAAGATATAAGGACTGGAAATGCGTCCCTAGGTCTCGCCTGCTGAACAAAGAGATTAAAAGTCACTAAAGGTGACCTTCACCGATCGAGCTGAAACTAGCACCAAACATTGTCCTAGTACCATAGTACATAAAACAATATTTGTCAGAAAATTCGGACTGTGCGTTAGTAAGTTATTAGGGGTCAAACATTAGCAAATATCAACTTTCAGGGGCCATAACTCGAAAAAGGGGCGATAAGAAATTTTGGGCACTTGGCCCCAGGGAGTCATTGGTCCAGACCTTTCGTCTGGCACCAGTTTCATCCCGATCGGTGAAGGTCACATTAGGCTCAAACTTGCAGTCCAAAGTTGGTAGGGAATGTCTGAAACTTTGACCCCTAATAACTCGTCTGTTTCTCATCCGAATAAGCTGAAATTTGGAACGTTTGTAGAGCCCATCCATACAAACATGCCTGCACGATCCGGGATGCGGTCAATGGAATGGCACGTGCACTATGGGGCGTCAAAAATTCAATAAATAAACCTTTTTACGCCTACAGCAGCCAAAGGAAAGCACCCTCGGTGCTGCAAATTTATGCGCATGCGCAGATCATTAATGTCTACAAACGTAAAGGGTAGTCAAGGGACTCGAGGCAAGGCGTCCTGCTGAAAATGGGTCCTCAAATTTGCATTGCACCCTATGGAATTTTGGGCGCGAAAACGTAAAAACCCTAATAACTCCATCAGTTTGCAACAGACAGGCGCGCTTTTTATAGGGTTTATAGGTCTTAGGGAGGTACATTTCCGTGCCAAATTGTATGGCGCTGCATGCAGTAGAAGCAAAGATATAAGGACTGGAAATGCGTCCCTAGGTCTCGCCTGCTGAACAAAGAGATTAAAAGTCACTAAAGGTGACCTTCACCGATCGAGCTGAAACTAGCACCAAACATTGTCCTAGTACCATAGTACATAAAACAATATTTGTCAGAAAATTCGGACTGTGCGTTAGTAAGTTATTAGGGGTCAAACATTAGCAAATATCAACTTTCAGGGGCCATAACTCGAAAAAGGGGCGATAAGAAATTTTGGGCACTTGGCCCCAGGGAGTCATTGGTCCAGACCTTTCGTCTGGCACCAGTTTCATCCCGATCGGTGAAGGTCACATTAGGCTCAAACTTGCAGTCCAAAGTTGGTAGGGAATGTCTGAAACTTTGACCCCTAATAACTCGTCTGTTTCTCATCCGAATAAGCTGAAATTTGGAACGTTTGTAGAGCCCATCCATACAAACATGCCTGCACGATCCGGGATGCGGTCAATGGAATGGCACGTGCACTATGGGGCGTCAAAAATTCAATAAATAAACCTTTTTACGCCTACAGCAGCCAAAGGAAAGCACCCTCGGTGCTGCAAATTTATGCGCATGCGCAGATCATTAATGTCTACAAACGTAAAGGGTAGTCAAGGGACTCGAGGCAAGGCGTCCTGCTGAAAATGGGTCCTCAAATTTGCATTGCACCCTATGGAATTTTGGGCGCGAAAACGTAAAAACCCTAATAACTCCATCAGTTTGCAACAGACAGGCGCGCTTTTTATAGGGTTTATAGGTCTTAGGGAGGTACATTTCCGTGCCAAATTGTATGGCGCTGCATGCAGTAGAAGCAAAGATATAAGGACTGGAAATGCGTCCCTAGGTCTCGCCTGCTGAACAAAGAGATTGAAAGTCACTAAAGGTGACCTTCACCGATCGAGCTGAAACTAGCACCAAACATTGTCCTAGTACCATAGTACATAAAACAATATTTGTCAGAAAATTCGGACTGTGCGTTAGTAAGTTATTAGGGGTCAAACATTAGCAAATATCAACTTTCAGGGGCCATAACTCGAAAAAGGGGCGATAAGAAATTTTGGGCACTTGGCCCCAGGGAGTCATTGGTCCAGACCTTTCGTCTGGCACCAGTTTCATCCCGATCGGTGAAGGTCACATTAGGCTCAAACGTGCAGTCCAAAGTTGGTAGGGAATGTCTGAAACTTTGACCCCTAATAACTCGTCTGTTTCTCATCCGAATAAGCTGAAATTTGGAACGTTTGTAGAGCCCATCCATACAAACATGCCTGCACGATCCGGGATGCGGTCAATGGAATGGCACGTGCACTATGGGGCGTCAAAAATTCAATAAATAAACCTTTTTACGCCTACAGCAGCCAAAGGAAAGCACCCTCGGTGCTGCAAATTTATGCGCATGCGCAGATCATTAATGTCTACAAACGTAAAGGGTAGTCAAGGGACTCGAGGCAAGGCGTCCTGCTGAAAATGGGTCCTCAAATTTGCATTGCACCCTATGGAATTTTGGGCGCGAAAACGTAAAAACCCTAATAACTCCATCAGTTTGCAACAGACAGGCGCGCTTTTTATAGGGTTTATAGGTCTTAGGGAGGTACATTTCCGTGCCAAATTGTATGGCGCTGCATGCAGTAGAAGCAAAGATATAAGGACTGGAAATGCGTCCCTAGGTCTCGCCTGCTGAACAAAGAGATTAAAAGTCACTAAAGGTGACCTTCACCGATCGAGCTGAAACTAGCACCAAACATTGTCCTAGTACCATAGTACATAAAACAATATTTGTCAGAAAATTCGGACTGTGCGTTAGTAAGTTATTAGGGGTCAAACATTAGCAAATATCAACTTTCAGGGGCCATAACTCGAAAAAGGGGCGATAAGAAATTTTGGGCACTTGGCCCCAGGGAGTCATTGGTCCAGACCTTTCGTCTGGCACCAGTTTCATCCCGATCGGTGAAGGTCACATTAGGCTCAAACGTGCAGTCCAAAGTTGGTAGGGAATGTCTGAAACTTTGACCCCTAATAACTCGTCTGTTTCTCATCCGAATAAGCTGAAATTTGGAACGTTTGTAGAGCCCATCCATACAAACATGCCTGCACGATCCGGGATGCGGTCAATGGAATGGCACGTGCACTATGGGGCGTCAAAAATTCAATAAATAAACCTTTTTACGCCTACAGCAGCCAAAGGAAAGCACCCTCGGTGCTGCAAATTTATGCGCATGCGCAGATCATTAATGTCTACAAACGTAAAGGGTAGTCAAGGGACTCGAGGCAAGGCGTCCTGCTGAAAATGGGTCCTCAAATTTGCATTGCACCCTATGGAATTTTGGGCGCGAAAACGTAAAAACCCTAATAACTCCATCAGTTTGCAACAGACAGGCGCGCTTTTTATAGGGTTTATAGGTCTTAGGGAGGTACATTTCCGTGCCAAATTGTATGGCGCTGCATGCAGTAGAAGCAAAGATATAAGGACTGGAAATGCGTCCCTAGGTCTCGCCTGCTGAACAAAGAGATTAAAAGTCACTAAAGGTGACCTTCACCGATCGAGCTGAAACTAGCACCAAACATTGTCCTAGTACCATAGTACATAAAACAATATTTGTCAGAAAATTCGGACTGTGCGTTAGTAAGTTATTAGGGGTCAAACATTAGCAAATATCAACTTTCAGGGGCCATAACTCGAAAAAGGGGCGATAAGAAATTTTGGGCACTTGGCCCCAGGGAGTCATTGGTCCAGACCTTTCGTCTGGCACCAGTTTCATCCCGATCGGTGAAGGTCACATTAGGCTCAAACGTGCAGTCCAAAGTTGGTAGGGAATGTCTGAAACTTTGACCCCTAATAACTCGTCTGTTTCTCATCCGAATAAGCTGAAATTTGGAACGTTTGTAGAGCCCATCCATACAAACATGCCTGCACGATCCGGGATGCGGTCAATGGAATGGCACGTGCACTATGGGGCGTCAAAAATTCAATAAATAAACCTTTTTACGCCTACAGCAGCCAAAGGAAAGCACCCTCGGTGCTGCAAATTTATGCGCATGCGCAGATCATTAATGTCTACAAACGTAAAGGGTAGTCAAGGGACTCGAGGCAAGGCGTCCTGCTGAAAATGGGTCCTCAAATTTGCATTGCACCCTATGGAATTTTGGGCGCGAAAACGTAAAAACCCTAATAACTCCATCAGTTTGCAACAGACAGGCGCGCTTTTTATAGGGTTTATAGGTCTTAGGGAGGTACATTTCCGTGCCAAATTGTATGGCGCTGCATGCAGTAGAAGCAAAGATATAAGGACTGGAAATGCGTCCCTAGGTCTCGCCTGCTGAACAAAGAGATTAAAAGTCACTAAAGGTGACCTTCACCGATCGAGCTGAAACTAGCACCAAACATTGTCCTAGTACCATAGTACATAAAACAATATTTGTCAGAAAATTCGGACTGTGCGTTAGTAAGTTATTAGGGGTCAAACATTAGCAAATATCAACTTTCAGGGGCCATAACTCGAAAAAGGGGCGATAAGAAATTTTGGGCACTTGGCCCCAGGGAGTCATTGGTCCAGACCTTTCGTCTGGCACCAGTTTCATCCCGATCGGTGAAGGTCACATTAGGCTCAAACTTGCAGTCCAAAGTTGGTAGGGAATGTCTGAAACTTTGACCCCTAATAACTCGTCTGTTTCTCATCCGAATAAGCTGAAATTTGGAACGTTTGTAGAGCCCATCCATACAAACATGCCTGCACGATCCGGGATGCGGTCAATGGAATGGCACGTACACTATGGGGCGTCAAAAATTCAATAAATAAACCTTTTTACGCCTACAGCAGCCAAAGGAAAGCACCCTCGGTGCTGCAAATTTATGCGCATGCGCAGATCATTAATGTCTACAAACGTAAAGGGTAGTCAAGGGACTCGAGGCAAGGCGTCCTGCTGAAAATGGGTCCTCAAATTTGCATTGCACCCTATGGAATTTTGGGCGCGAAAACGTAAAAACCCTAATAACTCCATCAGTTTGCAACAGACAGGCGCGCTTTTTATAGGGTTTATAGGTCTTAGGGAGGTACATTTCCGTGCCAAATTGTATGGCGCTGCATGCAGTAGAAGCAAAGATATAAGGACTGGAAATGCGTCCCTAGGTCTCGCCTGCTGAACAAAGAGATTAAAAGTCACTAAAGGTGACCTTCACCGATCGAGCTGAAACTAGCACCAAACATTGTCCTAGTACCATAGTACATAAAACAATATTTGTCAGAAAATTCGGACTGTGCGTTAGTAAGTTATTAGGGGTCAAACATTAGCAAATATCAACTTTCAGGGGCCATAACTCGAAAAAGGGGCGATAAGAAATTTTGGGCACTTGGCCCCAGGGAGTCATTGGTCCAGACCTTTCGTCTGGCACCAGTTTCATCCCGATCGGTGAAGGTCACATTAGGCTCAAACGTGCAGTCCAAAGTTGGTAGGGAATGTCTGAAACTTTGACCCCTAATAACTCGTCTGTTTCTCATCCGAATAAGCTGAAATTTGGAACGTTTGTAGAGCCCATCCATACAAACATGCCTGCACGATCCGGGATGCGGTCAATGGAATGGCACGTGCACTATGGGGCGTCAAAAATTCAATAAATAAACCTTTTTACGCCTACAGCAGCCAAAGGAAAGCACCCTCGGTGCTGCAAATTTATGCGCATGCGCAGATCATTAATGTCTACAAACGTAAAGGGTAGTCAAGGGACTCGAGGCAAGGCGTCCTGCTGAAAATGGGTCCTCAAATTTGCATTGCACCCTATGGAATTTTGGGCGCGAAAACGTAAAAACCCTAATAACTCCATCAGTTTGCAACAGACAGGCGCGCTTTTTATAGGGTTTATAGGTCTTAGGGAGGTACATTTCCGTGCCAAATTGTATGGCGCTGCATGCAGTAGAAGCAAAGATATAAGGACTGGAAATGCGTCCCTAGGTCTCGCCTGCTGAACAAAGAGATTAAAAGTCACTAAAGGTGACCTTCACCGATCGAGCTGAAACTAGCACCAAACATTGTCCTAGTACCATAGTACATAAAACAATATTTGTCAGAAAATTCGGACTGTGCGTTAGTAAGTTATTAGGGGTCAAACATTAGCAAATATCAACTTTCAGGGGCCATAACTCGAAAAAGGGGCGATAAGAAATTTTGGGCACTTGGCCCCAGGGAGTCATTGGTCCAGACCTTTCGTCTGGCACCAGTTTCATCCCGATCGGTGAAGGTCACATTAGGCTCAAACGTGCAGTCCAAAGTTGGTAGGGAATGTCTGAAACTTTGACCCCTAATAACTCGTCTGTTTCTCATCCGAATAAGCTGAAATTTGGAACGTTTGTAGAGCCCATCCATACAAACATGCCTGCACGATCCGGGATGCGGTCAATGGAATGGCACGTGCACTATGGGGCGTCAAAAATTCAATAAATAAACCTTTTTACGCCTACAGCAGCCAAAGGAAAGCACCCTCGGTGCTGCAAATTTATGCGCATGCGCAGATCATTAATGTCTACAAACGTAAAGGGTAGTCAAGGGACTCGAGGCAAGGCGTCCTGCTGAAAATGGGTCCTCAAATTTGCATTGCACCCTATGGAATTTTGGGCGCGAAAACGTAAAAACCCTAATAACTCCATCAGTTTGCAACAGACAGGCGCGCTTTTTATAGGGTTTATAGGTCTTAGGGAGGTACATTTCCGTGCCAAATTGTATGGCGCTGCATGCAGTAGAAGCAAAGATATAAGGACTGGAAATGCGTCCCTAGGTCTCGCCTGCTGAACAAAGAGATTAAAAGTCACTAAAGGTGACCTTCACCGATCGAGCTGAAACTAGCACCAAACATTGTCCTAGTACCATAGTACATAAAACAATATTTGTCAGAAAATTCGGACTGTGCGTTAGTAAGTTATTAGGGGTCAAACATTAGCAAATATCAACTTTCAGGGGCCATAACTCGAAAAAGGGGCGATAAGAAATTTTGGGCACTTGGCCCCAGGGAGTCATTGGTCCAGACCTTTCGTCTGGCACCAGTTTCATCCCGATCGGTGAAGGTCACATTAGGCTCAAACTTGCAGTCCAAAGTTGGTAGGGAATGTCTGAAACTTTGACCCCTAATAACTCGTCTGTTTCTCATCCGAATAAGCTGAAATTTGGAACGTTTGTAGAGCCCATCCATACAAACATGCCTGCACGATCCGGGATGCGGTCAATGGAATGGCACGTGCACTATGGGGCGTCAAAAATTCAATAAATAAACCTTTTTACGCCTACAGCAGCCAAAGGAAAGCACCCTCGGTGCTGCAAATTTATGCGCATGCGCAGATCATTAATGTCTACAAACGTAAAGGGTAGTCAAGGGACTCGAGGCAAGGCGTCCTGCTGAAAATGGGTCCTCAAATTTGCATTGCACCCTATGGAATTTTGGGCGCGAAAACGTAAAAACCCTAATAACTCCATCAGTTTGCAACAGACAGGCGCGCTTTTTATAGGGTTTATAGGTCTTAGGGAGGTACATTTCCGTGCCAAATTGTATGGCGCTGCATGCAGTAGAAGCAAAGATATAAGGACTGGAAATGCGTCCCTAGGTCTCGCCTGCTGAACAAAGAGATTAAAAGTCACTAAAGGTGACCTTCACCGATCGAGCTGAAACTAGCACCAAACATTGTCCTAGTACCATAGTACATAAAACAATATTTGTCAGAAAATTCGGACTGTGCGTTAGTAAGTTATTACGGGTCAAACATTAGCAAATATCAACTTTCAGGGGCCATAACTCGAAAAAGGGGCGATAAGAAATTTTGGGCACTTGGCCCCAGGGAGTCATTGGTCCAGACCTTTCGTCTGGCACCAGTTTCATCCCGATCGGTGAAGGTCACATTAGGCTCAAACTTGCAGTCCAAAGTTGGTAGGGAATGTCTGAAACTTTGACCCCTAATAACTCGTCTGTTTCTCATCCGAATAAGCTGAAATTTGGAACGTTTGTAGAGCCCATCCATACAAACATGCCTGCACGATCCGGGATGCGGTCAATGGAATGGCACGTGCACTATGGGGCGTCAAAAATTCAATAAATAAACCTTTTTACGCCTACAGCAGCCAAAGGAAAGCACCCTCGGTGCTGCAAATTTATGCGCATGCGCAGATCATTAATGTCTACAAACGTAAAGGGTAGTCAAGGGACTCGAGGCAAGGCGTCCTGCTGAAAATGGGTCCTCAAATTTGCATTGCACCCTATGGAATTTTGGGCGCGAAAACGTAAAAACCCTAATAACTCCATCAGTTTGCAACAGACAGGCGCGCTTTTTATAGGGTTTATAGGTCTTAGGGAGGTACATTTCCGTGCCAAATTGTATGGCGCTGCATGCAGTAGAAGCAAAGATATAAGGACTGGAAATGCGTCCCTAGGTCTCGCCTGCTGAACAAAGAGATTAAAAGTCACTAAAGGTGACCTTCACCGATCGAGCTGAAACTAGCACCAAACATTGTCCTAGTACCATAGTACATAAAACAATATTTGTCAGAAAATTCGGACTGTGCGTTAGTAAGTTATTAGGGGTCAAACATTAGCAAATATCAACTTTCAGGGGCCATAACTCGAAAAAGGGGCGATAAGAAATTTTGGGCACTTGGCCCCAGGGAGTCATTGGTCCAGACCTTTCGTCTGGCACCAGTTTCATCCCGATCGGTGAAGGTCACATTAGGCTCAAACGTGCAGTCCAAAGTTGGTAGGGAATGTCTGAAACTTTGACCCCTAATAACTCGTCTGTTTCTCATCCGAATAAGCTGAAATTTGGAACGTTTGTAGAGCCTATCCATACAAACATGCCTGCATGATCCGGGATGCGGTCAATGGAATGGCACGTGCACTATGGGGCGTCAAAAATTCAATAAATAAACCTTTTTACGCCTACAGCAGCCAAAGGAAAGCACCCTCGGTGCTGCAAATTTATGCGCATGCGCAGATCATTAATGTCTACAAACGTAAAGGGTAGTCAAGGGACTCGAGGCAAGGCGTCCTGCTGAAAATGGGTCCTCAAATTTGCATTGCACCCTATGGAATTTTGGGCGCGAAAACGTAAAAACCCTAATAACTCCATCAGTTTGCAACAGACAGGCGCGCTTTTTATAGGGTTTATAGGTCTTAGGGAGGTACATTTCCGTGCCAAATTGTATGGCGCTGCATGCAGTAGAAGCAAAGATATAAGGACTGGAAATGCGTCCCTAGGTCTCGCCTGCTGAACAAAGAGATTAAAAGTCACTAAAGGTGACCTTCACCGATCGAGCTGAAACTAGCACCAAACATTGTCCTAGTACCATAGTACATAAAACAATATTTGTCAGAAAATTCGGACTGTGCGTTAGTAAGTTATTAGGGGTCAAACATTAGCAAATATCAACTTTCAGGGGCCATAACTCGAAAAAGGGGCGATAAGAAATTTTGGGCACTTGGCCCCAGGGAGTCATTGGTCCAGACCTTTCGTCTGGCACCAGTTTCATCCCGATCGGTGAAGGTCACATTAGGCTCAAACGTGCAGTCCAAAGTTGGTAGGGAATGTCTGAAACTTTGACCCCTAATAACTCGTCTGTTTCTCATCCGAATAAGCTGAAATTTGGAACGTTTGTAGAGCCCATCCATACAAACATGCCTGCACGATCCGGGATGCGGTCAATGGAATGGCACGTGCACTATGGGGCGTCAAAAATTCAATAAATAAACCTTTTTACGCCTACAGCAGCCAAAGGAAAGCACCCTCGGTGCTGCAAATTTATGCGCATGCGCAGATCATTAATGTCTACAAACGTAAAGGGTAGTCAAGGGACTCGAGGCAAGGCGTCCTGCTGAAAATGGGTCCTCAAATTTGCATTGCACCCTATGGAATTTTGGGCGCGAAAACGTAAAAACCCTAATAACTCCATCAGTTTGCAACAGACAGGCGCGCTTTTTATAGGGTTTATAGGTCTTAGGGAGGTACATTTCCGTGCCAAATTGTATGGCGCTGCATGCAGTAGAAGCAAAGATATAAGGACTGGAAATGCGTCCCTAGGTCTCGCCTGCTGAACAAAGAGATTAAAAGTCACTAAAGGTGACCTTCACCGATCGAGCTGAAACTAGCACCAAACATTGTCCTAGTACCATAGTACATAAAACAATATTTGTCAGAAAATTCGGACTGTGCGTTAGTAAGTTATTAGGGGTCAAACATTAGCAAATATCAACTTTCAGGGGCCATAACTCGAAAAAGGGGCGATAAGAAATTTTGGGCACTTGGCCCCAAGGAGTCATTGGTCCAGACCTTTCGTCTGGCACCAGTTTCATCCCGATCGGTGAAGGTCACATTAGGCTCAAACGTGCAGTCCAAAGTTGGTAGGGAATGTCTGAAACTTTGACCCCTAATAACTCGTCTGTT
This sequence comes from Anodontia alba, assembly GCA_964016985.1. Classification (NCBI taxonomy): domain Eukaryota; kingdom Metazoa; phylum Mollusca; class Bivalvia; order Lucinida; family Lucinidae; genus Anodontia; species Anodontia alba. The sequence goes on from OZ024829.1 coordinate 18,965,217, forward strand.
TCTCATCCGAATAAGCTGAAATTTGGAACGTTTGTAGAGCCCATCCATACAAACATGCCTGCACGATCCGGGATGCGGTCAATGGAATGGCACGTGCACTATGGGGCGTCAAAAATTCAATAAATAAACCTTTTTACGCCTACAGCAGCCAAAGGAAAGCACCCTCGGTGCTGCAAATTTATGCGCATGCGCAGATCATTAATGTCTACAAACGTAAAGGGTAGTCAAGGGACTCGAGGCAAGGCGTCCTGCTGAAAATGGGTCCTCAAATTTGCATTGCACCCTATGGAATTTTGGGCGCGAAAACGTAAAAACCCTAATAACTCCATCAGTTTGCAACAGACAGGCGCGCTTTTTATAGGGTTTATAGGTCTTAGGGAGGTACATTTCCGTGCCAAATTGTATGGCGCTGCATGCAGTAGAAGCAAAGATATAAGGACTGGAAATGCGTCCCTAGGTCTCGCCTGCTGAACAAAGAGATTAAAAGTCACTAAAGGTGACCTTCACCGATCGAGCTGAAACTAGCACCAAACATTGTCCTAGTACCATAGTACATAAAACAATATTTGTCAGAAAATTCGGACTGTGCGTTAGTAAGTTATTAGGGGTCAAACATTAGCAAATATCAACTTTCAGGGGCCATAACTCGAAAAAGGGGCGATAAGAAATTTTGGGCACTTGGCCCCAGGGAGTCATTGGTCCAGACCTTTCGTCTGGCACCAGTTTCATCCCGATCGGTGAAGGTCACATTAGGCTCAAACGTGCAGTCCAAAGTTGGTAGGGAATGTCTGAAACTTTGACCCCTAATAACTCGTCTGTTTCTCATCCGAATAAGCTGAAATTTGGAACGTTTGTAGAGCCCATCCATACAAACATGCCTGCACGATCCGGGATGCGGTCAATGGAATGGCACGTGCACTATGGGGCGTCAAAAATTCAATAAATAAACCTTTTTACGCCTACAGCAGCCAAAGGAAAGCACCCTCGGTGCTGCAAATTTATGCGCATGCGCAGATCATTAATGTCTACAAACGTAAAGGGTAGTCAAGGGACTCGAGGCAAGGCGTCCTGCTGAAAATGGGTCCTCAAATTTGCATTGCACCCTATGGAATTTTGGGCGCGAAAACGTAAAAACCCTAATAACTCCATCAGTTTGCAACAGACAGGCGCGCTTTTTATAGGGTTTATAGGTCTTAGGGAGGTACATTTCCGTGCCAAATTGTATGGCGCTGCATGCAGTAGAAGCAAAGATATAAGGACTGGAAATGCGTCCCTAGGTCTCGCCTGCTGAACAAAGAGATTAAAAGTCACTAAAGGTGACCTTCACCGATCGAGCTGAAACTAGCACCAAACATTGTCCTAGTACCATAGTACATAAAACAATATTTGTCAGAAAATTCGGACTGTGCGTTAGTAAGTTATTAGGGGTCAAACATTAGCAAATATCAACTTTCAGGGGCCATAACTCGAAAAAGGGGCGATAAGAAATTTTGGGCACTTGGCCCCAGGGAGTCATTGGTCCAGACCTTTCGTCTGGCACCAGTTTCATCCCGATCGGTGAAGGTCACATTAGGCTCAAACTTGCAGTCCAAAGTTGGTAGGGAATGTCTGAAACTTTGACCCCTAATAACTCGTCTGTTTCTCATCCGAATAAGCTGAAATTTGGAACGTTTGTAGAGCCCATCCATACAAACATGCCTGCATGATCCGGGATGCGGTCAATGGAATGGCACGTGCACTATGGGGCGTCAAAAATTCAATAAATAAACCTTTTTACGCCTACAGCAGCCAAAGGAAAGCACCCTCGGTGCTGCAAATTTATGCGCATGCGCAGATCATTAATGTCTACAAACGTAAAGGGTAGTCAAGGGACTCGAGGCAAGGCGTCCTGCTGAAAATGGGTCCTCAAATTTGCATTGCACCCTATGGAATTTTGGGCGCGAAAACGTAAAAACCCTAATAACTCCATCAGTTTGCAACAGACAGGCGCGCTTTTTATAGGGTTTATAGGTCTTAGGGAGGTACATTTCCGTGCCAAATTGTATGGCGCTGCATGCAGTAGAAGCAAAGATATAAGGACTGGAAATGCGTCCCTAGGTCTCGCCTGCTGAACAAAGAGATTAAAAGTCACTAAAGGTGACCTTCACCGATCGAGCTGAAACTAGCACCAAACATTGTCCTAGTACCATAGTACATAAAACAATATTTGTCAGAAAATTCGGACTGTGCGTTAGTAAGTTATTAGGGGTCAAACATTAGCAAATATCAACTTTCAGGGGCCATAACTCGAAAAAGGGGCGATAAGAAATTTTGGGCACTTGGCCCCAGGGAGTCATTGGTCCAGACCTTTCGTCTGGCACCAGTTTCATCCCGATCGGTGAAGGTCACATTAGGCTCAAACTTGCAGTCCAAAGTTGGTAGGGAATGTCTGAAACTTTGACCCCTAATAACTCGTCTGTTTCTCATCCGAATAAGCTGAAATTTGGAACGTTTGTAGAGCCCATCCATACAAACATGCCTGCATGATCCGGGATGCGGTCAATGGAATGGCACGTGCACTATGGGGCGTCAAAAATTCAATAAATAAACCTTTTTACGCCTACAGCAGCCAAAGGAAAGCACCCTCGGTGCTGCAAATTTATGCGCATGCGCAGATCATTAATGTCTACAAACGTAAAGGGTAGTCAAGGGACTCGAGGCGAGGCGTCCTGCTGAAAATGGGTCCTCAAATTTGCATTGCACCCTATGGAATTTTGGGCGCGAAAACGTAAAAACCCTAATAACTCCATCAGTTTGCAACAGACAGGCGCGCTTTTTATAGGGTTTATAGGTCTTAGGGAGGTACATTTCCGTGCCAAATTGTATGGCGCTGCATGCAGTAGAAGCAAAGATATAAGGACTGGAAATGCGTCCCTAGGTCTCGCCTGCTGAACAAAGAGATTAAAAGTCACTAAAGGTGACCTTCACCGATCGAGCTGAAACTAGCACCAAACATTGTCCTAGTACCATAGTACATAAAACAATATTTGTCAGAAAATTCGGACTGTGCGTTAGTAAGTTATTAGGGGTCAAACATTAGCAAATATCAACTTTCAGGGGCCATAACTCGAAAAAGGGGCGATAAGAAATTTTGGGCACTTGGCCCCAGGGAGTCATTGGTCCAGACCTTTCGTCTGGCACCAGTTTCATCCCGATCGGTGAAGGTCACATTAGGCTCAAACGTGCAGTCCAAAGTTGGTAGGGAATGTCTGAAACTTTGACCCCTAATAACTCGTCTGTTTCTCATCCGAATAAGCTGAAATTTGGAACGTTTGTAGAGCCCATCCATACAAACATGCCTGCACGATCCGGGATGCGGTCAATGGAATGGCACGTGCACTATGGGGCGTCAAAAATTCAATAAATAAACCTTTTTACGCCTACAGCAGCCAAAGGAAAGCACCCTCGGTGCTGCAAATTTATGCGCATGCGCAGATCATTAATGTCTACAAACGTAAAGGGTAGTCAAGGGACTCGAGGCAAGGCGTCCTGCTGAAAATGGGTCCTCAAATTTGCATTGCACCCTATGGAATTTTGGGCGCGAAAACGTAAAAACCCTAATAACTCCATCAGTTTGCAACAGACAGGCGCGCTTTTTATAGGGTTTATAGGTCTTAGGGAGGTACATTTCCGTGCCAAATTGTATGGCGCTGCATGCAGTAGAAGCAAAGATATAAGGACTGGAAATGCGTCCCTAGGTCTCGCCTGCTGAACAAAGAGATTAAAAGTCACTAAAGGTGACCTTCACCGATCGAGCTGAAACTAGCACCAAACATTGTCCTAGTACCATAGTACATAAAACAATATTTGTCAGAAAATTCGGACTGTGCGTTAGTAAGTTATTAGGGGTCAAACATTAGCAAATATCAACTTTCAGGGGCCATAACTCGAAAAAGGGGCGATAAGAAATTTTGGGCACTTGGCCCCAGGGAGTCATTGGTCCAGACCTTTCGTCTGGCACCAGTTTCATCCCGATCGGTGAAGGTCACATTAGGCTCAAACTTGCAGTCCAAAGTTGGTAGGGAATGTCTGAAACTTTGACCCCTAATAACTCGTCTGTTTCTCATCCGAATAAGCTGAAATTTGGAACGTTTGTAGAGCCCATCCATACAAACATGCCTGCACGATCCGGGATGCGGTCAATGGAATGGCACGTGCACTATGGGGCGTCAAAAATTCAATAAATAAACCTTTTTACGCCTACAGCAGCCAAAGGAAAGCACCCTCGGTGCTGCAAATTTATGCGCATGCGCAGATCATTAATGTCTACAAACGTAAAGGGTAGTCAAGGGACTCGAGGCAAGGCGTCCTGCTGAAAATGGGTCCTCAAATTTGCATTGCACCCTATGGAATTTTGGGCGCGAAAACGTAAAAACCCTAATAACTCCATCAGTTTGCAACAGACAGGCGCGCTTTTTATAGGGTTTATAGGTCTTAGGGAGGTACATTTCCGTGCCAAATCGTATGGCGCTGCATGCAGTAGAAGCAAAGATATAAGGACTGGAAATGCGTCCCTAGGTCTCGCCTGCTGAACAAAGAGATTAAAAGTCACTAAAGGTGACCTTCACCGATCGAGCTGAAACTAGCACCAAACATTGTCCTAGTACCATAGTACATAAAACAATATTTGTCAGAAAATTCGGACTGTGCGTTAGTAAGTTATTAGGGGTCAAACATTAGCAAATATCAACTTTCAGGGGCCATAACTCGAAAAAGGGGCGATAAGAAATTTTGGGCACTTGGCCCCAGGGAGTCATTGGTCCAGACCTTTCGTCTGGCACCAGTTTCATCCCGATCGGTGAAGGTCACATTAGGCTCAAACGTGCAGTCCAAAGTTGGTAGGGAATGTCTGAAACTTTGACCCCTAATAACTCGTCTGTTTCTCATCCGAATAAGCTGAAATTTGGAACGTTTGTAGAGCCCATCCATACAAACATGCCTGCACGATCCGGGATGCGGTCAATGGAATGGCACGTGCACTATGGGGCGTCAAAAATTCAATAAATAAACCTTTTTACGCCTACAGCAGCCAAAGGAAAGCACCCTCGGTGCTGCAAATTTATGCGCATGCGCAGATCATTAATGTCTACAAACGTAAAGGGTAGTCAAGGGACTCGAGGCAAGGCGTCCTGCTGAAAATGGGTCCTCAAATTTGCATTGCACCCTATGGAATTTTGGGCGCGAAAACGTAAAAACCCTAATAACTCCATCAGTTTGCAACAGACAGGCGCGCTTTTTATAGGGTTTATAGGTCTTAGGGAGGTACATTTCCGTGCCAAATTGTATGGCGCTGCATGCAGTAGAAGCAAAGATATAAGGACTGGAAATGCGTCCCTAGGTCTCGCCTGCTGAACAAAGAGATTAAAAGTCACTAAAGGTGACCTTCACCGATCGAGCTGAAACTAGCACCAAACATTGTCCTAGTACCATAGTACATAAAACAATATTTGTCAGAAAATTCGGACTGTGCGTTAGTAAGTTATTAGGGGTCAAACATTAGCAAATATCAACTTTCAGGGGCCATAACTCGAAAAAGGGGCGATAAGAAATTTTGGGCACTTGGCCCCAGGGAGTCATTGGTCCAGACCTTTCGTCTGGCACCAGTTTCATCCCGATCGGTGAAGGTCACATTAGGCTCAAACTTGCAGTCCAAAGTTGGTAGGGAATGTCTGAAACTTTGACCCCTAATAACTCGTCTGTTTCTCATCCGAATAAGCTGAAATTTGGAACGTTTGTAGAGCCCATCCATACAAACATGCCTGCACGATCCGGGATGCGGTCAATGGAATGGCACGTGCACTATGGGGCGTCAAAAATTCAATAAATAAACCTTTTTACGCCTACAGCAGCCAAAGGAAAGCACCCTCGGTGCTGCAAATTTATGCGCATGCGCAGATCATTAATGTCTACAAACGTAAAGGGTAGTCAAGGGACTCGAGGCAAGGCGTCCTGCTGAAAATGGGTCCTCAAATTTGCATTGCACCCTATGGAATTTTGGGCGCGAAAACGTAAAAACCCTAATAACTCCATCAGTTTGCAACAGACAGGCGCGCTTTTTATAGGGTTTATAGGTCTTAGGGAGGTACATTTCCGTGCCAAATTGTATGGCGCTGCATGCAGTAGAAGCAAAGATATAAGGACTGGAAATGCGTCCCTAGGTCTCGCCTGCTGAACAAAGAGATTAAAAGTCACTAAAGGTGACCTTCACCGATCGAGCTGAAACTAGCACCAAACATTGTCCTAGTACCATAGTACATAAAACAATATTTGTCAGAAAATTCGGACTGTGCGTTAGTAAGTTATTAGGGGTCAAACATTAGCAAATATCAACTTTCAGGGGCCATAACTCGAAAAAGGGGCGATAAGAAATTTTGGGCACTTGGCCCCAGGGAGTCATTGGTCCAGACCTTTCGTCTGGCACCAGTTTCATCCCGATCGGTGAAGGTCACATTAGGCTCAAACGTGCAGTCCAAAGTTGGTAGGGAATGTCTGAAACTTTGACCCCTAATAACTCGTCTGTTTCTCATCCGAATAAGCTGAAATTTGGAACGTTTGTAGAGCCCATCCATACAAACATGCCTGCACGATCCGGGATGCGGTCAATGGAATGGCACGTGCACTATGGGGCGTCAAAAATTCAATAAATAAACCTTTTTACGCCTACAGCAGCCAAAGGAAAGCACCCTCGGTGCTGCAAATTTATGCGCATGCGCAGATCATTAATGTCTACAAACGTAAAGGGTAGTCAAGGGACTCGAGGCAAGGCGTCCTGCTGAAAATGGGTCCTCAAATTTGCATTGCACCCTATGGAATTTTGGGCGCGAAAACGTAAAAACCCTAATAACTCCATCAGTTTGCAACAGACAGGCGCGCTTTTTATAGGGTTTATAGGTCTTAGGGAGGTACATTTCCGTGCCAAATTGTATGGCGCTGCATGCAGTAGAAGCAAAGATATAAGGACTGGAAATGCGTCCCTAGGTCTCGCCTGCTGAACAAAGAGATTAAAAGTCACTAAAGGTGACCTTCACCGATCGAGCTGAAACTAGCACCAAACATTGTCCTAGTACCATAGTACATAAAACAATATTTGTCAGAAAATTCGGACTGTGCGTTAGTAAGTTATTAGGGGTCAAACATTAGCAAATATCAACTTTCAGGGGCCATAACTCGAAAAAGGGGCGATAAGAAATTTTGGGCACTTGGCCCCAGGGAGTCATTGGTCCAGACCTTTCGTCTGGCACCAGTTTCATCCCGATCGGTGAAGGTCACATTAGGCTCAAACGTGCAGTCCAAAGTGGGTAGGGAATGTCTGAAACTTTGACCCCTAATAACTCGTCTGTTTCTCATCCGAATAAGCTGAAATTTGGAACGTTTGTAGAGCCCATCCATACAAATATGCCTGCACGATCCGGGATGCGGTCAATGGAATGGCACGTGCACTATGGGGCGTCAAAAATTCAATAAATAAACCTTTTTACGCCTACAGCAGCCAAAGGAAAGCACCCTCGGTGTTGCAAATTTATGCGCATGCGCAGATCATTAATGTCTACAAACGTAAAGGGTAGTCAAGGGACTCGAGGCAAGGCGTCCTGCTGAAAATGGGTCCTCAAATTTGCATTGCACCCTATGGAATTTTGGGCGCGAAAACGTAAAAACCCTAATAACTCCATCAGTTTACAACAGACAGGCGCGCTTTTTATAGGGTTTATAGGTCTTAGAGAGGTACATTTCCTTGCCAAATTGTATGGCGCTGCATGCAGTAGAAGCAAAGATATAAGGACTGGAAATGCGTCCCTAGGTCTCGCCTGCTGAACAAAGAGATTAAAAGTCACTAAAGGTGACCTTCACCGATCGAGCTGAAACTAGCACCAAACATTGTCCTAGTACCATAGTACATAAAACAATATTTGTCAGAAAATTCGGACTGTGCGTTAGTAAGTTATTAGGGGTCAAACATTAGCAAATATCAACTTTCAGGGGCCATAACTCGAAAAAGGGGCGATAAGAAATTTTGGGCACTTGGCCCCAGGGAGTCATTGGTCCAGACCTTTCGTCTGGCACCAGTTTCATCCCGATCGGTGAAGGTCACATTAGGCTCAAACTTGCAGTCCAAAGTTGGTAGGGAATGTCTGAAACTTTGACCCCTAATAACTCGTCTGTTTCTCATCCGAATAAGCTGAAATTTGGAACGTTTGTAGAGCCCATCCATACAAACATGCCTGCACGATCCGGGATGCGGTCAATGGAATGGCACGTGCACTATGGGGCGTCAAATATTCAATAAATAAACCTTTTTACGCCTACAGCAGCCAAAGGAAAGCACCCTCGGTGCTGCAAATTTATGCGCATGCGCAGATCATTAATGTCTACAAACGTAAAGGGTAGTCAAGGGACTCGAGGCAAGGCGTCCTGCTGAAAATGGGTCCTCAAATTTGCATTGCACCCTATGGAATTTTGGGCGCGAAAACGTAAAAACCCTAATAACTCCATCAGTTTGCAACAGACAGGCGCGCTTTTTATAGGGTTTATAGGTCTTAGGGAGGTACATTTCCGTGCCAAATTGTATGGCGCTGCATGCAGTAGAAGCAAAGATATAAGGACTGGAAATGCGTCCCTAGGTCTCGCCTGCTGAACAAAGAGATTAAAAGTCACTAAAGGTGACCTTCACCGATCGAGCTGAAACTAGCACCAAACATTGTCCTAGTACCATAGTACATAAAACAATATTTGTCAGAAAATTCGGACTGTGCGTTAGTAAGTTATTAGGGGTCAAACATTAGCAAATATCAACTTTCAGGGGCCATAACTCGAAAAAGGGGCGATAAGAAATTTTGGGCACTTGGCCCCAGGGAGTCATTGGTCCAGACCTTTCGTCTGGCACCAGTTTCATCCCGATCGGTGAAGGTCACATTAGGCTCAAACGTGCAGTCCAAAGTTGGTAGGGAATGTCTGAAACTTTGACCCCTAATAACTCGTCTGTTTCTCATCCGAATAAGCTGAAATTTGGAACGTTTGTAGAGCCCATCCATACAAACATGCCTGCACGATCCGGGATGCGGTCAATGGAATGGCACGTGCACTATGGGGCGTCAAAAATTCAATAAATAAACCTTTTTACGCCTACAGCAGCCAAAGGAAAGCACCCTCGGTGCTGCAAATTTATGCGCATGCGCAGATCATTAATGTCTACAAACGTAAAGGGTAGTCAAGGGACTCGAGGCAAGGCGTCCTGCTGAAAATGGGTCCTCAAATTTGCATTGCACCCTATGGAATTTTGGGCGCGAAAACGTAAAAACCCTAATAACTCCATCAGTTTGCAACAGACAGGCGCGCTTTTTATAGGGTTTATAGGTCTTAGGGAGGTACATTTCCGTGCCAAATTGTATGGCGCTGCATGCAGTAGAAGCAAAGATATAAGGACTGGAAATGCGTCCCTAGGTCTCGCCTGCTGAACAAAGAGATTAAAAGTCACTAAAGGTGACCTTCACCGATCGAGCTGAAACTAGCACCAAACATTGTCCTAGTACCATAGTACATAAAACAATATTTGTCAGAAAATTCGGACTGTGCGTTAGTAAGTTATTAGGGGTCAAACATTAGCAAATATCAACTTTCAGGGGCCATAACTCGAAAAAGGGGCGATAAGAAATTTTGGGCACTTGGCCCCAGGGAGTCATTGGTCCAGACCTTTCGTCTGGCACCAGTTTCATCCCGATCGGTGAAGGTCACATTAGGCTCAAACTTGCAGTCCAAAGTTGGTAGGGAATGTCTGAAACTTTGACCCCTAATAACTCGTCTGTTTCTCATCCGAATAAGCTGAAATTTGGAACGTTTGTAGAGCCCATCCATACAAACATGCCTGCACGATCCGGGATGCGGTCAATGGAATGGCACGTGCACTATGGGGCGTCAAAAATTCAATAAATAAACCTTTTTACGCCTACAGCAGCCAAAGGAAAGCACCCTCGGTGCTGCAAATTTATGCGCATGCGCAGATCATTAATGTCTACAAACGTAAAGGGTAGTCAAGGGACTCGAGGCAAGGCGTCCTGCTGAAAATGGGTCCTCAAATTTGCATTGCACCCTATGGAATTTTGGGCGCGAAAACGTAAAAACCCTAATAACTCCATCAGTTTGCAACAGACAGGCGCGCTTTTTATAGGGTTTATAGGTCTTAGGGAGGTACATTTCCGTGCCAAATTGTATGGCGCTGCATGCAGTAGAAGCAAAGATATAAGGACTGGAAATGCGTCCCTAGGTCTCGCCTGCTGAACAAAGAGATTAAAAGTCACTAAAGGTGACCTTCACCGATCGAGCTGAAACTAGCACCAAACATTGTCCTAGTACCATAGTACATAAAACAATATTTGTCAGAAAATTCGGACTGTGCGTTAGTAAGTTATTAGGGGTCAAACATTAGCAAATATCAACTTTCAGGGGCCATAACTCGAAAAAGGGGCGATAAGAAATTTTGGGCACTTGGCCCCAGGGAGTCATTGGTCCAGACCTTTCGTCTGGCACCAGTTTCATCCCGATCGGTGAAGGTCACATTAGGCTCAAACGTGCAGTCCAAAGTTGGTAGGGAATGTCTGAAACTTTGACCCCTAATAACTCGCCTGTTTCTCATCCGAATAAGCTGAAATTTGGAACGTTTGTAGAGCCCATCCATACAAACATGCCTGCACGATCCGGGATGCGGTCAATGGAATGGCACGTGCACTATGGGGCGTCAAAAATTCAATAAATAAACCTTTTTACGCCTACAGCAGCCAAAGGAAAGCACCCTCGGTGCTGCAAATTTATGCGCATGCGCAGATCATTAATGTCTACAAACGTAAAGGGTAGTCAAGGGACTCGAGGCAAGGCGTCCTGCTGAAAATGGGTCCTCAAATTTGCATTGCACCCTATGGAATTTTGGGCGCGAAAACGTAAAAACCCTAATAACTCCATCAGTTTGCAACAGACAGGCGCGCTTTTTATAGGGTTTATAGGTCTTAGGGAGGTACATTTCCGTGCCAAATTGTATGGCGCTGCATGCAGTAGAAGCAAAGATATAAGGACTGGAAATGCGTCCCTAGGTCTCGCCTGCTGAACAAAGAGATTAAAAGTCACTAAAGGTGACCTTCACCGATCGAGCTGAAACTAGCACCAAACATTGTCCTAGTACCATAGTACATAAAACAATATTTGTCAGAAAATTCGGACTGTGCGTTAGTAAGTTATTAGGGGTCAAACATTAGCAAATATCAACTTTCAGGGGCCATAACTCGAAAAAGGGGCGATAAGAAATTTTGGGCACTTGGCCCCAGGGAGTCATTGGTCCAGACCTTTCGTCTGGCACCAGTTTCATCCCGATCGGTGAAGGTCACATTAGGCTCAAACTTGCAGTCCAAAGTTGGTAGGGAATGTCTGAAACTTTGACCCCTAATAACTCGTCTGTTTCTCATCCGAATAAGCTGAAATTTGGAACGTTTGTAGAGCCCATCCATACAAACATGCCTGCACGATCCGGGATGCGGTCAATGGAATGGCACGTGCACTATGGGGCGTCAAAAATTCAATAAATAAACCTTTTTACGCCTACAGCAGCCAAAGGAAAGCACCCTCGGTGCTGCAAATTTATGCGCATGCGCAGATCATTAATGTCTACAAACGTAAAGGGTAGTCAAGGGACTCGAGGCAAGGCGTCCTGCTGAAAATGGGTCCTCAAATTTGCATTGCACCCTATGGAATTTTGGGCGCGAAAACGTAAAAACCCTAATAACTCCATCAGTTTGCAACAGACAGGCGCGCTTTTTATAGGGTTTATAGGTCTTAGGGAGGTACATTTCCGTGCCAAATTGTATGGCGCTGCATGCAGTAGAAGCAAAGATATAAGGACTGGAAATGCGTCCCTAGGTCTCGCCTGCTGAACAAAGAGATTAAAAGTCACTAAAGGTGACCTTCACCGATCGAGCTGAAACTAGCACCAAACATTGTCCTAGTACCATAGTACATAAAACAATATTTGTCAGAAAATTCGGACTGTGCGTTAGTAAGTTATTAGGGGTCAAACATTAGCAAATATCAACTTTCAGGGGCCATAACTCGAAAAAGGGGCGATAAGAAATTTTGGGCACTTGGCCCCAGGGAGTCATTGGTCCAGACCTTTCGTCTGGCACCAGTTTCATCCCGATCGGTGAAGGTCACATTAGGCTCAAACGTGCAGTCCAAAGTTGGTAGGGAATGTCTGAAACTTTGACCCCTAATAACTCGTCTGTTTCTCATCCGAATAAGCTGAAATTTGGAACGTTTGTAGAGCCCATCCATACAAACATGCCTGTACGATCCGGGATGCGGTCAATGGAATGGCACGTGCACTATGGGGCGTCAAAAATTCAATAAATAAACCTTTTTACGCCTACAGCAGCCAAAGGAAAGCACCCTCGGTGCTGCAAATTTATGCGCATGCGCAGATCATTAATGTCTACAAACGTAAAGGGTAGTCAAGGGACTCGAGGCAAGGCGTCCTGCTGAAAATGGGTCCTCAAATTTGCATTGCACCCTATGGAATTTTGGGCGCGAAAACGTAAAAACCCTAATAACTCCATCAGTTTGCAACAGACAGGCGCGCTTTTTATAGGGTTTATAGGTCTTAGGGAGGTACATTTCCGTGCCAAATTGTATGGCGCTGCATGCAGTAGAAGCAAAGATATAAGGACTGGAAATGCGTCCCTAGGTCTCGCCTGCTGAACAAAGAGATTAAAAGTCACTAAAGGTGACCTTCACCGATCGAGCTGAAACTAGCACCAAACATTGTCCTAGTACCATAGTACATAAAACAATATTTGTCAGAAAATTCGGACTGTGCGTTAGTAAGTTATTAGGGGTCAAACATTAGCAAATATCAACTTTCAGGGGCCATAACTCGAAAAAGGGGCGATAAGAAATTTTGGGCACTTGGCCCCAGGGAGTCATTGGTCCAGACCTTTCGTCTGGCACCAGTTTCATCCCGATCGGTGAAGGTCACATTAGGCTCAAACTTGCAGTCCAAAGTTGGTAGGGAATGTCTGAAACTTTGACCCCTAATAACTCGTCTGTTTCTCATCCGAATAAGCTGAAATTTGGAACGTTTGTAGAGCCCATCCATACAAACACGCATGCACGATCCGGGATGCGGTCAATGGAATGGCACGTGCACTATGGGGCGTCAAAAATTCAATAAATAAACCTTTTTACGCCTACAGCAGCCAAAGGAAAGCACCCTCGGTGCTGCAAATTTATGCGCATGCGCAGATCATTAATGTCTACAAACGTAATAGGTAGTCAAGGGACTCGAGGCAAGGCGTCCTGCTGAAAATGGGTCCTCAAATTTGCATTGCACCCTATGGAATTTTGGGCGCGAAAACGTAAAAACCCTAATAACTCCATCAGTTTGCAACAGACAGGCGCGCTTTTTATAGGGTTTATAGGTCTTAGGGAGGTACATTTCCGTGCCAAATTGTATGGCGCTGCATGCAGTAGAAGCAAAGATATAAGGACTGGAAATGCGTCCCTAGGTCTCGCCTGCTGAACAAAGAGATTAAAAGTCACTAAAGGTGACCTTCACCGATCGAGCTGAAACTAGCACCAAACATTGTCCTAGTACCATAGTACATAAAACAATATTTGTCAGAAAATTCGGACTGTGCGTTAGTAAGTTATTAGGGGTCAAACATTAGCAAATATCAACTTTCAGGGGCCATAACTCGAAAAAGGGGCGATAAGAAATTTTGGGCACTTGGCCCCAGGGAGTCATTGGTCCAGACCTTTCGTCTGGCACCAGTTTCATCCCGATCGGTGAAGGTCACATTAGGCTCAAACGTGCAGTCCAAAGTTGGTAGGGAATGTCTGAAACTTTGACCCCTAATAACTCGTCTGTTTCTCATCCGAATAAGCTGAAATTTGGAACGTTTGTAGAGCCCATCCATACAAACATGCCTGCACGATCCGGGATGCGGTCAATGGAATGGCACGTGCACTATGGGGCGTCAAAAATTCAATAAATAAACCTTTTTACGCCTACAGCAGCCAAAGGAAAGCACCCTCGGTGCTGCAAATTTATGCGCATGCGCAGATCATTAATGTCTACAAACGTAAAGGGTAGTCAAGGGACTCGAGGCAAGGCGTCCTGCTGAAAATGGGTCCTCAAATTTGCATTGCACCCTATGGAATTTTGGGCGCGAAAACGTAAAAACCCTAATAACTCCATCAGTTTGCAACAGACAGGCGCGCTTTTTATAGGGTTTATAGGTCTTAGGGAGGTACATTTCCGTGCCAAATTGTATGGCGCTGCATGCAGTAGAAGCAAAGATATAAGGACTGGAAATGCGTCCCTAGGTCTCGCCTGCTGAACAAAGAGATTAAAAGTCACTAAAGGTGACCTTCACCGATCGAGCTGAAACTAGCACCAAACATTGTCCTAGTACCATAGTACATAAAACAATATTTGTCAGAAAATTCGGACTGTGCGTTAGTAAGTTATTAGGGGTCAAACATTAGCAAATATCAACTTTCAGGGGCCATAACTCGAAAAAGGGGCGATAAGAAATTTTGGGCACTTGGCCCCAGGGAGTCATTGGTCCAGACCTTTCGTCTGGCACCAGTTTCATCCCGATCGGTGAAGGTCACATTAGGCTCAAACTTGCAGTCCAAAGTTGGTAGGGAATGTCTGAAACTTTGACCCCTAATAACTCGTCTGTTTCTCATCCGAATAAGCTGAAATTTGGAACGTTTGTAGAGCCCATCCATACAAACATGCCTGCACGATCCGGGATGCGGTCAATGGAATGGCACGTGCACTATGGGGCGTCAAAAATTCAATAAATAAACCTTTTTACGCCTACAGCAGCCAAAGGAAAGCACCCTCGGTGCTGCAAATTTATGCGCATGCGCAGATCATTAATGTCTACAAACGTAAAGGGTAGTCAAGGGACTCGAGGCAAGGCGTCCTGCTGAAAATGGGTCCTCAAATTTGCATTGCACCCTATGGAATTTTGGGCGCGAAAACGTAAAAACCCTAATAACTCCATCAGTTTGCAACAGACAGGCGCGCTTTTTATAGGGTTTATAGGTCTTAGGGAGGTACATTTCCGTGCCAAATTGTATGGCGCTGCATGCAGTAGAAGCAAAGATATAAGGACTGGAAATGCGTCCCTAGGTCTCGCCTGCTGAACAAAGAGATTAAAAGTCACTAAAGGTGACCTTCACCGATCGAGCTGAAACTAGCACCAAACATTGTCCTAGTACCATAGTACATAAAACAATATTTGTCAGAAAATTCGGACTGTGCGTTAGTAAGTTATTAGGGGTCAAACATTAGCAAATATCAACTTTCAGGGGCCATAACTCGAAAAAGGGGCGATAAGAAATTTTGGGCACTTGGCCCCAGGGAGTCATTGGTCCAGACCTTTCGTCTGGCACCAGTTTCATCCCGATCGGTGAAGGTCACATTAGGCTCAAACGTGCAGTCCAAAGTTGGTAGGGAATGTCTGAAACTTTGACCCCTAATAACTCGTCTGTTTCTCAGCCGAATAAGCTGAAATTTGGAACGTTTGTAGAGCCCATCCATACAAACATGCCTGCATGATCCGGGATGCGGTCAATGGAATGGCACGTGCACTATGGGGCGTCAAAAATTCAATAAATAAACCTTTTTACGCCTACAGCAGCCAAAGGAAAGCACCCTCGGTGCTGCAAATTTATGCGCATGCGCAGATCATTAATGTCTACAAACGTAAAGGGTAGTCAAGGGACTCGAGGCAAGGCGTCCTGCTGAAAATGGGTCCTCAAATTTGCATTGCACCCTATGGAATTTTGGGCGCGAAAACGTAAAAACCCTAATAACTCCATCAGTTTGCAACAGACAGGCGCGCTTTTTATAGGGTTTATAGGTCTTAGGGAGGTACATTTCCGTGCCAAATTGTATGGCGCTGCATGCAGTAGAAGCAAAGATATAAGGACTGGAAATGCGTCCCTAGGTCTCGCCTGCTGAACAAAGAGATTAAAAGTCACTAAAGGTGACCTTCACCGATCGAGCTGAAACTAGCACCAAACATTGTCCTAGTACCATAGTACATAAAACAATATTTGTCAGAAAATTCGGACTGTGCGTTAGTAAGTTATTAGGGGTCAAACATTAGCAAATATCAACTTTCAGGGGCCATAACTCGAAAAAGGGGCGATAAGAAATTTTGGGCACTTGGCCCCAGGGAGTCATTGGTCCAGACCTTTCGTCTGGCACCAGTTTCATCCCGATCGGTGAAGGTCACATTAGGCTCAAACGTGCAGTCCAAAGTTGGTAGGGAATGTCTGAAACTTTGACCCCTAATAACTCGTCTGTTTCTCATCCGAATAAGCTGAAATTTGGAACGTTTGTAGAGCCCATCCATACAAACATGCCTGCACGATCCGGGATGCGGTCAATGGAATGGCACGTGCACTATGGGGCGTCAAAAATTCAATAAATAAACCTTTTTACGCCTACAGCAGCCAAAGGAAAGCACCCTCGGTGCTGCAAATTTATGCGCATGCGCAGATCATTAATGTCTACAAACGTAAAGGGTAGTCAAGGGACTCGAGGCAAGGCGTCCTGCTGAAAATGGGTCCTCAAATTTGCATTGCACCCTATGGAATTTTGGGCGCGAAAACGTAAAAACCCTAATAACTCCATCAGTTTGCAACAGACAGGCGCGCTTTTTATAGGGTTTATAGGTCTTAGGGAGGTACATTTCCGTGCCAAATTGTATGGCGCTGCATGCAGTAGAAGCAAAGATATAAGGACTGGAAATGCGTCCCTAGGTCTCGCCTGCTGAACAAAGAGATTAAAAGTCACTAAAGGTGACCTTCACCGATCGAGCTGAAACTAGCACCAAACATTGTCCTAGTACCATAGTACATAAAACAATATTTGTCAGAAAATTCGGACTGTGCGTTAGTAAGTTATTAGGGGTCAAACATTAGCAAATATCAACTTTCAGGGGCCATAACTCGAAAAAGGGGCGATAAGTAATTTTGGGCACTTGGCCCCAGGGAGTCATTGGTCCAGACCTTTCGTCTGGCACCAGTTTCATCCCGATCGGTGAAGGTCACATTAGGCTCAAACTTGCAGTCCAAAGTTGGTAGGGAATGTCTGAAACTTTGACCCCTAATAACTCGTCTGTTTCTCATCCGAATAAGCTGAAATTTGGAACGTTTGTAGAGCCCATCCATACAAACATGCCTGCACGATCCGGGATGCGGTCAATGGAATGGCACGTGCACTATGGGGCGTCAAAAATTCAATAAATAAACCTTTTTACGCCTACAGCAGCCAAAGGAAAGCACCCTCGGTGCTGCAAATTTATGCGCATGCGCAGATCATTAATGTCTACAAACGTAAAGGGTAGTCAAGGGACTCGAGGCAAGGCGTCCTGCTGAAAATGGGTCCTCAAATTTGCATTGCACCCTATGGAATTTTGGGCGCGAAAACGTAAAAACCCTAATAACTCCATCAGTTTGCAACAGACAGGCGCGCTTTTTATAGGGTTTATAGGTCTTAGGGAGGTACATTTCCGTGCCAAATTGTATGGCGCTGCATGCAGTAGAAGCAAAGATATAAGGACTGGAAATGCGTCCCTAGGTCTCGCCTGCTGAACAAAGAGATTAAAAGTCACTAAAGGTGACCTTCACCGATCGAGCTGAAACTAGCACCAAACATTGTCCTAGTACCATAGTACATAAAACAATATTTGTCAGAAAATTCGGACTGTGCGTTAGTAAGTTATTAGGGGTCAAACATTAGCAAATATCAACTTTCAGGGGCCATAACTCGAAAAAGGGGCGATAAGAAATTTTGGGCACTTGGCCCCAGGGAGTCATTGGTCCAGACCTTTCGTCTGGCACCAGTTTCATCCCGATCGGTGAAGGTCACATTAGGCTCAAACGTGCAGTCCAAAGTTGGTAGGGAATGTCTGAAACTTTGACCCCTAATAACTCGTCTGTTTCTCATCCGAATAAGCTGAAATTTGGAACGTTTGTAGAGCCCATCCATACAAACATGCCTGCATGATCCGGGATGCGGTCAATGGAATGGCACGTGCACTATGGGGCGTCAAAAATTCAATAAATAAACCTTTTTACGCCTACAGCAGCCAAAGGAAAGCACCCTCGGTGCTGCAAATTTATGCGCATGCGCAGATCATTAATGTCTACAAACGTAAAGGGTAGTCAGGGGACTCGAGGCAAGGCGTCCTGCTGAAAATGGGTCCTCAAATTTGCATTGCACCCTATGGAATTTTGGGCGCGAAAACGTAAAAACCCTAATAACTCCATCAGTTTGCAACAGACAGGCGCGCTTTTTATAGGGTTTATAGGTCTTAGGGAGGTACATTTCCGTGCCAAATTGTATGGCGCTGCATGCAGTAGAAGCAAAGATATAAGGACTGGAAATGCGTCCCTAGGTCTCGCCTGCTGAACAAAGAGATTAAAAGTCACTAAAGGTGACCTTCACCGATCGAGCTGAAACTAGCACCAAACATTGTCCTAGTACCATAGTACATAAAACAATATTTGTCAGAAAATTCGGACTGTGCGTTAGTAAGTTATTAGGGGTCAAACATTAGCAAATATCAACTTTCAGGGGCCATAACTCGAAAAAGGGGCGATAAGAAATTTTGGGCACTTGGCCCCAGGGAGTCATTGGTCCAGACCTTTCGTCTGGCACCAGTTTCATCCCGATCGGTGAAGGTCACATTAGGCTCAAACGTGCAGTCCAAAGTTGGTAGGGAATGTCTGAAACTTTGACCCCTAATAACTCGTCTGTTTCTCATCCGAATAAGCTGAAATTTGGAACGTTTGTAGAGCCCATCCATACAAACATGCCTGCATGATCCGGGATGCGGTCAATGGAATGGCACGTGCACTATGGGGCGTCAAAAATTCAATAAATAAACCTTTTTACGCCTACAGCAGCCAAAGGAAAGCACCCTCGGTGCTGCAAATTTATGCGCATGCGCAGATCATTAATGTCTACAAACGTAAAGGGTAGTCAAGGGACTCGAGGCAAGGCGTCCTGCTGAAAATGGGTCCTCAGATTTGCATTGCACCCTATGGAATTTTGGGCGCGAAAACGTAAAAACCCTAATAACTCCATCAGTTTGCAACAGACAGGCGCGCTTTTTATAGGGTTTATAGGTCTTAGAAAGGTACATTTCCGTGCCAAATTGTATGGCGCTGCATGCAGTAGAAGCAAAGATATAAGGACTGGAAATGCGTCCCTAGGTCTCGCCTGCTGAACAAAGAGATTAAAAGTCACTAAAGGTGACCTTCACCGATCGAGCTGAAACTAGCACCAAACATTGTCCTAGTACCATAGTACATAAAACAATATTTGTCAGAAAATTCGGACTGTGCGTTAGTAAGTTATTAGGGGTCAAACATTAGCAAATATCAACTTTCAGGGGCCATAACTCGAAAAAGGGGCGATAAGAAATTTTGGGCACTTGGCCCCAGGGAGTCATTGGTCCAGACCTTTCGTCTGGCACCAGTTTCATCCCGATCGGTGAAGGTCACATTAGGCTCAAACGTGCAGTCCAAAGTTGGTAGGGAATGTCTGAAACTTTGACCCCTAATAACTCGTCTGTTTCTCATCCGAATAAGCTGAAATTTGGAACGTTTGTAGAGCCCATCCATACAAACATGCCTGCACGATCCGGGATGCGGTCAATGGAATGGCACGTGCACTATGGGGCGTCAAAAATTCAATAAATAAACCTTTTTACGCCTACAGCAGCCAAAGGAAAGCACCCTCGGTGCTGCAAATTTATGCGCATGCGCAGATCATTAATGTCTACAAACGTAAAGGGTAGTCAAGGGACTCGAGGCAAGGCGTCCTGCTGAAAATGGGTCCTCAAATTTGCATTGCACCCTATGGAATTTTGGGCGCGAAAACGTAAAAACCCTAATAACTCCATCAGTTTGCAACAGACAGGCGCGCTTTTTATAGGGTTTATAGGTCTTAGGGAGGTACATTTCCGTGCCAAATTGTATGGCGCTGCATGCAGTAGAAGCAAAGATATAAGGACTGGAAATGCGTCCCTAGGTCTCGCCTGCTGAACAAAGAGATTAAAAGTCACTAAAGGTGACCTTCACCGATCGAGCTGAAACTAGCACCAAACATTGTCCTAGTACCATAGTACATAAAACAATATTTGTCAGAAAATTCGGACTGTGCGTTAGTAAGTTATTAGGGGTCAAACATTAGCAAATATCAACTTTCAGGGGCCATAACTCGAAAAAGGGGCGATAAGAAATTTTGGGCACTTGGCCCCAGGGAGTCATTGGTCCAGACCTTTCGTCTGGCACCAGTTTCATCCCGATCGGTGAAGGTCACATTAGGCTCAAACTTGCAGTCCAAAGTTGGTAGGGAATGTCTGAAACTTTGACCCCTAATAACTCGTCTGTTTCTCATCCGAATAAGCTGAAATTTGGAACGTTTGTAGAGCCCATCCATACAAACATGCCTGCACGATCCGGGATGCGGTCAATGGAATGGCACGTGCACTATGGGGCGTCAAAAATTCAATAAATAAACCTTTTTACGCCTACAGCAGCCAAAGGAAAGCACCCTCGGTGCTGCAAATTTATGCGCATGCGCAGATCATTAATGTCTACAAACGTAAAGGGTAGTCAAGGGACTCGAGGCAAGGCGTCCTGCTGAAAATGGGTCCTCAAATTTGCATTGCACCCTATGGAATTTTGGGCGCGAAAACGTAAAAACCCTAATAACTCCATCAGTTTGCAACAGACAGGCGCGCTTTTTATAGGGTTTATAGGTCTTAGGGAGGTACATTTCCGTGCCAAATTGTATGGCGCTGCATGCAGTAGAAGCAAAGATATAAGGACTGGAAATGCGTCCCTAGGTCTCGCCTGCTGAACAAAGAGATTAAAAGTCACTAAAGGTGACCTTCACCGATCGAGCTGAAACTAGCACCAAACATTGTCCTAGTACCATAGTACATAAAACAATATTTGTCAGAAAATTCGGACTGTGCGTTAGTAAGTTATTAGGGGTCAAACATTAGCAAATATCAACTTTCAGGGGCCATAACTCGAAAAAGGGGCGATAAGAAATTTTGGGCACTTGGCCCCAGGGAGTCATTGGTCCAGACCTTTCGTCTGGCACCAGTTTCATCCCGATCGGTGAAGGTCACATTAGGCTCAAACGTGCAGTCCAAAGTTGGTAGGGAATGTCTGAAACTTTGACCCCTAATAACTCGTCTGTTTCTCATCCGAATAAGCTGAAATTTGGAACGTTTGTAGAGCCCATCCATACAAACATGCCTGCATGATCCGGGATGCGGTCAATGGAATGGCACGTGCACTATGGGGCGTCAAAAATTCAATAAATAAACCTTTTTACGCCTACAGCAGCCAAAGGAAAGCACCCTCGGTGCTGCAAATTTATGCGCATGCGCAGATCATTAATGTCTACAAACGTAAAGGGTAGTCAAGGGACTCGAGGCAAGGCGTCCTGCTGAAAATGGGTCCTCAAATTTGCATTGCACCCTATGGAATTTTGGGCGCGAAAACGTAAAAACCCTAATAACTCCATCAGTTTGCAACAGACAGGCGCGCTTTTTATAGGGTTTATAGGTCTTAGGGAGGTACATTTCCGTGCCAAATTGTATGGCGCTGCATGCAGTAGAAGCAAAGATATAAGGACTGGAAATGCGTCCCTAGGTCTCGCCTGCTGAACAAAGAGATTAAAAGTCACTAAAGGTGACCTTCACCGATCGAGCTGAAACTAGCACCAAACATTGTCCTAGTACCATAGTACATAAAACAATATTTGTCAGAAAATTCGGACTGTGCGTTAGTAAGTTATTAGGGGTCAAACATTAGCAAATATCAACTTTCAGGGGCCATAACTCGAAAAAGGGGCGATAAGAAATTTTGGGCACTTGGCCCCAGGGAGTCATTGGTCCAGACCTTTCGTCTGGCACCAGTTTCATCCCGATCGGTGAAGGTCACATTAGGCTCAAACTTGCAGTCCAAAGTTGGTAGGGAATGTCTGAAACTTTGACCCCTAATAACTCGTCTGTTTCTCATCCGAATAAGCTGAAATTTGGAACGTTTGTAGAGCCCATCCATACAAACATGCCTGCACGATCCGGGATGCGGTCAATGGAATGGCACGTGCACTATGGGGCGTCAAAAATTCAATAAATAAACCTTTTTACGCCTACAGCAGCCAAAGGAAAGCACCCTCGGTGCTGCAAATTTATGCGCATGCGCAGATCATTAATGTCTACAAACGTAAAGGGTAGTCAAGGGACTCGAGGCAAGGCGTCCTGCTGAAAATGGGTCCTCAAATTTGCATTGCACCCTATGGAATTTTGGGCGCGAAAACGTAAAAACCCTAATAACTCCATCAGTTTGCAACAGACAGGCGCGCTTTTTATAGGGTTTATAGGTCTTAGGGAGGTACATTTCCGTGCCAAATTGTATGGCGCTGCATGCAGTAGAAGCAAAGATATAAGGACTGGAAATGCGTCCCTAGGTCTCGCCTGCTGAACAAAGAGATTAAAAGTCACTAAAGGTGACCTTCACCGATCGAGCTGAAACTAGCACCAAACATTGTCCTAGTACCATAGTACATAAAACAATATTTGTCAGAAAATTCGGACTGTGCGTTAGTAAGTTATTAGGGGTCAAACATTAGCAAATATCAACTTTCAGGGGCCATAACTCGAAAAAGGGGCGATAAGAAATTTTGGGCACTTGGCCCCAGGGAGTCATTGGTCCAGACCTTTCGTCTGGCACCAGTTTCATCCCGATCGGTGAAGGTCACATTAGGCTCAAACTTGCAGTCCAAAGTTGGTAGGGAATGTCTGAAACTTTGACCCCTAATAACTCGTCTGTTTCTCATCCGAATAAGCTGAAATTTGGAACGTTTGTAGAGCCCATCCATACAAACATGCCTGCACGATCCGGGATGCGGTCAATGGAATGGCACGTGCACTATGGGGCGTCAAAAATTCAATAAATAAACCTTTTTACGCCTACAGCAGCCAAAGGAAAGCACCCTCGGTGCTGCAAATTTATGCGCATGCGCAGATCATTAATGTCTACAAACGTAAAGGGTAGTCAAGGGACTCGAGGCAAGGCGTCCTGCTGAAAATGGGTCCTCAAATTTGCATTGCACCCTATGGAATTTTGGGCGCGAAAACGTAAAAACCCTAATAACTCCATCAGTTTGCAACAGACAGGCGCGCTTTTTATAGGGTTTATAGGTCTTAGGGAGGTACATTTCCGTGCCAAATTGTATGGCGCTGCATGCAGTAGAAGCAAAGATATAAGGACTGGAAATGCGTCCCTAGGTCTCGCCTGCTGAACAAAGAGATTAAAAGTCACTAAAGGTGACCTTCACCGATCGAGCTGAAACTAGCACCAAACATTGTCCTAGTACCATAGTACATAAAACAATATTTGTCAGAAAATTCGGACTGTGCGTTAGTAAGTTATTAGGGGTCAAACATTAGCAAATATCAACTTTCAGGGGCCATAACTCGAAAAAGGGGCGATAAGAAATTTTGGGCACTTGGCCCCAGGGAGTCATTGGTCCAGACCTTTCGTCTGGCACCAGTTTCATCCCGATCGGTGAAGGTCACATTAGGCTCAAACGTGCAGTCCAAAGTTGGTAGGGAATGTCTGAAACTTTGACCCCTAATAACTCGTCTGTTTCTCATCCGAATAAGCTGAAATTTGGAACGTTTGTAGAGCCCATCCATACAAACATGCCTGCACGATCCGGGATGCGGTCAATGGAATGGCACGTGCACTATGGGGCGTCAAAAATTCAATAAATAAACCTTTTTACGCCTACAGCAGCCAAAGGAAAGCACCCTCGGTGCTGCAAATTTATGCGCATGCGCAGATCATTAATGTCTACAAACGTAAAGGGTAGTCAAGGGACTCGAGGCAAGGCGTCCTGCTGAAAATGGGTCCTCAAATTTGCATTGCACCCTATGGAATTTTGGGCGCGAAAACGTAAAAACCCTAATAACTCCATCAGTTTGCAACAGACAGGCGCGCTTTTTATAGGGTTTATAGGTCTTAGGGAGGTACATTTCCGTGCCAAATTGTATGGCGCTGCATGCAGTAGAAGCAAAGATATAAGGACTGGAAATGCGTCCCTAGGTCTCGCCTGCTGAACAAAGAGATTAAAAGTCACTAAAGGTGACCTTCACCGATCGAGCTGAAACTAGCACCAAACATTGTCCTAGTACCATAGTACATAAAACAATATTTGTCAGAAAATTCGGACTGTGCGTTAGTAAGTTATTAGGGGTCAAACATTAGCAAATATCAACTTTCAGGGGCCATAACTCGAAAAAGGGGCGATAAGAAATTTTGGGCACTTGGCCCCAGGGAGTCATTGGTCCAGACCTTTCGTCTGGCACCAGTTTCATCCCGATCGGTGAAGGTCACATTAGGCTCAAACTTGCAGTCCAAAGTTGGTAGGGAATGTCTGAAACTTTGACCCCTAATAACTCGTCTGTTTCTCATCCGAATAAGCTGAAATTTGGAACGTTTGTAGAGCCCATCCATACAAACATGCCTGCACGATCCGGGATGCGGTCAATGGAATGGCACGTGCACTATGGGGCGTCAAAAATTCAATAAATAAACCTTTTTACGCCTACAGCAGCCAAAGGAAAGCACCCTCGGTGCTGCAAATTTATGCGCATGCGCAGATCATTAATGTCTACAAACGTAAAGGGTAGTCAAGGGACTCGAGGCAAGGCGTCCTGCTGAAAATGGGTCCTCAAATTTGCATTGCACCCTATGGAATTTTGGGCGCGAAAACGTAAAAACCCTAATAACTCCATCAGTTTGCAACAGACAGGCGCGCTTTTTATAGGGTTTATAGGTCTTAGGGAGGTACATTTCCGTGCCAAATTGTATGGCGCTGCATGCAGTAGAAGCAAAGATATAAGGACTGGAAATGCGTCCCTAGGTCTCGCCTGCTGAACAAAGAGATTAAAAGTCACTAAAGGTGACCTTCACCGATCGAGCTGAAACTAGCACCAAACATTGTCCTAGTACCATAGTACATAAAACAATATTTGTCAGAAAATTCGGACTGTGCGTTAGTAAGTTATTAGGGGTCAAACATTAGCAAATATCAACTTTCAGGGGCCATAACTCGAAAAAGGGGCGATAAGAAATTTTGGGCACTTGGCCCCAGGGAGTCATTGGTCCAGACCTTTCGTCTGGCACCAGTTTCATCCCGATCGGTGAAGGTCACATTAGGCTCAAACGTGCAGTCCAAAGTTGGTAGGGAATGTCTGAAACTTTGACCCCTAATAACTCGTCTGTTTCTCATCCGAATAAGCTGAAATTTGGAACGTTTGTAGAGCCCATCCATACAAACATGCCTGCACGATCCGGGATGCGGTCAATGGAATGGCACGTGCACTATGGGGCGTCAAAAATTCAATAAATAAACCTTTTTACGCCTACAGCAGCCAAAGGAAAGCACCCTCGGTGCTGCAAATTTATGCGCATGCGCAGATCATTAATGTCTACAAACGTAAAGGGTAGTCAAGGGACTCGAGGCAAGGCGTCCTGCTGAAAATGGGTCCTCAAATTTGCATTGCACCCTATGGAATTTTGGGCGCGAAAACGTAAAAACCCTAATAACTCCATCAGTTTGCAACAGACAGGCGCGCTTTTTATAGGGTTTATAGGTCTTAGGGAGGTACATTTCCGTGCCAAATTGTATGGCGCTGCATGCAGTAGAAGCAAAGATATAAGGACTGGAAATGCGTCCCTAGGTCTCGCCTGCTGAACAAAGAGATTAAAAGTCACTAAAGGTGACCTTCACCGATCGAGCTGAAACTAGCACCAAACATTGTCCTAGTACCATAGTACATAAAACAATATTTGTCAGAAAATTCGGACTGTGCGTTAGTAAGTTATTAGGGGTCAAACATTAGCAAATATCAACTTTCAGGGGCCATAACTCGAAAAAGGGGCGATAAGAAATTTTGGGCACTTGGCCCCAGGGAGTCATTGGTCCAGACCTTTCGTCTGGCACCAGTTTCATCCCGATCGGTGAAGGTCACATTAGGCTCAAACGTGCAGTCCAAAGTTGGTAGGGAATGTCTGAAACTTTGACCCCTAATAACTCGTCTGTTTCTCATCCGAATAAGCTGAAATTTGGAACGTTTGTAGAGCCCATCCATACAAACATGCCTGCACGATCCGGGATGCGGTCAATGGAATGGCACGTGCACTGTGGGGCGTCAAATATTCAATAAATAAACCTTTTTACGCCTACAGCAGCCAAAGGAAAGCACCCTCGGTGCTGCAAATTTATGCGCATGCGCAGATCATTAATGTCTACAAACGTAAAGGGTAGTCAAGGGACTCGAGGCAAGGCGTCCTGCTGAAAATGGGTCCTCAAATTTGCATTGCACCCTATGGAATTTTGGGCGCGAAAACGTAAAAACCCTAATAACTCCATCAGTTTGCAACAGACAGGCGCGCTTTTTATAGGGTTTATAGGTCTTAGGGAGGTACATTTCCGTGCCAAATTGTATGGCGCTGCATGCAGTAGAAGCAAAGATATAAGGACTGGAAATGCGTCCCTAGGTCTCGCCTGCTGAACAAAGAGATTAAAAGTCACTAAAGGTGACCTTCACCGATCGAGCTGAAACTAGCACCAAACATTGTCCTAGTACCATAGTACATAAAACAATATTTGTCAGAAAATTCGGACTGTGCGTTAGTAAGTTATTAGGGGTCAAACATTAGCAAATATCAACTTTCAGGGGCCATAACTCGAAAAAGGGGCGATAAGAAATTTTGGGCACTTGGCCCCAGGGAGTCATTGGTCCAGACCTTTCGTCTGGCACCAGTTTCATCCCGATCGGTGAAGGTCACATTAGGCTCAAACGTGCAGTCCAAAGTTGGTAGGGAATGTCTGAAACTTTGACCCCTAATAACTCGTCTGTTTCTCATCCGAATAAGCTGAAATTTGGAACGTTTGTAGAGCCCATCCATACAAACATGCCTGCACGATCCGGGATGCGGTCAATGGAATGGCACGTGCACTATGGGGCGTCAAAAATTCAATAAATAAACCTTTTTACGCCTACAGCAGCCAAAGGAAAGCACCCTCGGTGCTGCAAATTTATGCGCATGCGCAGATCATTAATGTCTACAAACGTAAAGGGTAGTCAAGGGACTCGAGGCAAGGCGTCCTGCTGAAAATGGGTCCTCAAATTTGCATTGCACCCTATGGAATTTTGGGCGCGAAAACGTAAAAACCCTAATAACTCCATCAGTTTGCAACAGACAGGCGCGCTTTTTATAGGGTTTATAGGTCTTAGGGAGGTACATTTCCGTGCCAAATTGTATGGCGCTGCATGCAGTAGAAGCAAAGATATAAGGACTGGAAATGCGTCCCTAGGTCTCGCCTGCTGAACAAAGAGATTAAAAGTCACTAAAGGTGACCTTCACCGATCGAGCTGAAACTAGCACCAAACATTGTCCTAGTACCATAGTACATAAAACAATATTTGTCAGAAAATTCGGACTGTGCGTTAGTAAGTTATTAGGGGTCAAACATTAGCAAATATCAACTTTCAGGGGCCATAACTCGAAAAAGGGGCGATAAGAAATTTTGGGCACTTGGCCCCAGGGAGTCATTGGTCCAGACCTTTCGTCTGGCACCAGTTTCATCCCGATCGGTGAAGGTCACATTAGGCTCAAACGTGCAGTCCAAAGTTGGTAGGGAATGTCTGAAACTTTGACCCCTAATAACTCGTCTGTTTCTCATCCGAATAAGCTGAAATTTGGAACGTTTGTAGAGCCCATCCATACAAACATGCCTGCACGATCCGGGATGCGGTCAATGGAATGGCACGTGCACTATGGGGCGTCAAAAATTCAATAAATAAACCTTTTTACGCCTACAGCAGCCAAAGGAAAGCACCCTCGGTGCTGCAAATTTATGCGCATGCGCAGATCATTAATGTCTACAAACGTAAAGGGTAGTCAAGGGACTCGAGGCAAGGCGTCCTGCTGAAAATGGGTCCTCAAATTTGCATTGCACCCTATGGAATTTTGGGCGCGAAAACGTAAAAACCCTAATAACTCCATCAGTTTGCAACAGACAGGCGCGCTTTTTATAGGGTTTATAGGTCTTAGGGAGGTACATTTCCGTGCCAAATTGTATGGCGCTGCATGCAGTAGAAGCAAAGATATAAGGACTGGAAATGCGTCCCTAGGTCTCGCCTGCTGAACAAAGAGATTAAAAGTCACTAAAGGTGACCTTCACCGATCGAGCTGAAACTAGCACCAAACATTGTCCTAGTACCATAGTACATAAAACAATATTTGTCAGAAAATTCGGACTGTGCGTTAGTAAGTTATTAGGGGTCAAACATTAGCAAATATCAACTTTCAGGGGCCATAACTCGAAAAAGGGGCGATAAGAAATTTTGGGCACTTGGCCCCAGGGAGTCATTGGTCCAGACCTTTCGTCTGGCACCAGTTTCATCCCGATCGGTGAAGGTCACATTAGGCTCAAACTTGCAGTCCAAAGTTGGTAGGGAATGTCTGAAACTTTGACCCCTAATAACTCGTCTGTTTCTCATCCGAATAAGCTGAAATTTGGAACGTTTGTAGAGCCCATCCATACAAACATGCCTGCACGATCCGGGATGCGGTCAATGGAATGGCACGTACACTATGGGGCGTCAAAAATTCAATAAATAAACCTTTTTACGCCTACAGCAGCCAAAGGAAAGCACCCTCGGTGCTGCAAATTTATGCGCATGCGCAGATCATTAATGTCTACAAACGTAAAGGGTAGTCAAGGGACTCGAGGCAAGGCGTCCTGCTGAAAATGGGTCCTCAAATTTGCATTGCACCCTATGGAATTTTGGGCGCGAAAACGTAAAAACCCTAATAACTCCATCAGTTTGCAACAGACAGGCGCGCTTTTTATAGGGTTTATAGGTCTTAGGGAGGTACATTTCCGTGCCAAATTGTATGGCGCTGCATGCAGTAGAAGCAAAGATATAAGGACTGGAAATGCGTCCCTAGGTCTCGCCTGCTGAACAAAGAGATTAAAAGT
Organism: Anodontia alba; assembly: GCA_964016985.1. Taxonomy (NCBI): domain Eukaryota; kingdom Metazoa; phylum Mollusca; class Bivalvia; order Lucinida; family Lucinidae; genus Anodontia; species Anodontia alba. The sequence continues at coordinate 18,994,405 of OZ024829.1, forward strand.
CACTAAAGGTGACCTTCACCGATCGAGCTGAAACTAGCACCAAACATTGTCCTAGTACCATAGTACATAAAACAATATTTGTCAGAAAATTCGGACTGTGCGTTAGTAAGTTATTAGGGGTCAAACATTAGCAAATATCAACTTTCAGGGGCCATAACTCGAAAAAGGGGCGATAAGAAATTTTGGGCACTTGGCCCCAGGGAGTCATTGGTCCAGACCTTTCGTCTGGCACCAGTTTCATCCCGATCGGTGAAGGTCACATTAGGCTCAAACGTGCAGTCCAAAGTTGGTAGGGAATGTCTGAAACTTTGACCCCTAATAACTCGTCTGTTTCTCATCCGAATAAGCTGAAATTTGGAACGTTTGTAGAGCCCATCCATACAAACATGCCTGCACGATCCGGGATGCGGTCAATGGAATGGCACGTGCACTATGGGGCGTCAAAAATTCAATAAATAAACCTTTTTACGCCTACAGCAGCCAAAGGAAAGCACCCTCGGTGCTGCAAATTTATGCGCATGCGCAGATCATTAATGTCTACAAACGTAGTCAAGGGACTCGAGGCAAGGCGTCCTGCTGAAAATGGGTCCTCAAATTTGCATTGCACCCTATGGAATTTTGGGCGCGAAAACGTAAAAACCCTAATAACTCCATCAGTTTGCAACAGACAGGCGCGCTTTTTATAGGGTTTATAGGTCTTAGGGAGGTACATTTCCGTGCCAAATTGTATGGCGCTGCATGCAGTAGAAGCAAAGATATAAGGACTGGAAATGCGTCCCTAGGTCTCGCCTGCTGAACAAAGAGATTAAAAGTCACTAAAGGTGACCTTCACCGATCGAGCTGAAACTAGCACCAAACATTGTCCTAGTACCATAGTACATAAAACAATATTTGTCAGAAAATTCGGACTGTGCGTTAGTAAGTTATTAGGGGTCAAACATTAGCAAATATCAACTTTCAGGGGCCATAACTCGAAAAAGGGGCGATAAGAAATTTTGGGCACTTGGCCCCAGGGAGTCATTGGTCCAGACCTTTCGTCTGGCACCAGTTTCATCCCGATCGGTGAAGGTCACATTAGGCTCAAACTTGCAGTCCAAAGTTGGTAGGGAATGTCTGAAACTTTGACCCCTAATAACTCGTCTGTTTCTCATCCGAATAAGCTGAAATTTGGAACGTTTGTAGAGCCCATCCATACAAACATGCCTGCACGATCCGGGATGCGGTCAATGGAATGGCACGTGCACTATGGGGCGTCAAAAATTCAATAAATAAACCTTTTTACGCCTACAGCAGCCAAAAGAAAGCACCCTCGGTGCTGCAAATTTATGCGCATGCGCAGATCATTAATGTCTACAAACGTAAAGGGTAGTCAAGGGACTCGAGGCAAGGCGTCCTGCTGAAAATGGGTCCTCAAATTTGCATTGCACCCTATGGAATTTTGGGCGCGAAAACGTAAAAACCCTAATAACTCCATCAGTTTGCAACAGACAGGCGCGCTTTTTATAGGGTTTATAGGTCTTAGGGAGGTACATTTCCGTGCCAAATTGTATGGCGCTGCATGCAGTAGAAGCAAAGATATAAGGACTGGAAATGCGTCCCTAGGTCTCGCCTGCTGAACAAAGAGATTAAAAGTCACTAAAGGTGACCTTCACCGATCGAGCTGAAACTAGCACCAAACATTGTCCTAGTACCATAGTACATAAAACAATATTTGTCAGAAAATTCGGACTGTGCGTTAGTAAGTTATTAGGGGTCAAACATTAGCAAATATCAACTTTCAGGGGCCATAACTCGAAAAAGGGGCGATAAGAAATTTTGGGCACTTGGCCCCAGGGAGTCATTGGTCCAGACCTTTCGTCTGGCACCAGTTTCATCCCGATCGGTGAAGGTCACATTAGGCTCAAACGTGCAGTCCAAAGTTGGTAGGGAATGTCTGAAACTTTGACCCCTAATAACTCGTCTGTTTCTCATCCGAATAAGCTGAAATTTGGAACGTTTGTAGAGCCCATCCATACAAACATGCCTGCACGATCCGGGATGCGGTCAATGGAATGGCACGTGCACTATGGGGCGTCAAAAATTCAATAAATAAACCTTTTTACGCCTACAGCAGCCAAAGGAAAGCACCCTCGGTGCTGCAAATTTATGCGCATGCGCAGATCATTAATGTCTACAAACGTAAAGGGTAGTCAAGGGACTCGAGGCAAGGCGTCCTGCTGAAAATGGGTCCTCAAATTTGCATTGCACCCTATGGAATTTTGGGCGCGAAAACGTAAAAACCCTAATAACTCCATCAGTTTGCAACAGACAGGCGCGCTTTTTATAGGGTTTATAGGTCTTAGGGAGGTACATTTCCGTGCCAAATTGTATGGCGCTGCATGCAGTAGAAGCAAAGATATAAGGACTGGAAATGCGTCCCTAGGTCTCGCCTGCTGAACAAAGAGATTAAAAGTCACTAAAGGTGACCTTCACCGATCGAGCTGAAACTAGCACCAAACATTGTCCTAGTACCATAGTACATAAAACAATATTTGTCAGAAAATTCGGACTGTGCGTTAGTAAGTTATTAGGGGTCAAACATTAGCAAATATCAACTTTCAGGGGCCATAACTCGAAAAAGGGGCGATAAGAAATTTTGGGCACTTGGCCCCAGGGAGTCATTGGTCCAGACCTTTCGTCTGGCACCAGTTTCATCCCGATCGGTGAAGGTCACATTAGGCTCAAACGTGCAGTCCGAAGTTGGTAGGGAATGTCTGAAACTTTGACCCCTAATAACTCGTCTGTTTCTCATCCGAATAAGCTGAAATTTGGAACGTTTGTAGAGCCCATCCATACAAACATGCCTGCACGATCCGGGATGCGGTCAATGGAATGGCACGTGCACTATGGGGCGTCAAAAATTCAATAAATAAACCTTTTTACGCCTACAGCAGCCAAAGGAAAGCACCCTCGATGCTGCAAATTTATGCGCATGCGCAGATCATTAATGTCTACAAACGTAAAGGGTAGTCAAGGGACTCGAGGCAAGGCGTCCTGCTGAAAATGGGTCCTCAAATTTGCATTGCACCCTATGGAATTTTGGGCGCGAAAACGTAAAAACCCTAATAACTCCATCAGTTTGCAACAGACAGGCGCGCTTTTTATAGGGTTTATAGGTCTTAGGGAGGTACATTTCCGTGCCAAATTGTATGGCGCTGCATGCAGTAGAAGCAAAGATATAAGGACTGGAAATGCGTCCCTAGGTCTCGCCTGCTGAACAAAGAGATTAAAAGTCACTAAAGGTGACCTTCACCGATCGAGCTGAAACTAGCACCAAACATTGTCCTAGTACCATAGTACATAAAACAATATTTGTCAGAAAATTCGGACTGTGCGTTAGTAAGTTATTAGGGGTCAAACATTAGCAAATATCAACTTTCAGGGGCCATAACTCGAAAAAGGGGCGATAAGAAATTTTGGGCACTTGGCCCCAGGGAGTCATTGGTCCAGACCTTTCGTCTGGCACCAGTTTCATCCCGATCGGTGAAGGTCACATTAGGCTCAAACTTGCAGTCCAAAGTTGGTAGGGAATGTCTGAAACTTTGACCCCTAATAACTCGTCTGTTTCTCATCCGAATAAGCTGAAATTTGGAACGTTTGTAGAGCCCATCCATACAAACATGCCTGCACGATCCGGGATGCGGTCAATGGAATGGCACGTGCACTATGGGGCGTCAAAAATTCAATAAATAAACCTTTTTACGCCTACAGCAGCCAAAGGAAAGCACCCTCGGTGCTGCAAATTTATGCGCATGCGCAGATCATTAATGTCTACAAACGTAAAGGGTAGTCAAGGGACTCGAGGCAAGGCGTCCTGCTGAAAATGGGTCCTCAAATTTGCATTGCACCCTATGGAATTTTGGGCGCGAAAACGTAAAAACCCTAATAACTCCATCAGTTTGCAACAGACAGGCGCGCTTTTTATAGGGTTTATAGGTCTTAGGGAGGTACATTTCCGTGCCAAATTGTATGGCGCTGCATGCAGTAGAAGCAAAGATATAAGGACTGGAAATGCGTCCCTAGGTCTCGCCTGCTGAACAAAGAGATTAAAAGTCACTAAAGGTGACCTTCACCGATCGAGCTGAAACTAGCACCAAACATTGTCCTAGTACCATAGTACATAAAACAATATTTGTCAGAAAATTCGGACTGTGCGTTAGTAAGTTATTAGGGGTCAAACATTAGCAAATATCAACTTTCAGGGGCCATAACTCGAAAAAGGGGCGATAAGAAATTTTGGGCACTTGGCCCCAGGGAGTCATTGGTCCAGACCTTTCGTCTGGCACCAGTTTCATCCCGATCGGTGAAGGTCACATTAGGCTCAAACGTGCAGTCCAAAGTTGGTAGGGAATGTCTGAAACTTTGACCCCTAATAACTCGTCTGTTTCTCATCCGAATAAGCTGAAATTTGGAACGTTTGTAGAGCCCATCCATACAAACATGCCTGCACGATCCGGGATGCGGTCAATGGAATGGCACGTGCACTATGGGGCGTCAAAAATTCAATAAATAAACCTTTTTACGCCTACAGCAGCCAAAGGAAAGCACCCTCGGTGCTGCAAATTTATGCGCATGCGCAGATCATTAATGTCTACAAACGTAAAGGGTAGTCAAGGGACTCGAGGCAAGGCGTCCTGCTGAAAATGGGTCCTCAAATTTGCATTGCACCCTATGGAATTTTGGGCGCGAAAACGTAAAAACCCTAATAACTCCATCAGTTTGCAACAGACAGGCGCGCTTTTTATAGGGTTTATAGGTCTTAGGGAGGTACATTTCCGTGCCAAATTGTATGGCGCTGCATGCAGTAGAAGCAAAGATATAAGGACTGGAAATGCGTCCCTAGGTCTCGCCTGCTGAACAAAGAGATTAAAAGTCACTAAAGGTGACCTTCACCGATCGAGCTGAAACTAGCACCAAACATTGTCCTAGTACCATAGTACATAAAACAATATTTGTCAGAAAATTCGGACTGTGCGTTAGTAAGTTATTAGGGGTCAAACATTAGCAAATATCAACTTTCAGGGGCCATAACTCGAAAAAGGGGCGATAAGAAATTTTGGGCACTTGGCCCCAGGGAGTCATTGGTCCAGACCTTTCGTCTGGCACCAGTTTCATCCCGATCGGTGAAGGTCACATTAGGCTCAAACTTGCAGTCCAAAGTTGGTAGGGAATGTCTGAAACTTTGACCCCTAATAACTCGTCTGTTTCTCATCCGAATAAGCTGAAATTTGGAACGTTTGTAGAGCCCATCCATACAAACATGCCTGCACGATCCGGGATGCGGTCAATGGAATGGCACGTGCACTATGGGGCGTCAAAAATTCAATAAATAAACCTTTTTACGCCTACAGCAGCCAAAGGAAAGCACCCTCGGTGCTGCAAATTTATGCGCATGCGCAGATCATTAATGTCTACAAACGTAAAGGGTAGTCAAGGGACTCGAGGCAAGGCGTCCTGCTGAAAATGGGTCCTCAAATTTGCATTGCACCCTATGGAATTTTGGGCGCGAAAACGTAAAAACCCTAATAACTCCATCAGTTTGCAACAGACAGGCGCGCTTTTTATAGGGTTTATAGGTCTTAGGGAGGTACATTTCCGTGCCAAATTGTATGGCGCTGCATGCAGTAGAAGCAAAGATATAAGGACTGGAAATGCGTCCCTAGGTCTCGCCTGCTGAACAAAGAGATTAAAAGTCACTAAAGGTGACCTTCACCGATCGAGCTGAAACTAGCACCAAACATTGTCCTAGTACCATAGTACATAAAACAATATTTGTCAGAAAATTCGGACTGTGCGTTAGTAAGTTATTAGGGGTCAAACATTAGCAAATATCAACTTTCAGGGGCCATAACTCGAAAAAGGGGCGATAAGAAATTTTGGGCACTTGGCCCCAGGGAGTCATTGGTCCAGACCTTTCGTCTGGCACCAGTTTCATCCCGATCGGTGAAGGTCACATTAGGCTCAAACTTGCAGTCCAAAGTTGGTAGGGAATGTCTGAAACTTTGACCCCTAATAACTCGTCTGTTTCTCATCCGAATAAGCTGAAATTTGGAACGTTTGTAGAGCCCATCCATACAAACATGCCTGCATGATCCGGGATGCGGTCAATGGAATGGCACGTGCACTATGGGGCGTCAAAAATTCAATAAATAAACCTTTTTACGCCTACAGCAGCCAAAGGAAAGCACCCTCGGTGCTGCAAATTTATGCGCATGCGCAGATCATTAATGTCTACAAACGTAAAGGGTAGTCAAGGGACTCGAGGCAAGGCGTCCTGCTGAAAATGGGTCCTCAAATTTGCATTGCACCCTATGGAATTTTGGGCGCGAAAACGTAAAAACCCTAATAACTCCATCAGTTTGCAACAGACAGGCGCGCTTTTTATAGGGTTTATAGGTCTTAGGGAGGTACATTTCCGTGCCAAATTGTATGGCGCTGCATGCAGTAGAAGCAAAGATATAAGGACTGGAAATGCGTCCCTAGGTCTCGCCTGCTGAACAAAGAGATTGAAAGTCACTAAAGGTGACCTTCACCGATCGAGCTGAAACTAGCACCAAACATTGTCCTAGTACCATAGTACATAAAACAATATTTGTCAGAAAATTCGGACTGTGCGTTAGTAAGTTATTAGGGGTCAAACATTAGCAAATATCAACTTTCAGGGGCCATAACTCGAAAAAGGGGCGATAAGAAATTTTGGGCACTTGGCCCCAGGGAGTCATTGGTCCAGACCTTTCGTCTGGCACCAGTTTCATCCCGATCGGTGAAGGTCACATTAGGCTCAAACGTGCAGTCCAAAGTTGGTAGGGAATGTCTGAAACTTTGACCCCTAATAACTCGTCTGTTTCTCATCCGAATAAGCTGAAATTTGGAACGTTTGTAGAGCCCATCCATACAAACATGCCTGCACGATCCGGGATGCGGTCAATGGAATGGCACGTGCACTATGGGGCGTCAAAAATTCAATAAATAAACCTTTTTACGCCTACAGCAGCCAAAGGAAAGCACCCTCGGTGCTGCAAATTTATGCGCATGCGCAGATCATTAATGTCTACAAACGTAAAGGGTAGTCAAGGGACTCGAGGCAAGGCGTCCTGCTGAAAATGGGTCCTCAAATTTGCATTGCACCCTATGGAATTTTGGGCGCGAAAACGTAAAAACCCTAATAACTCCATCAGTTTGCAACAGACAGGCGCGCTTTTTATAGGGTTTATAGGTCTTAGGGAGGTACATTTCCGTGCCAAATTGTATGGCGCTGCATGCAGTAGAAGCAAAGATATAAGGACTGGAAATGCGTCCCTAGGTCTCGCCTGCTGAACAAAGAGATTAAAAGTCACTAAAGGTGACCTTCACCGATCGAGCTGAAACTAGCACCAAACATTGTCCTAGTACCATAGTACATAAAACAATATTTGTCAGAAAATTCGGACTGTGCGTTAGTAAGTTATTAGGGGTCAAACATTAGCAAATATCAACTTTCAGGGGCCATAACTCGAAAAAGGGGCGATAAGAAATTTTGGGCACTTGGCCCCAGGGAGTCATTGGTCCAGACCTTTCGTCTGGCACCAGTTTCATCCCGATCGGTGAAGGTCACATTAGGCTCAAACGTGCAGTCCAAAGTTGGTAGGGAATGTCTGAAACTTTGACCCCTAATAACTCGTCTGTTTCTCATCCGAATAAGCTGAAATTTGGAACGTTTGTAGAGCCCATCCATACAAACATGCCTGCACGATCCGGGATGCGGTCAATGGAATGGCACGTGCACTATGGGGCGTCAAAAATTCAATAAATAAACCTTTTTACGCCTACAGCAGCCAAAGGAAAGCACCCTCGGTGCTGCAAATTTATGCGCATGCGCAGATCATTAATGTCTACAAACGTAAAGGGTAGTCAAGGGACTCGAGGCAAGGCGTCCTGCTGAAAATGGGTCCTCAAATTTGCATTGCACCCTATGGAATTTTGGGCGCGAAAACGTAAAAACCCTAATAACTCCATCAGTTTGCAACAGACAGGCGCGCTTTTTATAGGGTTTATAGGTCTTAGGGAGGTACATTTCCGTGCCAAATTGTATGGCGCTGCATGCAGTAGAAGCAAAGATATAAGGACTGGAAATGCGTCCCTAGGTCTCGCCTGCTGAACAAAGAGATTAAAAGTCACTAAAGGTGACCTTCACCGATCGAGCTGAAACTAGCACCAAACATTGTCCTAGTACCATAGTACATAAAACAATATTTGTCAGAAAATTCGGACTGTGCGTTAGTAAGTTATTAGGGGTCAAACATTAGCAAATATCAACTTTCAGGGGCCATAACTCGAAAAAGGGGCGATAAGAAATTTTGGGCACTTGGCCCCAGGGAGTCATTGGTCCAGACCTTTCGTCTGGCACCAGTTTCATCCCGATCGGTGAAGGTCACATTAGGCTCAAACGTGCAGTCCAAAGTTGGTAGGGAATGTCTGAAACTTTGACCCCTAATAACTCGTCTGTTTCTCATCCGAATAAGCTGAAATTTGGAACGTTTGTAGAGCCCATCCATACAAACATGCCTGCACGATCCGGGATGCGGTCAATGGAATGGCACGTGCACTATGGGGCGTCAAAAATTCAATAAATAAACCTTTTTACGCCTACAGCAGCCAAAGGAAAGCACCCTCGGTGCTGCAAATTTATGCGCATGCGCAGATCATTAATGTCTACAAACGTAAAGGGTAGTCAAGGGACTCGAGGCAAGGCGTCCTGCTGAAAATGGGTCCTCAAATTTGCATTGCACCCTATGGAATTTTGGGCGCGAAAACGTAAAAACCCTAATAACTCCATCAGTTTGCAACAGACAGGCGCGCTTTTTATAGGGTTTATAGGTCTTAGGGAGGTACATTTCCGTGCCAAATTGTATGGCGCTGCATGCAGTAGAAGCAAAGATATAAGGACTGGAAATGCGTCCCTAGGTCTCGCCTGCTGAACAAAGAGATTAAAAGTCACTAAAGGTGACCTTCACCGATCGAGCTGAAACTAGCACCAAACATTGTCCTAGTACCATAGTACATAAAACAATATTTGTCAGAAAATTCGGACTGTGCGTTAGTAAGTTATTAGGGGTCAAACATTAGCAAATATCAACTTTCAGGGGCCATAACTCGAAAAAGGGGCGATAAGAAATTTTGGGCACTTGGCCCCAGGGAGTCATTGGTCCAGACCTTTCGTCTGGCACCAGTTTCATCCCGATCGGTGAAGGTCACATTAGGCTCAAACTTGCAGTCCAAAGTTGGTAGGGAATGTCTGAAACTTTGACCCCTAATAACTCGTCTGTTTCTCATCCGAATAAGCTGAAATTTGGAACGTTTGTAGAGCCCATCCATACAAACATGCCTGCACGATCCGGGATGCGGTCAATGGAATGGCACGTACACTATGGGGCGTCAAAAATTCAATAAATAAACCTTTTTACGCCTACAGCAGCCAAAGGAAAGCACCCTCGGTGCTGCAAATTTATGCGCATGCGCAGATCATTAATGTCTACAAACGTAAAGGGTAGTCAAGGGACTCGAGGCAAGGCGTCCTGCTGAAAATGGGTCCTCAAATTTGCATTGCACCCTATGGAATTTTGGGCGCGAAAACGTAAAAACCCTAATAACTCCATCAGTTTGCAACAGACAGGCGCGCTTTTTATAGGGTTTATAGGTCTTAGGGAGGTACATTTCCGTGCCAAATTGTATGGCGCTGCATGCAGTAGAAGCAAAGATATAAGGACTGGAAATGCGTCCCTAGGTCTCGCCTGCTGAACAAAGAGATTAAAAGTCACTAAAGGTGACCTTCACCGATCGAGCTGAAACTAGCACCAAACATTGTCCTAGTACCATAGTACATAAAACAATATTTGTCAGAAAATTCGGACTGTGCGTTAGTAAGTTATTAGGGGTCAAACATTAGCAAATATCAACTTTCAGGGGCCATAACTCGAAAAAGGGGCGATAAGAAATTTTGGGCACTTGGCCCCAGGGAGTCATTGGTCCAGACCTTTCGTCTGGCACCAGTTTCATCCCGATCGGTGAAGGTCACATTAGGCTCAAACGTGCAGTCCAAAGTTGGTAGGGAATGTCTGAAACTTTGACCCCTAATAACTCGTCTGTTTCTCATCCGAATAAGCTGAAATTTGGAACGTTTGTAGAGCCCATCCATACAAACATGCCTGCACGATCCGGGATGCGGTCAATGGAATGGCACGTGCACTATGGGGCGTCAAAAATTCAATAAATAAACCTTTTTACGCCTACAGCAGCCAAAGGAAAGCACCCTCGGTGCTGCAAATTTATGCGCATGCGCAGATCATTAATGTCTACAAACGTAGTCAAGGGACTCGAGGCAAGGCGTCCTGCTGAAAATGGGTCCTCAAATTTGCATTGCACCCTATGGAATTTTGGGCGCGAAAACGTAAAAACCCTAATAACTCCATCAGTTTGCAACAGACAGGCGCGCTTTTTATAGGGTTTATAGGTCTTAGGGAGGTACATTTCCGTGCCAAATTGTATGGCGCTGCATGCAGTAGAAGCAAAGATATAAGGACTGGAAATGCGTCCCTAGGTCTCGCCTGCTGAACAAAGAGATTAAAAGTCACTAAAGGTGACCTTCACCGATCGAGCTGAAACTAGCACCAAACATTGTCCTAGTACCATAGTACATAAAACAATATTTGTCAGAAAATTCGGACTGTGCGTTAGTAAGTTATTAGGGGTCAAACATTAGCAAATATCAACTTTCAGGGGCCATAACTCGAAAAAGGGGCGATAAGAAATTTTGGGCACTTGGCCCCAGGGAGTCATTGGTCCAGACCTTTCGTCTGGCACCAGTTTCATCCCGATCGGTGAAGGTCACATTAGGCTCAAACGTGCAGTCCAAAGTTGGTAGGGAATGTCTGAAACTTTGACCCCTAATAACTCGTCTGTTTCTCATCCGAATAAGCTGAAATTTGGAACGTTTGTAGAGCCCATCCATACAAACATGCCTGCACGATCCGGGATGCGGTCAATGGAATGGCACGTGCACTATGGGGCGTCAAAAATTCAATAAATAAACCTTTTTACGCCTACAGCAGCCAAAGGAAAGCACCCTCGGTGCTGCAAATTTATGCGCATGCGCAGATCATTAATGTCTACAAACGTAAAGGGTAGTCAAGGGACTCGAGGCAAGGCGTCCTGCTGAAAATGGGTCCTCAAATTTGCATTGCACCCTATGGAATTTTGGGCGCGAAAACGTAAAAACCCTAATAACTCCATCAGTTTGCAACAGACAGGCGCGTTTTTTATAGGGTTTATAGGTCTTAGGGAGGTACATTTCCGTGCCAAATTGTATGGCGCTGCATGCAGTAGAAGCAAAGATATAAGGACTGGAAATGCGTCCCTAGGTCTCGCCTGCTGAACAAAGAGATTAAAAGTCACTAAAGGTGACCTTCACCGATCGAGCTGAAACTAGCACCAAACATTGTCCTAGTACCATAGTACATAAAACAATATTTGTCAGGAAATTCGGACTGTGCGTTAGTAAGTTATTACGGGTCAAACATTAGCAAATATCAACTTTCAGGGGCCATAACTCGAAAAAGGGGCGATAAGAAATTTTGGGCACTTGGCCCCAGGGAGTCATTGGTCCAGACCTTTCGTCTGGCACCAGTTTCATCCCGATCGGTGAAGGTCACATTAGGCTCAAACTTGCAGTCCAAAGTTGGTAGGGAATGTCTGAAACTTTGACCCCTAATAACTCGTCTGTTTCTCATCCGAATAAGCTGAAATTTGGAACGTTTGTAGAGCCCATCCATACAAACATGCCTGCACGATCCGGGATGCGGTCAATGGAATGGCACGTGCACTATGGGGCGTCAAAAATTCAATAAATAAACCTTTTTACGCCTACAGCAGCCAAAGGAAAGCACCCTCGGTGCTGCAAATTTATGCGCATGCGCAGATCATTAATGTCTACAAACGTAAAGGGTAGTCAAGGGACTCGAGGCAAGGCGTCCTGCTGAAAATGGGTCCTCAAATTTGCATTGCACCCTATGGAATTTTGGGCGCGAAAACGTAAAAACCCTAATAACTCCATCAGTTTGCAACAGACAGGCGCGCTTTTTATAGGGTTTATAGGTCTTAGGGAGGTACATTTCCGTGCCAAATTGTATGGCGCTGCATGCAGTAGAAGCAAAGATATAAGGACTGGAAATGCGTCCCTAGGTCTCGCCTGCTGAACAAAGAGATTAAAAGTCACTAAAGGTGACCTTCACCGATCGAGCTGAAACTAGCACCAAACATTGTCCTAGTACCATAGTACATAAAACAATATTTGTCAGAAAATTCGGACTGTGCGTTAGTAAGTTATTAGGGGTCAAACATTAGCAAATATCAACTTTCAGGGGCCATAACTCGAAAAAGGGGCGATAAGAAATTTTGGGCACTTGGCCCCAGGGAGTCATTGGTCCAGACCTTTCGTCTGGCACCAGTTTCATCCCGATCGGTGAAGGTCACATTAGGCTCAAACGTGCAGTCCAAAGTTGGTAGGGAATGTCTGAAACTTTGACCCCTAATAACTCGTCTGTTTCTCATCCGAATAAGCTGAAATTTGGAACGTTTGTAGAGCCCATCCATACAAACATGCCTGCACGATCCGGGATGCGGTCAATGGAATGGCACGTGCACTATGGGGCGTCAAAAATTCAATAAATAAACCTTTTTACGCCTACAGCAGCCAAAGGAAAGCACCCTCGGTGCTGCAAATTTATGCGCATGCGCAGATCATTAATGTCTACAAACGTAAAGGGTAGTCAAGGGACTCGAGGCAAGGCGTCCTGCTGAAAATGGGTCCTCAAATTTGCATTGCACCCTATGGAATTTTGGGCGCGAAAACGTAAAAACCCTAATAACTCCATCAGTTTGCAACAGACAGGCGCGCTTTTTATAGGGTTTATAGGTCTTAGGGAGGTACATTTCCGTGCCAAATTGTATGGCGCTGCATGCAGTAGAAGCAAAGATATAAGGACTGGAAATGCGTCCCTAGGTCTCGCCTGCTGAACAAAGAGATTAAAAGTCACTAAAGGTGACCTTCACCGATCGAGCTGAAACTAGCACCAAACATTGTCCTAGTACCATAGTACATAAAACAATATTTGTCAGAAAATTCGGACTGTGCGTTAGTAAGTTATTAGGGGTCAAACATTAGCAAATATCAACTTTCAGGGGCCATAACTCGAAAAAGGGGCGATAAGAAATTTTGGGCACTTGGCCCCAGGGAGTCATTGGTCCAGACCTTTCGTCTGGCACCAGTTTCATCCCGATCGGTGAAGGTCACATTAGGCTCAAACTTGCAGTCCAAAGTTGGTAGGGAATGTCTGAAACTTTGACCCCTAATAACTCGTCTGTTTCTCATCCGAATAAGCTGAAATTTGGAACGTTTGTAGAGCCCATCCATACAAACATGCCTGCACGATCCGGGATGCGGTCAATGGAATGGCACGTGCACTATGGGGCGTCAAAAATTCAATAAATAAACCTTTTTACGCCTACAGCAGCCAAAGGAAAGCACCCTCGGTGCTGCAAATTTATGCGCATGCGCAGATCATTAATGTCTACAAACGTAAAGGGTAGTCAAGGGACTCGAGGCAAGGCGTCCTGCTGAAAATGGGTCCTCAAATTTGCATTGCACCCTATGGAATTTTGGGCGCGAAAACGTAAAAACCCTAATAACTCCATCAGTTTGCAACAGACAGGCGCGCTTTTTATAGGGTTTATAGGTCTTAGGGAGGTACATTTCCGTGCCAAATTGTATGGCGCTGCATGCAGTAGAAGCAAAGATATAAGGACTGGAAATGCGTCCCTAGGTCTCGCCTGCTGAACAAAGAGATTAAAAGTCACTAAAGGTGACCTTCACCGATCGAGCTGAAACTAGCACCAAACATTGTCCTAGTACCATAGTACATAAAACAATATTTGTCAGAAAATTCGGACTGTGCGTTAGTAAGTTATTAGGGGTCAAACATTAGCAAATATCAACTTTCAGGGGCCATAACTCGAAAAAGGGGCGATAAGAAATTTTGGGCACTTGGCCCCAGGGAGTCATTGGTCCAGACCTTTCGTCTGGCACCAGTTTCATCCCGATCGGTGAAGGTCACATTAGGCTCAAACGTGCAGTCCAAAGTTGGTAGGGAATGTCTGAAACTTTGACCCCTAATAACTCGTCTGTTTCTCATCCGAATAAGCTGAAATTTGGAACGTTTGTAGAGCCCATCCATACAAACATGCCTGCATGATCCGGGATGCGGTCAATGGAATGGCACGTGCACTATGGGGCGTCAAAAATTCAATAAATAAACCTTTTTACGCCTACAGCAGCCAAAGGAAAGCACCCTCGGTGCTGCAAATTTATGCGCATGCGCAGATCATTAATGTCTACAAACGTAAAGGGTAGTCAAGGGACTCGAGGCAAGGCGTCCTGCTGAAAATGGGTCCTCAAATTTGCATTGCACCCTATGGAATTTTGGGCGCGAAAACGTAAAAACCCTAATAACTCCATCAGTTTGCAACAGACAGGCGCGCTTTTTATAGGGTTTATAGGTCTTAGGGAGGTACATTTCCGTGCCAAATTGTATGGCGCTGCATGCAGTAGAAGCAAAGATATAAGGACTGGAAATGCGTCCCTAGGTCTCGCCTGCTGAACAAAGAGATTAAAAGTCACTAAAGGTGACCTTCACCGATCGAGCTGAAACTAGCACCAAACATTGTCCTAGTACCATAGTACATAAAACAATATTTGTCAGAAAATTCGGACTGTGCGTTAGTAAGTTATTAGGGGTCAAACATTAGCAAATATCAACTTTCAGGGGCCATAACTCGAAAAAGGGGCGATAAGAAATTTTGGGCACTTGGCCCCAGGGAGTCATTGGTCCAGACCTTTCGTCTGGCACCAGTTTCATCCCGATCGGTGAAGGTCACATTAGGCTCAAACTTGCAGTCCAAAGTTGGTAGGGAATGTCTGAAACTTTGACCCCTAATAACTCGTCTGTTTCTCATCCGAATAAGCTGAAATTTGGAACGTTTGTAGAGCCCATCCATACAAACATGCCTGCACGATCCGGGATGCGGTCAATGGAATGGCACGTGCACTATGGGGCGTCAAAAATTCAATAAATAAACCTTTTTACGCCTACAGCAGCCAAAGGAAAGCACCCTCGGTGCTGCAAATTTATGCGCATGCGCAGATCATTAATGTCTACAAACGTAAAGGGTAGTCAAGGGACTCGAGGCAAGGCGTCCTGCTGAAAATGGGTCCTCAAATTTGCATTGCACCCTATGGAATTTTGGGCGCGAAAACGTAAAAACCCTAATAACTCCATCAGTTTGCAACAGACAGGCGCGCTTTTTATAGGGTTTATAGGTCTTAGGGAGGTACATTTCCGTGCCAAATTGTATGGCGCTGCATGCAGTAGAAGCAAAGATATAAGGACTGGAAATGCGTCCCTAGGTCTCGCCTGCTGAACAAAGAGATTAAAAGTCACTAAAGGTGACCTTCACCGATCGAGCTGAAACTAGCACCAAACATTGTCCTAGTACCATAGTACATAAAACAATATTTGTCAGAAAATTCGGACTGTGCGTTAGTAAGTTATTAGGGGTCAAACATTAGCAAATATCAACTTTCAGGGGCCATAACTCGAAAAAGGGGCGATAAGAAATTTTGGGCACTTGGCCCCAGGGAGTCATTGGTCCAGACCTTTCGTCTGGCACCAGTTTCATCCCGATCGGTGAAGGTCACATTAGGCTCAAACGTGCAGTCCAAAGTTGGTAGGGAATGTCTGAAACTTTGACCCCTAATAACTCGTCTGTTTCTCATCCGAATAAGCTGAAATTTGGAACGTTTGTAGAGCCCATCCATACAAACATGCCTGCACGATCCGGGATGCGGTCAATGGAATGGCACGTGCACTATGGGGCGTCAAAAATTCAATAAATAAACCTTTTTACGCCTACAGCAGCCAAAGGAAAGCACCCTCGGTGCTGCAAATTTATGCGCATGCGCAGATCATTAATGTCTACAAACGTAAAGGGTAGTCAAGGGACTCGAGGCAAGGCGTCCTGCTGAAAATGGGTCCTCAAATTTGCATTGCACCCTATGGAATTTTGGGCGCGAAAACGTAAAAACCCTAATAACTCCATCAGTTTGCAACAGACAGGCGCGCTTTTTATAGGGTTTATAGGTCTTAGGGAGGTACATTTCCGTGCCAAATTGTATGGCGCTGCATGCAGTAGAAGCAAAGATATAAGGACTGGAAATGCGTCCCTAGGTCTCGCCTGCTGAACAAAGAGATTAAAAGTCACTAAAGGTGACCTTCACCGATCGAGCTGAAACTAGCACCAAACATTGTCCTAGTACCATAGTACATAAAACAATATTTGTCAGAAAATTCGGACTGTGCGTTAGTAAGTTATTAGGGGTCAAACATTAGCAAATATCAACTTTCAGGGGCCATAACTCGAAAAAGGGGCGATAAGAAATTTTGGGCACTTGGCCCCAGGGAGTCATTGGTCCAGACCTTTCGTCTGGCACCAGTTTCATCCCGATCGGTGAAGGTCACATTAGGCTCAAACTTGCAGTCCAAAGTTGGTAGGGAATGTCTGAAACTTTGACCCCTAATAACTCGTCTGTTTCTCATCCGAATAAGCTGAAATTTGGAACGTTTGTAGAGCCCATCCATACAAACATGCCTGCACGATCCGGGATGCGGTCAATGGAATGGCACGTGCACTATGGGGCGTCAAAAATTCAATAAATAAACCTTTTTACGCCTACAGCAGCCAAAGGAAAGCACCCTCGGTGCTGCAAATTTATGCGCATGCGCAGATCATTAATGTCTACAAACGTAAAGGGTAGTCAAGGGACTCGAGGCAAGGCGTCCTGCTGAAAATGGGTCCTCAAATTTGCATTGCACCCTATGGAATTTTGGGCGCGAAAACGTAAAAACCCTAATAACTCCATCAGTTTGCAACAGACAGGCGCGCTTTTTATAGGGTTTATAGGTCTTAGGGAGGTACATTTCCGTGCCAAATTGTATGGCGCTGCATGCAGTAGAAGCAAAGATATAAGGACTGGAAATGCGTCCCTAGGTCTCGCCTGCTGAACAAAGAGATTAAAAGTCACTAAAGGTGACCTTCACCGATCGAGCTGAAACTAGCACCAAACATTGTCCTAGTACCATAGTACATAAAACAATATTTGTCAGAAAATTCGGACTGTGCGTTAGTAAGTTATTAGGGGTCAAACATTAGCAAATATCAACTTTCAGGGGCCATAACTCGAAAAAGGGGCGATAAGAAATTTTGGGCACTTGGCCCCAGGGAGTCATTGGTCCAGACCTTTCGTCTGGCACCAGTTTCATCCCGATCGGTGAAGGTCACATTAGGCTCAAACTTGCAGTCCAAAGTTGGTAGGGAATGTCTGAAACTTTGACCCCTAATAACTCGTCTGTTTCTCATCCGAATAAGCTGAAATTTGGAACGTTTGTAGAGCCCATCCATACAAACATGCCTGCACGATCCGGGATGCGGTCAATGGAATGGCACGTGCACTATGGGGCGTCAAAAATTCAATAAATAAACCTTTTTACGCCTACAGCAGCCAAAGGAAAGCACCCTCGGTGCTGCAAATTTATGCGCATGCGCAGATCATTAATGTCTACAAACGTAAAGGGTAGTCAAGGGACTCGAGGCAAGGCGTCCTGCTGAAAATGGGTCCTCAAATTTGCATTGCACCCTATGGAATTTTGGGCGCGAAAACGTAAAAACCCTAATAACTCCATCAGTTTGCAACAGACAGGCGCGCTTTTTATAGGGTTTATAGGTCTTAGGGAGGTACATTTCCGTGCCAAATTGTATGGCGCTGCATGCAGTAGAAGCAAAGATATAAGGACTGGAAATGCGTCCCTAGGTCTCGCCTGCTGAACAAAGAGATTAAAAGTCACTAAAGGTGACCTTCACCGATCGAGCTGAAACTAGCACCAAACATTGTCCTAGTACCATAGTACATAAAACAATATTTGTCAGAAAATTCGGACTGTGCGTTAGTAAGTTATTAGGGGTCAAACATTAGCAAATATCAACTTTCAGGGGCCATAACTCGAAAAAGGGGCGATAAGAAATTTTGGGCACTTGGCCCCAGGGAGTCATTGGTCCAGACCTTTCGTCTGGCACCAGTTTCATCCCGATCGGTGAAGGTCACATTAGGCTCAAACGTGCAGTCCAAAGTTGGTAGGGAATGTCTGAAACTTTGACCCCTAATAACTCGTCTGTTTCTCATCCGAATAAGCTGAAATTTGGAACGTTTGTAGAGCCCATCCATACAAACATGCCTGCACGATCCGGGATGCGGTCAATGGAATGGCACGTGCACTATGGGGCGTCAAAAATTCAATAAATAAACCTTTTTACGCCTACAGCAGCCAAAGGAAAGCACCCTCGGTGCTGCAAATTTATGCGCATGCGCAGATCAATTATGTCTACAAACGTAAAGGGTAGTCAAGGGACTCGAGGCAAGGCGTCCTGCTGAAAATGGGTCCTCAAATTTGCATTGCACCCTATGGAATTTTGGGCGCGAAAACGTAAAAACCCTAATAACTCCATCAGTTTGCAACAGACAGGCGCGCTTTTTATAGGGTTTATAGGTCTTAGGGAGGTACATTTCCGTGCCAAATTGTATGGCGCTGCATGCAGTAGAAGCAAAGATATAAGGACTGGAAATGCGTCCCTAGGTCTCGCCTGCTGAACAAAGAGATTAAAAGTCACTAAAGGTGACCTTCACCGATCGAGCTGAAACTAGCACCAAACATTGTCCTAGTACCATAGTACATAAAACAATATTTGTCAGAAAATTCGGACTGTGCGTTAGTAAGTTATTAGGGGTCAAACATTAGCAAATATCAACTTTCAGGGGCCATAACTCGAAAAAGGGGCGATAAGAAATTTTGGGCACTTGGCCCCAGGGAGTCATTGGTCCAGACCTTTCGTCTGGCACCAGTTTCATCCCGATCGGTGAAGGTCACATTAGGCTCAAACTTGCAGTCCAAAGTTGGTAGGGAATGTCTGAAACTTTGACCCCTAATAACTCGTCTGTTTCTCATCCGAATAAGCTGAAATTTGGAACGTTTGTAGAGCCCATCCATACAAACATGCCTGCACGATCCGGGATGCGGTCAATGGAATGGCACGTGCACTATGGGGCGTCAAAAATTCAATAAATAAACCTTTTTACGCCTACAGCAGCCAAAGGAAAGCACCCTCGGTGCTGCAAATTTATGCGCATGCGCAGATCATTAATGTCTACAAACGTAAAGGGTAGTCAAGGGACTCGAGGCAAGGCGTCCTGCTGAAAATGGGTCCTCAAATTTGCATTGCACCCTATGGAATTTTGGGCGCGAAAACGTAAAAACCCTAATAACTCCATCAGTTTGCAACAGACAGGCGCGCTTTTTATAGGGTTTATAGGTCTTAGGGAGGTACATTTCCGTGCCAAATTGTATGGCGCTGCATGCAGTAGAAGCAAAGATATAAGGACTGGAAATGCGTCCCTAGGTCTCGCCTGCTGAACAAAGAGATTAAAAGTCACTAAAGGTGACCTTCACCGATCGAGCTGAAACTAGCACCAAACATTGTCCTAGTACCATAGTACATAAAACAATATTTGTCAGAAAATTCGGACTGTGCGTTAGTAAGTTATTAGGGGTCAAACATTAGCAAATATCAACTTTCAGGGGCCATAACTCGAAAAAGGGGCGATAAGAAATTTTGGGCACTTGGCCCCAGGGAGTCATTGGTCCAGACCTTTCGTCTGGCACCAGTTTCATCCCGATCGGTGAAGGTCACATTAGGCTCAAACTTGCAGTCCAAAGTTGGTAGGGAATGTCTGAAACTTTGACCCCTAATAACTCGTCTGTTTCTCATCCGAATAAGCTGAAATTTGGAACGTTTGTAGAGCCCATCCATACAAACATGCCTGCACGATCCGGGATGCGGTCAATGGAATGGCACGTGCACTATGGGGCGTCAAAAATTCAATAAATAAACCTTTTTACGCCTACAGCAGCCAAAGGAAAGCACCCTCGGTGCTGCAAATTTATGCGCATGCGCAGATCATTAATGTCTACAAACGTAAAGGGTAGTCAAGGGACTCGAGGCAAGGCGTCCTGCTGAAAATGGGTCCTCAAATTTGCATTGCACCCTATGGAATTTTGGGCGCGAAAACGTAAAAACCCTAATAACTCCATCAGTTTGCAACAGACAGGCGCGCTTTTTATAGGGTTTATAGGTCTTAGGGAGGTACATTTCCGTGCCAAATTGTATGGCGCTGCATGCAGTAGAAGCAAAGATATAAGGACTGGAAATGCGTCCCTAGGTCTCGCCTGCTGAACAAAGAGATTAAAAGTCACTAAAGGTGACCTTCACCGATCGAGCTGAAACTAGCACCAAACATTGTCCTAGTACCATAGTACATAAAACAATATTTGTCAGAAAATTCGGACTGTGCGTTAGTAAGTTATTAGGGGTCAAACATTAGCAAATATCAACTTTCAGGGGCCATAACTCGAAAAAGGGGCGATAAGAAATTTTGGGCACTTGGCCCCAGGGAGTCATTGGTCCAGACCTTTCGTCTGGCACCAGTTTCATCCCGATCGGTGAAGGTCACATTAGGCTCAAACGTGCAGTCCAAAGTTGGTAGGGAATGTCTGAAACTTTGACCCCTAATAACTCGTCTGTTTCTCATCCGAATAAGCTGAAATTTGGAACGTTTGTAGAGCCCATCCATACAAACATGCCTGCACGATCCGGGATGCGGTCAATGGAATGGCACGTGCACTATGGGGCGTCAAAAATTCAATAAATAAACCTTTTTACGCCTACAGCAGCCAAAGGAAAGCACCCTCGGTGCTGCAAATTTATGCGCATGCGCAGATCATTAATGTCTACAAACGTAAAGGGTAGTCAAGGGACTCGAGGCAAGGCGTCCTGCTGAAAATGGGTCCTCAAATTTGCATTGCACCCTATGGAATTTTGGGCGCGAAAACGTAAAAACCCTAATAACTCCATCAGTTTGCAACAGACAGGCGCGCTTTTTATAGGGTTTATAGGTCTTAGGGAGGTACATTTCCGTGCCAAATTGTATGGCGCTGCATGCAGTAGAAGCAAAGATATAAGGACTGGAAATGCGTCCCTAGGTCTCGCCTGCTGAACAAAGAGATTAAAAGTCACTAAAGGTGACCTTCACCGATCGAGCTGAAACTAGCACCAAACATTGTCCTAGTACCATAGTACATAAAACAATATTTGTCAGAAAATTCGGACTGTGCGTTAGTAAGTTATTAGGGGTCAAACATTAGCAAATATCAACTTTCAGGGGCCATAACTCGAAAAAGGGGCGATAAGAAATTTTGGGCACTTGGCCCCAGGGAGTCATTGGTCCAGACCTTTCGTCTGGCACCAGTTTCATCCCGATCGGTGAAGGTCACATTAGGCTCAAACTTGCAGTCCAAAGTTGGTAGGGAATGTCTGAGACTTTGACCCCTAATAACTCGTCTGTTTCTCATCCGAATAAGCTGAAATTTGGAACGTTTGTAGAGCCCATCCATACAAACATGCCTGCACGATCCGGGATGCGGTCAATGGAATGGCACGTGCACTATGGGGCGTCAAAAATTCAATAAATAAACCTTTTTACGCCTACAGCAGCCAAAGGAAAGCACCCTCGGTGCTGCAAATTTATGCGCATGCGCAGATCATTAATGTCTACAAACGTAAAGGGTAGTCAAGGGACTCGAGGCAAGGCGTCCTGCTGAAAATGGGTCCTCAAATTTGCATTGCACCCTATGGAATTTTGGGCGCGAAAACGTAAAAACCCTAATAACTCCATCAGTTTGCAACAGACAGGCGCGCTTTTTATAGGGTTTATAGGTCTTAGGGAGGTACATTTCCGTGCCAAATTGTATGGCGCTGCATGCAGTAGAAGCAAAGATATAAGGACTGGAAATGCGTCCCTAGGTCTCGCCTGCTGAACAAAGAGATTAAAAGTCACTAAAGGTGACCTTCACCGATCGAGCTGAAACTAGCACCAAACATTGTCCTAGTACCATAGTACATAAAACAATATTTGTCAGAAAATTCGGACTGTGCGTTAGTAAGTTATTAGGGGTCAAACATTAGCAAATATCAACTTTCAGGGGCCATAACTCGAAAAAGGGGCGATAAGAAATTTTGGGCACTTGGCCCCAGGGAGTCATTGGTCCAGACCTTTCGTCTGGCACCAGTTTCATCCCGATCGGTGAAGGTCACATTAGGCTCAAACGTGCAGTCCAAAGTTGGTAGGGAATGTCTGAAACTTTGACCCCTAATAACTCGTCTGTTTCTCATCCGAATAAGCTGAAATTTGGAACGTTTGTAGAGCCCATCCATACAAACATGTCTGCACGATCCGGGATGCGGTCAATGGAATGGCACGTGCACTATGGGGCGTCAAAAATTCAATAAATAAACCTTTTTACGCCTACAGCAGCCAAAGGAAAGCACCCTCGGTGCTGCAAATTTATGCGCATGCGCAGATCATTAATGTCTACAAACGTAAAGGGTAGTCAAGGGACTCGAGGCAAGGCGTCCTGCTGAAAATGGGTCCTCAAATTTGCATTGCACCCTATGGGATTTTGGGCGGGAAGCCGTAAAAACCCTAATAACTCCAACAGTTCGCAACAGACAGGCGCGCTTTTTATAGGGTTTATAGGTCTTAGGGAGGTACATTTCCGTGCCAAATTGTATGGCGCTGCATGCAGTAGAAGCAAAGATATAAGGACTGGAAATGCGTCCCTAGGTCTCGCCTGCTGAACAAAGAGATTAAAAGTCACTAAAGGTGACCTTCACCGATCGAGCTGAAACTAGCACCAAACATTGTCCTAGTACCATAGTACATAAAACAATATTTGTCAGAAAATTCGGACTGTGCGTTAGTAAGTTATTAGGGGTCAAACATTAGAAAATATCAACTTTCAGGGGCCATAACTCGAAAAAGGGGCGATAAGAAATTTTGGGCACTTGGCCCCAGGGAGTCATTGGTCCAGACCTTTCGTCTGGCACCAGTTTCATCCCGATCGGTGAAGGTCACATTAGGCTCAAACTTGCAGTCCAAAGTTGGTAGGGGATGTCTGAAACTTTGACCCCTAATAACTCGTCTGTTTTTCATCCGATTAAGCTGAAATTTGGAACGTTTGTAGAGCCCATCCATACAAACATGTCTGCACAATCCGGGATGCGGTCAATAGAATAGCACGTGCGCTATAGGGCGCCAAATATTCAATAAATAAACCTTTTTACGCCTACAGCAGCCAAAGGAAAGCACTTTCGGTGCTGCAAATTTATGCGCATGCGCAGATCATTAATGTCTACAAAAGTAAAGGGTAGTCAAGGAACTCGAGGCAAGCCGTCATGCTGAAAATGGGTCCTCAAATTTGCATTGCACCCTATGGGATTTTGGGCGGGAAGCCGTAAAAACCCTAATAACTCCAACAGTTCGCAACAGACAGGCGCGCTTTTTATAGGGTTTATAGGTCTTAGGGAGGTACATTTCCGTGCCAAATTGTATGGCGCTGCATGCAGTAGAAGCAAAGATATAAGGACTGGAAATGCGTCCCTAGGTCTCGCCTGCTGAACAAAGAGATTAAAAGTCACTAAAGGTGACCTTCACCGATCGAGCTGAAACTAGCACCAAACATTGTCCTAGTACCATAGTACATAAAACAATATTTGTCAGAAAATTCGGACTGTGCGTTAGTAAGTTATTAGGGGTCAAACATTAGAAAATATCAACTTTCAGGGGCCATAACTCGAAAAAGGGGCGATAAGAAATTTTGGGCACTTGGCCCCAGGGAGTCATTGGTCCAGACCTTTCGTCTGGCACCAGTTTCATCCCGATCGGTGAAGGTCACATTAGGCTCAAACTTGCAGTCCAAAGTTGGTAGGGGATGTCTGAAACTTTGACCCCTAATAACTCGTCTGTTTTTCATCCGATTAAGCTGAAATTTGGAACGTTTGTAGAGCCCATCCATACAAACATGTCTGCACAATCCGGGATGCGGTCAATAGAATAGCACGTGCGCTATAGGGCGCCAAATATTCAATAAATAAACCTTTTTACGCCTACAGCAGCCAAAGGAAAGCACTTTCGGTGCTGCAAATTTATGCGCATGCGCAGATCATTAATGTCTACAAAAGTAAAGGGTAGTCAAGGAACTCGAGGCAAGCCGTCATGCTGAAAATGGGTCCTCAAATTTGCATTGCACCCTATGGGATTTTGGGCGGGAAGCCGTAAAAACCCTAATAACTCCAACAGTTCGCAACAGACAGGCGCGCTTTTTATAGGGTTTATAGGTCTTAGGGAGGTACATTTCCGTGCCAAATTGTATGGCGCTGCATGCAGTAGAAGCAAAGATATAAGGACTGGAAATGCGTCCCTAGGTCTCGCCTGCTGAACAAAGAGATTAAAAGTCACTAAAGGTGACCTTCACCGATCGAGCTGAAACTAGCACCAAACATTGTCCTAGTACCATAGTACATAAAACAATATTTGTCAGAAAATTCGGACTGTGCGTTAGTAAGTTATTAGGGGTCAAACATTAGAAAATATCAACTTTCAGGGGCCATAACTCGAAAAAGGGGCGATAAGAAATTTTGGGCACTTGGCCCCAGGGAGTCATTGGTCCAGACCTTTCGTCTGGCACCAGTTTCATCCCGATCGGTGAAGGTCACATTAGGCTCAAACTTGCAGTCCAAAGTTGGTAGGGGATGTCTGAAACTTTGACCCCTAATAACTCGTCTGTTTTTCATTCGATTAAGCTGAAATTTGGAACGTTTGTAGAGCCCATCCATACAAACATGTCTGCACAATCCGGGATGCGGTCAATAGAATAGCACGTGCGCTATAGGGCGCCAAATATTCAATAAATAAACCTTTTTACGCCTACAGCAGCCAAAGGAAAGCACTTTCGGTGCTGCAAATTTATGCGCATGCGCAGATCATTAATGTCTACAAAAGTAAAGGGTAGTCAAGGAACTCGAGGCAAGCCGTCATGCTGAAAATGGGTCCTCAAATTTGCATTGCACCCTATGGGATTTTGGGCGGGAAGCCGTAAAAACCCTAATAACTCCAACAGTTCGCAACAGACAGGCGCGCTTTTTATAGGGTTTATAGGTCTTAGGGAGGTACATTTCCGTGCCAAATTGTATGGCGCTGCATGCAGTAGAAGCAAAGATATAAGGACTGGAAATGCGTCCCTAGGTCTCGCCTGCTGAACAAAGAGATTAAAAGTCACTAAAGGTGACCTTCACCGATCGAGCTGAAACTAGCACCAAACATTGTCCTAGTACCATAGTACATAAAACAATATTTGTCAGAAAATTCGGACTGTGCGTTAGTAAGTTATTAGGGGTCAAACATTAGAAAATATCAACTTTCAGGGGCCATAACTCGAAAAAGGGGCGATAAGAAATTTTGGGCACTTGGCCCCAGGGAGTCATTGGTCCAGACCTTTCGTCTGGCACCAGTTTCATCCCGATCGGTGAAGGTCACATTAGGCTCAAACTTGCAGTCCAAAGTTGGTAGGGGATGTCTGAAACTTTGACCCCTAATAACTCGTCTGTTTTTCATCCGATTAAGCTGAAATTTGGAACGTTTGTAGAGCCCATCCATACAAACATGTCTGCACAATCCGGGATGCGGTCAATAGAATAGCACGTGCGCTATAGGGCGCCAAATATTCAATAAATAAACCTTTTTACGCCTACAGCAGCCAAAGGAAAGCACTTTCGGTGCTGCAAATTTATGCGCATGCGCAGATCATTAATGTCTACAAAAGTAAAGGGTAGTCAAGGAACTCGAGGCAAGCCGTCATGCTGAAAATGGGTCCTCAAATTTGCATTGCACCCTATGGGATTTTGGGCGGGAAGCCGTAAAAACCCTAATAACTCCAACAGTTCGCAACAGACAGGCGCGCTTTTTATAGGGTTTATAGGTCTTAGGGAGGTACATTTCCGTGCCAAATTGTATGGCGCTGCATGCAGTAGAAGCAAAGATATAAGGACTGGAAATGCGTCCCTAGGTCTCGCCTGCTGAACAAAGAGATTAAAAGTCACTAAAGGTGACCTTCACCGATCGAGCTGAAACTAGCACCAAACATTGTCCTAGTACCATAGTACATAAAACAATATTTGTCAGAAAATTCGGACTGTGCGTTAGTAAGTTATTAGGGGTCAAACATTAGAAAATATCAACTTTCAGGGGCCATAACTCGAAAAAGGGGCGATAAGAAATTTTGGGCACTTGGCCCCAGGGAGTCATTGGTCCAGACCTTTCGTCTGGCACCAGTTTCATCCCGATCGGTGAAGGTCACATTAGGCTCAAACTTGCAGTCCAAAGTTGGTAGGGGATGTCTGAAACTTTGACCCCTAATAACTCGTCTGTTTTTCATCCGATTAAGCTGAAATTTGGAACGTTTGTAGAGCCCATCCATACAAACATGTCTGCACAATCCGGGATGCGGTCAATAGAATAGCACGTGCGCTATAGGGCGCCAAATATTCAATAAATAAACCTTTTTACGCCTACAGCAGCCAAAGGAAAGCACTTTCGGTGCTGCAAATTTATGCGCATGCGCAGATCATTAATGTCTACAAAAGTAAAGGGTAGTCAAGGAACTCGAGGCAAGCCGTCATGCTGAAAATGGGTCCTCAAATTTGCATTGCACCCTATGGGATTTTGGGCGGGAAGCCGTAAAAACCCTAATAACTCCAACAGTTCGCAACAGACAGGCGCGCTTTTTATAGGGTTTATAGGTCTTAGGGAGGTACATTTCCGTGCCAAATTGTATGGCGCTGCATGCAGTAGAAGCAAAGATATAAGGACTGGAAATGCGTCCCTAGGTCTCGCCTGCTGAACAAAGAGATTAAAAGTCACTAAAGGTGACCTTCACCGATCGAGCTGAAACTAGCACCAAACATTGTCCTAGTACCATAGTACATAAAACAATATTTGTCAGAAAATTCGGACTGTGCGTTAGTAAGTTATTAGGGGTCAAACATTAGAAAATATCAACTTTCAGGGGCCATAACTCGAAAAAGGGGCGATAAGAAATTTTGGGCACTTGGCCCCAGGGAGTCATTGGTCCAGACCTTTCGTCTGGCACCAGTTTCATCCCGATCGGTGAAGGTCACATTAGGCTCAAACTTGCAGTCCAAAGTTGGTAGGGGATGTCTGAAACTTTGACCCCTAATAACTCGTCTGTTTTTCATCCGATTAAGCTGAAATTTGGAACGTTTGTAGAGCCCATCCATACAAACATGTCTGCACAATCCGGGATGCGGTCAATAGAATAGCACGTGCGCTATAGGGCGCCAAATATTCAATAAATAAACCTTTTTACGCCTACAGCAGCCAAAGGAAAGCACTTTCGGTGCTGCAAATTTATGCGCATGCGCAGATCATTAATGTCTACAAAAGTAAAGGGTAGTCAAGGAACTCGAGGCAAGCCGTCATGCTGAAAATGGGTCCTCAAATTTGCATTGCACCCTATGGGATTTTGGGCGGGAAGCCGTAAAAACCCTAATAACTCCAACAGTTCGCAACAGACAGGCGCGCTTTTTATAGGGTTTATAGGTCTTAGGGAGGTACATTTCCGTGCCAAATTGTATGGCGCTGCATGCAGTAGAAGCAAAGATATAAGGACTGGAAATGCGTCCCTAGGTCTCGCCTGCTGAACAAAGAGATTAAAAGTCACTAAAGGTGACCTTCACCGATCGAGCTGAAACTAGCACCAAACATTGTCCTAGTACCATAGTACATAAAACAATATTTGTCAGAAAATTCGGACTGTGCGTTAGTAAGTTATTAGGGGTCAAACATTAGAAAATATCAACTTTCAGGGGCCATAACTCGAAAAAGGGGCGATAAGAAATTTTGGGCACTTGGCCCCAGGGAGTCATTGGTCCAGACCTTTCGTCTGGCCCCAGTTTCATCCCGATCGGTGAAGGTCACATTAGGCTCAAACTTGCAGTCCAAAGTTGGTAGGGGATGTCTGAAACTTTGACCCCTAATAACTCGTCTGTTTTTCATCCGATTAAGCTGAAATTTGGAACGTTTGTAGAGCCCATCCATACAAACATGTCTGCACAATCCGGGATGCGGTCAATAGAATAGCACGTGCGCTATAGGGCGCCAAATATTCAATAAATAAACCTTTTTACGCCTACAGCAGCCAAAGGAAAGCACTTTCGGTGCTGCAAATTTATGCGCATGCGCAGATCATTAATGTCTACAAAAGTAAAGGGTAGTCAAGGAACTCGAGGCAAGCCGTCATGCTGAAAATGGGTCCTCAAATTTGCATTGCACCCTATGGGATTTTGGGCGGGAAGCCGTAAAAACCCTAATAACTCCAACAGTTCGCAACAGACAGGCGCGCTTTTTATAGGGTTTATAGGTCTTAGGGAGGTACATTTCCGTGCCAAATTGTATGGCGCTGCATGCAGTAGAAGCAAAGATATAAGGACTGGAAATGCGTCCCTAGGTCTCGCCTGCTGAACAAAGAGATTAAAAGTCACTAAAGGTGACCTTCACCGATCGAGCTGAAACTAGCACCAAACATTGTCCTAGTACCATAGTACATAAAACAATATTTGTCAGAAAATTCGGACTGTGCGTTAGTAAGTTATTAGGGGTCAAACATTAGAAAATATCAACTTTCAGGGGCCATAACTCGAAAAAGGGGCGATAAGAAATTTTGGGCACTTGGCCCCAGGGAGTCATTGGTCCAGACCTTTCGTCTGGCACCAGTTTCATCCCGATCGGTGAAGGTCACATTAGGCTCAAACTTGCAGTCCAAAGTTGGTAGGGGATGTCTGAAACTTTGACCCCTAATAACTCGTCTGTTTTTCATCCGATTAAGCTGAAATTTGGAACGTTTGTAGAGCCCATCCATACAAACATGTCTGCACAATCCGGGATGCGGTCAATAGAATAGCACGTGCGCTATAGGGCGCCAAATATTCAATAAATAAACCTTTTTACGCCTACAGCAGCCAAAGGAAAGCACTTTCGGTGCTGCAAATTTATGCGCATGCGCAGATCATTAATGTCTACAAAAGTAAAGGGTAGTCAAGGAACTCGAGGCAAGCCGTCATGCTGAAAATGGGTCCTCAAATTTGCATTGCACCCTATGGGATTTTGGGCGGGAAGCCGTAAAAACCCTAATAACTCCAACAGTTCGCAACAGACAGGCGCGCTTTTTATAGGGTTTATAGGTCTTAGGGAGGTACATTTCCGTGCCAAATTGTATGGCGCTGCATGCAGTAGAAGCAAAGATATAAGGACTGGAAATGCGTCCCTAGGTCTCGCCTGCTGAACAAAGAGATTAAAAGTCACTAAAGGTGACCTTCACCGATCGAGCTGAAACTAGCACCAAACATTGTCCTAGTACCATAGTACATAAAACAATATTTGTCAGAAAATTCGGACTGTGCGTTAGTAAGTTATTAGGGGTCAAACATTAGAAAATATCAACTTTCAGGGGCCATAACTCGAAAAAGGGGCGATAAGAAATTTTGGGCACTTGGCCCCAGGGAGTCATTGGTCCAGACCTTTCGTCTGGCACCAGTTTCATCCCGATCGGTGAAGGTCACATTAGGCTCAAACTTGCAGTCCAAAGTTGGTAGGGGATGTCTGAAACTTTGACCCCTAATAACTCGTCTGTTTTTCATCCGATTAAGCTGAAATTTGGAACGTTTGTAGAGCCCATCCATACAAACATGTCTGCACAATCCGGGATGCGGTCAATAGAATAGCACGTGCGCTATAGGGCGCCAAATATTCAATAAATAAACCTTTTTACGCCTACAGCAGCCAAAGGAAAGCACTTTCGGTGCTGCAAATTTATGCGCATGCGCAGATCATTAATGTCTACAAAAGTAAAGGGTAGTCAAGGAACTCGAGGCAAGCCGTCATGCTGAAAATGGGTCCTCAAATTTGCATTGCACCCTATGGGATTTTGGGCGGGAAGCCGTAAAAACCCTAATAACTCCAACAGTTCGCAACAGACAGGCGCGCTTTTTATAGGGTTTATAGGTCTTAGGGAGGTACATTTCCGTGCCAAATTGTATGGCGCTGCATGCAGTAGAAGCAAAGATATAAGGACTGGAAATGCGTCCCTAGGTCTCGCCTGCTGAACAAAGAGATTAAAAGTCACTAAAGGTGACCTTCACCGATCGAGCTGAAACTAGCACCAAACATTGTCCTAGTACCATAGTACATAAAACAATATTTGTCAGAAAATTCGGACTGTGCGTTAGTAAGTTATTAGGGGTCAAACATTAGAAAATATCAACTTTCAGGGGCCATAACTCGAAAAAGGGGCGATAAGAAATTTTGGGCACTTGGCCCCAGGGAGTCATTGGTCCAGACCTTTCGTCTGGCACCAGTTTCATCCCGATCGGTGAAGGTCACATTAGGCTCAAACTTGCAGTCCAAAGTTGGTAGGGGATGTCTGAAACTTTGACCCCTAATAACTCGTCTGTTTTTCATCCGATTAAGCTGAAATTTGGAACGTTTGTAGAGCCCATCCATACAAACATGTCTGCACAATCCGGGATGCGGTCAATAGAATAGCACGTGCGCTATAGGGCGCCAAATATTCAATAAATAAACCTTTTTACGCCTACAGCAGCCAAAGGAAAGCACTTTCGGTGCTGCAAATTTATGCGCATGCGCAGATCATTAATGTCTACAAAAGTAAAGGGTAGTCAAGGAACTCGAGGCAAGCCGTCATGCTGAAAATGGGTCCTCAAATTTGCATTGCACCCTATGGGATTTTGGGCGGGAAGCCGTAAAAACCCTAATAACTCCAACAGTTCGCAACAGACAGGCGCGCTTTTTATAGGGTTTATAGGTCTTAGGGAGGTACATTTCCGTGCCAAATTGTATGGCGCTGCATGCAGTAGAAGCAAAGATATAAGGACTGGAAATGCGTCCCTAGGTCTCGCCTGCTGAACAAAGAGATTAAAAGTCACTAAAGGTGACCTTCACCGATCGAGCTGAAACTAGCACCAAACATTGTCCTAGTACCATAGTACATAAAACAATATTTGTCAGAAAATTCGGACTGTGCGTTAGTAAGTTATTAGGGGTCAAACATTAGAAAATATCAACTTTCAGGGGCCATAACTCGAAAAAGGGGCGATAAGAAATTTTGGGCACTTGGCCCCAGGGAGTCATTGGTCCAGACCTTTCGTCTGGCACCAGTTTCATCCCGATCGGTGAAGGTCACATTAGGCTCAAACTTGCAGTCCAAAGTTGGTAGGGGATGTCTGAAACTTTGACCCCTAATAACTCGTCTGTTTTTCATCCGATTAAGCTGAAATTTGGAACGTTTGTAGAGCCCATCCATACAAACATGTCTGCACAATCCGGGATGCGGTCAATAGAATAGCACGTGCGCTATAGGGCGCCAAATATTCAATAAATAAACCTTTTTACGCCTACAGCAGCCAAAGGAAAGCACTTTCGGTGCTGCAAATTTATGCGCATGCGCAGATCATTAATGTCTACAAAAGTAAAGGGTAGTCAAGGAACTCGAGGCAAGCCGTCATGCTGAAAATGGGTCCTCAAATTTGCATTGCACCCTATGGGATTTTGGGCGGGAAGCCGTAAAAACCCTAATAACTCCAACAGTTCGCAACAGACAGGCGCGCTTTTTATAGGGTTTATAGGTCTTAGGGAGGTACATTTCCGTGCCAAATTGTATGGCGCTGCATGCAGTAGAAGCAAAGATATAAGGACTGGAAATGCGTCCCTAGGTCTCGCCTGCTGAACAAAGAGATTAAAAGTCACTAAAGGTGACCTTCACCGATCGAGCTGAAACTAGCACCAAACATTGTCCTAGTACCATAGTACATAAAACAATATTTGTCAGAAAATTCGGACTGTGCGTTAGTAAGTTATTAGGGGTCAAACATTAGAAAATATCAACTTTCAGGGGCCATAACTCGAAAAAGGGGCGATAAGAAATTTTGGGCACTTGGCCCCAGGGAGTCATTGGTCCAGACCTTTCGTCTGGCACCAGTTTCATCCCGATCGGTGAAGGTCACATTAGGCTCAAACTTGCAGTCCAAAGTTGGTAGGGGATGTCTGAAACTTTGACCCCTAATAACTCGTCTGTTTTTCATCCGATTAAGCTGAAATTTGGAACGTTTGTAGAGCCCATCCATACAAACATGTCTGCACAATCCGGGATGCGGTCAATAGAATAGCACGTGCGCTATAGGGCGCCAAATATTCAATAAATAAACCTTTTTACGCCTACAGCAGCCAAAGGAAAGCACTTTCGGTGCTGCAAATTTATGCGCATGCGCAGATCATTAATGTCTACAAAAGTAAAGGGTAGTCAAGGAACTCGAGGCAAGCCGTCATGCTGAAAATGGGTCCTCAAATTTGCATTGCACCCTATGGGATTTTGGGCGGGAAGCCGTAAAAACCCTAATAACTCCAACAGTTCGCAACAGACAGGCGCGCTTTTTATAGGGTTTATAGGTCTTAGGGAGGTACATTTCCGTGCCAAATTGTATGGCGCTGCATGCAGTAGAAGCAAAGATATAAGGACTGGAAATGCGTCCCTAGGTCTCGCCTGCTGAACAAAGAGATTAAAAGTCACTAAAGGTGACCTTCACCGATCGAGCTGAAACTAGCACCAAACATTGTCCTAGTACCATAGTACATAAAACAATATTTGTCAGAAAATTCGGACTGTGCGTTAGTAAGTTATTAGGGGTCAAACATTAGAAAATATCAACTTTCAGGGGCCATAACTCGAAAAAGGGGCGATAAGAAATTTTGGGCACTTGGCCCCAGGGAGTCATTGGTCCAGACCTTTCGTCTGGCACCAGTTTCATCCCGATCGGTGAAGGTCACATTAGGCTCAAACTTGCAGTCCAAAGTTGGTAGGGGATGTCTGAAACTTTGACCCCTAATAACTCGTCTGTTTTTCATCCGATTAAGCTGAAATTTGGAACGTTTGTAGAGCCCATCCATACAAACATGTCTGCACAATCCGGGATGCGGTCAATAGAATAGCACGTGCGCTATAGGGCGCCAAATATTCAATAAATAAACCTTTTTACGCCTACAGCAGCCAAAGGAAAGCACTTTCGGTGCTGCAAATTTATGCGCATGCGCAGATCATTAATGTCTACAAAAGTAAAGGGTAGTCAAGGAACTCGAGGCAAGCCGTCATGCTGAAAATGGGTCCTCAAATTTGCATTGCACCCTATGGGATTTTGGGCGGGAAGCCGTAAAAACCCTAATAACTCCAACAGTTCGCAACAGACAGGCGCGCTTTTTATAGGGTTTATAGGTCTTAGGGAGGTACATTTCCGTGCCAAATTGTATGGCGCTGCATGCAGTAGAAGCAAAGATATAAGGACTGGAAATGCGTCCCTAGGTCTCGCCTGCTGAACAAAGAGATTAAAAGTCACTAAAGGTGACCTTCACCGATCGAGCTGAAACTAGCACCAAACATTGTCCTAGTACCATAGTACATAAAACAATATTTGTCAGAAAATTCGGACTGTGCGTTAGTAAGTTATTAGGGGTCAAACATTAGAAAATATCAACTTTCAGGGGCCATAACTCGAAAAAGGGGCGATAAGAAATTTTGGGCACTTGGCCCCAGGGAGTCATTGGTCCAGACCTTTCGTCTGGCACCAGTTTCATCCCGATCGGTGAAGGTCACATTAGGCTCAAACTTGCAGTCCAAAGTTGGTAGGGGATGTCTGAAACTTTGACCCCTAATAACTCGTCTGTTTTTCATCCGATTAAGCTGAAATTTGGAACGTTTGTAGAGCCCATCCATACAAACATGTCTGCACAATCCGGGATGCGGTCAATAGAATAGCACGTGCGCTATAGGGCGCCAAATATTCAATAAATAAACCTTTTTACGCCTACAGCAGCCAAAGGAAAGCACTTTCGGTGCTGCAAATTTATGCGCATGCGCAGATCATTAATGTCTACAAAAGTAAAGGGTAGTCAAGGAACTCGAGGCAAGCCGTCATGCTGAAAATGGGTCCTCAAATTTGCATTGCACCCTATGGGATTTTGGGCGGGAAGCCGTAAAAACCCTAATAACTCCAACAGTTCGCAACAGACAGGCGCGCTTTTTATAGGGTTTATAGGTCTTAGGGAGGTACATTTCCGTGCCAAATTGTATGGCGCTGCATGCAGTAGAAGCAAAGATATAAGGACTGGAAATGCGTCCCTAGGTCTCGCCTGCTGAACAAAGAGATTAAAAGTCACTAAAGGTGACCTTCACCGATCGAGCTGAAACTAGCACCA
The DNA here is from genome assembly GCA_964016985.1 of Anodontia alba. Classification (NCBI taxonomy): domain Eukaryota; kingdom Metazoa; phylum Mollusca; class Bivalvia; order Lucinida; family Lucinidae; genus Anodontia; species Anodontia alba. The sequence goes on from OZ024829.1 coordinate 19,028,873, forward strand.
AACATTGTCCTAGTACCATAGTACATAAAACAATATTTGTCAGAAAATTCGGACTGTGCGTTAGTAAGTTATTAGGGGTCAAACATTAGAAAATATCAACTTTCAGGGGCCATAACTCGAAAAAGGGGCGATAAGAAATTTTGGGCACTTGGCCCCAGGGAGTCATTGGTCCAGACCTTTCGTCTGGCACCAGTTTCATCCCGATCGGTGAAGGTCACATTAGGCTCAAACTTGCAGTCCAAAGTTGGTAGGGGATGTCTGAAACTTTGACCCCTAATAACTCGTCTGTTTTTCATCCGATTAAGCTGAAATTTGGAACGTTTGTAGAGCCCATCCATACAAACATGTCTGCACAATCCGGGATGCGGTCAATAGAATAGCACGTGCGCTATAGGGCGCCAAATATTCAATAAATAAACCTTTTTACGCCTACAGCAGCCAAAGGAAAGCACTTTCGGTGCTGCAAATTTATGCGCATGCGCAGATCATTAATGTCTACAAAAGTAAAGGGTAGTCAAGGAACTCGAGGCAAGCCGTCATGCTGAAAATGGGTCCTCAAATTTGCATTGCACCCTATGGGATTTTGGGCGGGAAGCCGTAAAAACCCTAATAACTCCAACAGTTCGCAACAGACAGGCGCGCTTTTTATAGGGTTTATAGGTCTTAGGGAGGTACATTTCCGTGCCAAATTGTATGGCGCTGCATGCAGTAGAAGCAAAGATATAAGGACTGGAAATGCGTCCCTAGGTCTCGCCTGCTGAACAAAGAGATTAAAAGTCACTAAAGGTGACCTTCACCGATCGAGCTGAAACTAGCACCAAACATTGTCCTAGTACCATAGTACATAAAACAATATTTGTCAGAAAATTCGGACTGTGCGTTAGTAAGTTATTAGGGGTCAAACATTAGAAAATATCAACTTTCAGGGGCCATAACTCGAAAAAGGGGCGATAAGAAATTTTGGGCACTTGGCCCCAGGGAGTCATTGGTCCAGACCTTTCGTCTGGCACCAGTTTCATCCCGATCGGTGAAGGTCACATTAGGCTCAAACTTGCAGTCCAAAGTTGGTAGGGGATGTCTGAAACTTTGACCCCTAATAACTCGTCTGTTTTTCATCCGATTAAGCTGAAATTTGGAACGTTTGTAGAGCCCATCCATACAAACATGTCTGCACAATCCGGGATGCGGTCAATAGAATAGCACGTGCGCTATAGGGCGCCAAATATTCAATAAATAAACCTTTTTACGCCTACAGCAGCCAAAGGAAAGCACTTTCGGTGCTGCAAATTTATGCGCATGCGCAGATCATTAATGTCTACAAAAGTAAAGGGTAGTCAAGGAACTCGAGGCAAGCCGTCATGCTGAAAATGGGTCCTCAAATTTGCATTGCACCCTATGGGATTTTGGGCGGGAAGCCGTAAAAACCCTAATAACTCCAACAGTTCGCAACAGACAGGCGCGCTTTTTATAGGGTTTATAGGTCTTAGGGAGGTACATTTCCGTGCCAAATTGTATGGCGCTGCATGCAGTAGAAGCAAAGATATAAGGACTGGAAATGCGTCCCTAGGTCTCGCCTGCTGAACAAAGAGATTAAAAGTCACTAAAGGTGACCTTCACCGATCGAGCTGAAACTAGCACCAAACATTGTCCTAGTACCATAGTACATAAAACAATATTTGTCAGAAAATTCGGACTGTGCGTTAGTAAGTTATTAGGGGTCAAACATTAGAAAATATCAACTTTCAGGGGCCATAACTCGAAAAAGGGGCGATAAGAAATTTTGGGCACTTGGCCCCAGGGAGTCATTGGTCCAGACCTTTCGTCTGGCACCAGTTTCATCCCGATCGGTGAAGGTCACATTAGGCTCAAACTTGCAGTCCAAAGTTGGTAGGGGATGTCTGAAACTTTGACCCCTAATAACTCGTCTGTTTTTCATCCGATTAAGCTGAAATTTGGAACGTTTGTAGAGCCCATCCATACAAACATGTCTGCACAATCCGGGATGCGGTCAATAGAATAGCACGTGCGCTATAGGGCGCCAAATATTCAATAAATAAACCTTTTTACGCCTACAGCAGCCAAAGGAAAGCACTTTCGGTGCTGCAAATTTATGCGCATGCGCAGATCATTAATGTCTACAAAAGTAAAGGGTAGTCAAGGAACTCGAGGCAAGCCGTCATGCTGAAAATGGGTCCTCAAATTTGCATTGCACCCTATGGGATTTTGGGCGGGAAGCCGTAAAAACCCTAATAACTCCAACAGTTCGCAACAGACAGGCGCGCTTTTTATAGGGTTTATAGGTCTTAGGGAGGTACATTTCCGTGCCAAATTGTATGGCGCTGCATGCAGTAGAAGCAAAGATATAAGGACTGGAAATGCGTCCCTAGGTCTCGCCTGCTGAACAAAGAGATTAAAAGTCACTAAAGGTGACCTTCACCGATCGAGCTGAAACTAGCACCAAACATTGTCCTAGTACCATAGTACATAAAACAATATTTGTCAGAAAATTCGGACTGTGCGTTAGTAAGTTATTAGGGGTCAAACATTAGAAAATATCAACTTTCAGGGGCCATAACTCGAAAAAGGGGCGATAAGAAATTTTGGGCACTTGGCCCCAGGGAGTCATTGGTCCAGACCTTTCGTCTGGCACCAGTTTCATCCCGATCGGTGAAGGTCACATTAGGCTCAAACTTGCAGTCCAAAGTTGGTAGGGGATGTCTGAAACTTTGACCCCTAATAACTCGTCTGTTTTTCATCCGATTAAGCTGAAATTTGGAACGTTTGTAGAGCCCATCCATACAAACATGTCTGCACAATCCGGGATGCGGTCAATAGAATAGCACGTGCGCTATAGGGCGCCAAATATTCAATAAATAAACCTTTTTACGCCTACAGCAGCCAAAGGAAAGCACTTTCGGTGCTGCAAATTTATGCGCATGCGCAGATCATTAATGTCTACAAAAGTAAAGGGTAGTCAAGGAACTCGAGGCAAGCCGTCATGCTGAAAATGGGTCCTCAAATTTGCATTGCACCCTATGGGATTTTGGGCGGGAAGCCGTAAAAACCCTAATAACTCCAACAGTTCGCAACAGACAGGCGCGCTTTTTATAGGGTTTATAGGTCTTAGGGAGGTACATTTCCGTGCCAAATTGTATGGCGCTGCATGCAGTAGAAGCAAAGATATAAGGACTGGAAATGCGTCCCTAGGTCTCGCCTGCTGAACAAAGAGATTAAAAGTCACTAAAGGTGACCTTCACCGATCGAGCTGAAACTAGCACCAAACATTGTCCTAGTACCATAGTACATAAAACAATATTTGTCAGAAAATTCGGACTGTGCGTTAGTAAGTTATTAGGGGTCAAACATTAGAAAATATCAACTTTCAGGGGCCATAACTCGAAAAAGGGGCGATAAGAAATTTTGGGCACTTGGCCCCAGGGAGTCATTGGTCCAGACCTTTCGTCTGGCACCAGTTTCATCCCGATCGGTGAAGGTCACATTAGGCTCAAACTTGCAGTCCAAAGTTGGTAGGGGATGTCTGAAACTTTGACCCCTAATAACTCGTCTGTTTTTCATCCGATTAAGCTGAAATTTGGAATGTTTGTAGAGCCCATCCATACAAACATGTCTGCACAATCCGGGATGCGGTCAATAGAATAGCACGTGCGCTATAGGGCGCCAAATATTCAATAAATAAACCTTTTTACGCCTACAGCAGCCAAAGGAAAGCACTTTCGGTGCTGCAAATTTATGCGCATGCGCAGATCATTAATGTCTACAAAAGTAAAGGGTAGTCAAGGAACTCGAGGCAAGCCGTCATGCTGAAAATGGGTCCTCAAATTTGCATTGCACCCTATGGGATTTTGGGCGGGAAGCCGTAAAAACCCTAATAACTCCAACAGTTCGCAACAGACAGGCGCGCTTTTTATAGGGTTTATAGGTCTTAGGGAGGTACATTTCCGTGCCAAATTGTATGGCGCTGCATGCAGTAGAAGCAAAGATATAAGGACTGGAAATGCGTCCCTAGGTCTCGCCTGCTGAACAAAGAGATTAAAAGTCACTAAAGGTGACCTTCACCGATCGAGCTGAAACTAGCACCAAACATTGTCCTAGTACCATAGTACATAAAACAATATTTGTCAGAAAATTCGGACTGTGCGTTAGTAAGTTATTAGGGGTCAAACATTAGAAAATATCAACTTTCAGGGGCCATAACTCGAAAAAGGGGCGATAAGAAATTTTGGGCACTTGGCCCCAGGGAGTCATTGGTCCAGACCTTTCGTCTGGCACCAGTTTCATCCCGATCGGTGAAGGTCACATTAGGCTCAAACTTGCAGTCCAAAGTTGGTAGGGGATGTCTGAAACTTTGACCCCTAATAACTCGTCTGTTTTTCATCCGATTAAGCTGAAATTTGGAACGTTTGTAGAGCCCATCCATACAAACATGTCTGCACAATCCGGGATGCGGTCAATAGAATAGCACGTGCGCTATAGGGCGCCAAATATTCAATAAATAAACCTTTTTACGCCTACAGCAGCCAAAGGAAAGCACTTTCGGTGCTGCAAATTTATGCGCATGCGCAGATCATTAATGTCTACAAAAGTAAAGGGTAGTCAAGGAACTCGAGGCAAGCCGTCATGCTGAAAATGGGTCCTCAAATTTGCATTGCACCCTATGGGATTTTGGGCGGGAAGCCGTAAAAACCCTAATAACTCCAACAGTTCGCAACAGACAGGCGCGCTTTTTATAGGGTTTATAGGTCTTAGGGAGGTACATTTCCGTGCCAAATTGTATGGCGCTGCATGCAGTAGAAGCAAAGATATAAGGACTGGAAATGCGTCCCTAGGTCTCGCCTGCTGAACAAAGAGATTAAAAGTCACTAAAGGTGACCTTCACCGATCGAGCTGAAACTAGCACCAAACATTGTCCTAGTACCATAGTACATAAAACAATATTTGTCAGAAAATTCGGACTGTGCGTTAGTAAGTTATTAGGGGTCAAACATTAGAAAATATCAACTTTCAGGGGCCATAACTCGAAAAAGGGGCGATAAGAAATTTTGGGCACTTGGCCCCAGGGAGTCATTGGTCCAGACCTTTCGTCTGGCACCAGTTTCATCCCGATCGGTGAAGGTCACATTAGGCTCAAACTTGCAGTCCAAAGTTGGTAGGGGATGTCTGAAACTTTGACCCCTAATAACTCGTCTGTTTTTCATCCGATTAAGCTGAAATTTGGAACGTTTGTAGAGCCCATCCATACAAACATGTCTGCACAATCCGGGATGCGGTCAATAGAATAGCACGTGCGCTATAGGGCGCCAAATATTCAATAAATAAACCTTTTTACGCCTACAGCAGCCAAAGGAAAGCACTTTCGGTGCTGCAAATTTATGCGCATGCGCAGATCATTAATGTCTACAAAAGTAAAGGGTAGTCAAGGAACTCGAGGCAAGCCGTCATGCTGAAAATGGGTCCTCAAATTTGCATTGCACCCTATGGGATTTTGGGCGGGAAGCCGTAAAAACCCTAATAACTCCAACAGTTCGCAACAGACAGGCGCGCTTTTTATAGGGTTTATAGGTCTTAGGGAGGTACATTTCCGTGCCAAATTGTATGGCGCTGCATGCAGTAGAAGCAAAGATATAAGGACTGGAAATGCGTCCCTAGGTCTCGCCTGCTGAACAAAGAGATTAAAAGTCACTAAAGGTGACCTTCACCGATCGAGCTGAAACTAGCACCAAACATTGTCCTAGTACCATAGTACATAAAACAATATTTGTCAGAAAATTCGGACTGTGCGTTAGTAAGTTATTAGGGGTCAAACATTAGAAAATATCAACTTTCAGGGGCCATAACTCGAAAAAGGGGCGATAAGAAATTTTGGGCACTTGGCCCCAGGGAGTCATTGGTCCAGACCTTTCGTCTGGCACCAGTTTCATCCCGATCGGTGAAGGTCACATTAGGCTCAAACTTGCAGTCCAAAGTTGGTAGGGGATGTCTGAAACTTTGACCCCTAATAACTCGTCTGTTTTTCATCCGATTAAGCTGAAATTTGGAACGTTTGTAGAGCCCATCCATACAAACATGTCTGCACAATCCGGGATGCGGTCAATAGAATAGCACGTGCGCTATAGGGCGCCAAATATTCAATAAATAAACCTTTTTACGCCTACAGCAGCCAAAGGAAAGCACTTTCGGTGCTGCAAATTTATGCGCATGCGCAGATCATTAATGTCTACAAAAGTAAAGGGTAGTCAAGGAACTCGAGGCAAGCCGTCATGCTGAAAATGGGTCCTCAAATTTGCATTGCACCCTATGGGATTTTGGGCGGGAAGCCGTAAAAACCCTAATAACTCCAACAGTTCGCAACAGACAGGCGCGCTTTTTATAGGGTTTATAGGTCTTAGGGAGGTACATTTCCGTGCCAAATTGTATGGCGCTGCATGCAGTAGAAGCAAAGATATAAGGACTGGAAATGCGTCCCTAGGTCTCGCCTGCTGAACAAAGAGATTAAAAGTCACTAAAGGTGACCTTCACCGATCGAGCTGAAACTAGCACCAAACATTGTCCTAGTACCATAGTACATAAAACAATATTTGTCAGAAAATTCGGACTGTGCGTTAGTAAGTTATTAGGGGTCAAACATTAGAAAATATCAACTTTCAGGGGCCATAACTCGAAAAAGGGGCGATAAGAAATTTTGGGCACTTGGCCCCAGGGAGTCATTGGTCCAGACCTTTCGTCTGGCACCAGTTTCATCCCGATCGGTGAAGGTCACATTAGGCTCAAACTTGCAGTCCAAAGTTGGTAGGGGATGTCTGAAACTTTGACCCCTAATAACTCGTCTGTTTTTCATCCGATTAAGCTGAAATTTGGAACGTTTGTAGAGCCCATCCATACAAACATGTCTGCACAATCCGGGATGCGGTCAATAGAATAGCACGTGCGCTATAGGGCGCCAAATATTCAATAAATAAACCTTTTTACGCCTACAGCAGCCAAAGGAAAGCACTTTCGGTGCTGCAAATTTATGCGCATGCGCAGATCATTAATGTCTACAAAAGTAAAGGGTAGTCAAGGAACTCGAGGCAAGCCGTCATGCTGAAAATGGGTCCTCAAATTTGCATTGCACCCTATGGGATTTTGGGCGGGAAGCCGTAAAAACCCTAATAACTCCAACAGTTCGCAACAGACAGGCGCGCTTTTTATAGGGTTTATAGGTCTTAGGGAGGTACATTTCCGTGCCAAATTGTATGGCGCTG